>LR539664.1:672036-698982 GCA_900536315.3 Caenorhabditis becei
CTGGAGCCTGGAGCCTGGAGTCTGGAGCCAAGCTTCAAGCCTCAGGACTTAAGCTTCAAGATTCATGCCTTATGCTTCAAGCCTCATCCCTCCCCCCGAACCCCAAACCCCAATTCCCTTATTCCAGAGCCCTGTTCCAAGCCACCGGTTTCCGCTACGTCATGGTCTACCAAGCCGGAATCCTCCTTATCGGTGCCGCACTGATAATGATTTTCTACCGACGACTAGTGCCACTGAAGCTGAAAGTGATCAAGAAGACTTAGGGTGTTTTTCAGGAATACATTTTTCAAACACTAATAATTCCCGCTCATTTTTCTTTCACCCAAAGCTTTTCGCTTGTCAAAACAAAAAACACGCAATAAATTTCCCGCCGTCTGCGGCAGCAAATTGGCCGCCCGTCTCGTCTTTTCCCTCGCTTCCTTTCAATTTGAAAGCTCTTGTGTGGTCAGAAGAGCAGAGAAGAGGGCGGAAAAAACACACACGTCCCATCTATTTTTCCTATTCTCTCCAGAATCTTCTGCTCCAGATGACCAAAAACTGGACTCGTATTCAGAATATCTGTCCTGAATATGTCCCAAATGAGTGGGATATTGTGTTGGCTGTGATAGCGCTGATAGGAGTGATAATGAGTTGTGTAAGTTTTATTGAATGCTTGGGCCAAGTTTAGGCCAATCCATACTTCTTCAAGTAGTCGTTATAAATCTTCTGATCTTCCGGAGACATTGCGTTGACAAAGTTCTTGACATCAGTAGAGTAATCAGCAATGAACTTATCAGTTGCTTCCTTATTGGCCTGGACCATTGGGTAGCCAGTGGCAAATCGTTGAGTGAATCCAGAGAGGCCATCGATGGAGAGCTGGGACATACCAGCGGCTTTGAGTTCAGCCTTGGATTCCTCTTCTGAAAGATATCAGTGATAAGAGTGATAAGATACACTTTACTGATAAGCCCTTACCAGTTGGATACTTGACTGGAGCTGCCAGTGCAGAGACCAGGAAGCAGGCGATGAGGACTTGTTTGAACATGTTCGATTGAATGGTTTTTTGAAAAACTAACATTTCATTTTATAGCGGGGAAAAGTTGTGTTTATTGAGCTGTCAGTGACTAGAAAATCAAAAAATTCGTAGTTTAAGGGATCAATCTAACACATAACACAACCCAGAACTTGTCCAAACTTGGCTATAATGACTCATGAAAACAGTCTGGGAAAACCAAACTATGAAATGTGTCTGCGTCTCTTCAATCTAGTTTTCAAACTGTTTCGGAATCCCTTGAATTTCAGATCCCAATCCGTCGCTTCAAATGCCACCTAAAAGGCTCCATTTTCCTCTTATCACTAGCAATCATTGATACGATATGTTGTCTTCTCTACGAGTACAACTACTTCTTCAAAAGCTTGGCTATTCATTTCCGGAGTGATGTAAGCTTAACACTTTCTTTATCAATCCTTATGAATCATTATCAAATTTCAGGTCATGGCAGGAATCCGTTCTCGAACCATGAGTCAGGTCAAAATGATTGAGGAGTTTCTAAATATCTTCGTTCCACTGCTAGTTTTCTATATAGTTTTTGAAAAGTTGCTGTGGACATGCTCTTCGAGAACACGAGAAGTTTGGAAGGTGTTCACAGTTGCCAGGTTCAAGTACCTTCTGACAATTGCCACGTTACTGTACGCGATATTCGGGATGATTCTGATGACGTGGAATATGTTGGTGAGTGATGCAAACTGATAAGAAAAGCTCATATCATTATCGAGAACTGGCACGCTTCCAGGTCGCCAACTCCCACTTCTGCGACGTCCTTCTTCTCCCCTTACCCTTCAAACACCCGATTCCCCAATTCCTCCAGCAATACCTATTTCCAATCTTATCATTCCTCTTGGCTCCTATCACCTTTATCACTTCCCTTATCACCTTATGCCGGCTATCAAGGGTCGGGGAAGGAGAGAAGCCAGTGGTTCAGGAAGAGCTGAATCTCGCTAACATTGTGGCAGATGCATCGAAGTTGTGAGTGGCTATCAGTTATCAGTTGAAAGTTATCACCTTATCACTTATCAGAACTACCGGAAAGATAAAAAGATCAATCCTTTGCATGCTCTCAGTCTATTTCCTATTCATGGTACGTGGCTTCTGCTGGTATGTTTATGTCAACCCTCATACAACATCCATCACAAATGAGAAGCGGAATTCAAGAATCAGTGAGTGATTACGTTATCAGCTAATCACAAGCTATCAATTTCAGTGAGAAATTGGTCCTACGACTTTATGAATGTCGTTTTCTCGGGATCCCGCATGGTATTGTACTATGTCTTCTGTCGGAGCGACCTTATAATGGACTATCCGCCGAATGCGTTGAGTGAAGCTTGATTACTGATAAATTGATAAAAACTGATAAAAACTTCAAATCAATCTTTGAACACCACGTTTTGGTCAAACTCTACCCAGCGCGCTTCCACTACAAAGTACGCATTGGCAGTGCTGTCTGTCGCGGCGACTGCACGGAAAAGTGTAGGGAATGGGTATATAGGCCAGGGTTGGGCCTTCAAAACAATTCAAAATGATTCTTTTCATTCTGTTCTCCACTTTGATCGTGTATTTCTTCTATGAATTCTACTGGAAGCGAAGAGGTCTTCCTGATGGTTAGTTAGTTGTCAGTGCACTCTTATCAGTGATAATAAATTCCTCAGGCCCCACTCCCCTCCCAATCGTTGGCAATCTGTTTCAAATGTTTGCCTATCCACCACCTGGAATTGACGCTTTCGCTGCTTGGCGTAAAAAGTACGGCAACGTCTATACCTTCTGGATGGGAAATGAGCCGATGATAGTGATAAATGGATATAAGCAGCTCAAGGAGACATTTGTGTCGGATGGTGAAAGTTATGTTGATAAGAAGATCCTGAAGCACTTTAACAATTCGGTGAGAGGTGGAGACTTTGGAGTGATTGATACAAATGGATCCACGTGGAAGGAGCATCGGAGGTTCGCACTCCACACATTGAGAGACTTCGGAGTTGGAAAGGAGGCGATGGAGGCGTCGATCCTGTTGGAAGTTGATAAGATGGAAGAGGAACTCCAGGAAGAGGGAGAAGTTAACCTTCAGGTGAGTAACTGAATCATTCGGTTCATTGAACTTGTGTTCAGACCACGTTCGACTTGTCCATTGGAAACATCATCAACCAATTCCTCTTCGGCAACCGGTTCGAAGACAAGAAGAAGTTCATGCGACTCAAAGGACTCTTGGATCAGTTCTTTGAAGTTCAAGGCAGTTTCCGTGTCTTGCTAGTCTACTTTTCGCATCTAGTCCCATCGTCGCTAGTTGACTTCTTCACACCAGAGTGAGTCATTCCTAGGGTTCATAATCTTCTGGATGAGCTTGTTTCAGCGTTTGTGAAGTTCGCGACGGTGTCTTTCAATTCTTCGGCGAGCAAATCGCGGAGCACCGTGAGGAAATCGACTTTGAAGCCGAAGAAAGCAAGGATTACGTGGAGACATTCCTGAAGGAGCAGAAGAAAAGAACAGCTCTCGGGGACACTGAGCTGTTCTCTGATGATCACTTGAGGAACATGTGCTTTGATATGTGGGTCGCTGGATCACATACCACCACGAATACTATGGGTTTTGTGACGGCGTTCGCTTTGAATTACCCAGAAGCTCAGCGGAAAATGCAGAAGGAGTTGTCGGAAGTTGTGGGGGATCGAGTGGTGACAATGAAGGACAAGTTGAGTCTACCGTACACCAGTGCATTTGTCAATGAAGCTCAACGACTCGGAAACATTGTTCCGGTTAACCTGGTCCATGCAACAACTCGAGAAGTCACCCTTGGAGGCCACCAGATCCCAGTTGGAACTGCAGTTCTTCATCAAATCTCTGGAGTCCACATTGACCCAGAAGTGTTCCCGGAGCCAGATGTCTTCAAGCCAGAAAGATTCCTAGATGCCAATGGATCTTTGAAAAAAGTAGAAGAGTTGGTGCCATTCTCCATCGGAAAGCGAGTCTGTCTCGGGGAGGGATTGGCCAAGATGGAGTTGTTTTTGTTCACAGCAAATCTATTCAATCGTTACGAAGTGAAGGCTGGTGCCAAGGGACCGCCGTCTTTGAAGCAAGGGTATACTTCGGTGTGCAAGGTGGAGGACTTCACGTGTCGGGTGGTGAAGAGATATAAGTAATACTATAAGTAACTGACGATAATTTGTGAATCTCAAATGTATATAACTATATAACTTCTGATTGTAAATAAAATAATAAACCTGTAGCTATTTGGTTGAATGCTTCAAAATCAAAGATCAGAAAGGAATGACGAGACAAGACACTAGTTTGATTTTGATTTCACAACCTCCCCTGCTAAGTGTCCCCCCTACAAAGTACGCATTTGCCCAGTGTCTCGTCAACAGAAAACCGCCATCTCTCGCCGTGAACTGCACGGAAATGTGTAGCGGCGTGTTTGGTATATAGCGATGGGAAAAACACACATTGAACTTCAAAATGTTCCTCTTACTTTTCTCCTCTTGTCTATTCCTCTGGCTTTTCTACGAGTTCTACTGGAAACGAAGAGGTCTTCCGGATGGTAGGTCAAGCTTCTGATTCCTTTTCAATATCTGATTTTCAGGCCCTATCCCGCTACCAATCCTTGGAAATATGGTTGAAATGTTCTCCTATCCACCACCTGGAATCGACGCTTTCTCTGTTTGGCGTCAAAAACACGGAGACATTTACACAATGTGGATGGGAAACGAGCCAACTATCGTGATCAATGGCTACAAACAGCTCAAGGAGACGTTTATCAGTGATGGTGACAGCTATATTGATAAGAAGATCTTCAAGAACTTCAATGATTCAATGAGAGGTGGAGACTTTGGAGTGATTGATAACAATGGACCCGCGTGGAAGGAACATCGGAGGTTTGCACTTCACACGTTGAGAGACTTTGGATTGGGGAAGGAGGCGATGGAGGCGTCGATTCTGTTGGAAGTTGATAAGATGGAAGAGGATTTGATAAGGAATCAGGGAAAAGAGGTCGATTTACAAGAAAGTTTTGATTTGGCTATTGGAAACGTCATCAATCAATTTCTCTTCGGGAACCGGTTCCAAGACATGAAAAGGTTCCATGAGCTCAAGAGATTATTGGATTTGTTCTTCGAAGTTCAAGGCAGCCTTCGCGTTTATCTAGTGTACTTTTCCACCTTGATGCCACGGTTTCTAGTGGATTTGCTGACGCCAGAGTGAGTGATTCTATCATTAGGGTTCCTAATTTTCTGGATTTAGCGTTTGTGAAGTTCGGGACGGTGTGTTCCAATTCTTCAGCGAGCAAATCTCCGAACATCGTGCGGAAATCGACTTTGAAGCCGAGGAAAGCAAGGATTACGTGGAGACATTCCTGAAGGAGCAGAAGAAACGAGAAGCTCTCGGAGATTCAGAATCCTTCTCCGACGATCAACTCAGGAATATGTGCTTTGACATGTGGGTGGCTGGTATGCATACCACCACGAATACAATGGGTTTCCTAGCCGCATTCGCTTTGAATTATCCAGAAGCTCAACGGAAAATGCAGAAGGAGTTGTCGGAAGTGGTGGGGGATCGAGTGGTGACAATGAAGGACAAGTTGAGTCTACCGTATACCAATGCCTTTGTCAATGAAGCTCAGCGACTCGGAAATATTGTTCCGATCAACCTTCCACATGCAACAACTCGGGAAGTAACTCTAGGAGGCCACCAGATCCCGGTTGGCACAACGGTTGTTCATCAGATTTCTGGAGTCATGACTGATCCGGATGTGTTCCCGGAGCCAGATGTCTTCAAGCCAGAAAGATTCCTCGATGCCAATGGATCCTTGAAGAAGATCGATGAGCTGGTGCCATTCTCTATTGGAAAGCGGATTTGTCTCGGAGAGGGATTGGCCAGGATGGAGTTGTTCCTCTTCACAGCAAATCTATTCAATCGCTTTGAGTTGAGCCCTGGAGCCAATGGAGTTCCGTCGTTGGAGAAGACCTTCTCCTTCATTTCCAAAGTTCAGAGTCTGAAATGCCGAGTTAAACCTAGATATTCGTCTTACAATTAAATAAAGTTAATAAATATCGTTCAATAAGTCATTTTTAAAGCTGGCTTAGCATAAGTTACAGTTACAGACAAGTCGAATCAATATGGATATCAGTTGCAATCAGTGATGTTAGTGACGTCTTCTGTCAGTTATCAGTTATCATTTCCGATGCGGGAATCTAGCCGGCGCTCCAGTACCCAGTCGTCGGGCCGGGGCCGGATTAGACTTTTCAGGCCGGGAAGCTTGAACTCCGACGTTTCGTCTTGGTGATGATGGGCAAGAGTTGGATGGAACTGAAAGTGATAAGGGTTGATAAGTTATTTGTTATCACTGACCATTGCGCCTTCTCATCGAATTCTCCTTCTCTTCCGTTTCGAGGTCACGAGCCAAATCGAGTAGAGGGTTGGAGTACGGTGGGATGATGTGGCTGGGTCCTGAAGGAAAATCACACGTTTTGAGATTTCGCTTGAGCACACTTACCCTGCGACACAATATTCAGCATCTCCTGATAGTTCACCGCCAATTTCCTCTTCACATTCCCCTTAATCTGCGCCTCAACCATCGCAAAATGCTTCTGAAACTTGGCCACCTCGGCCGTCCGCTTCTCCAACTCCACCGTCAACTTCTGAATTTGCGAATCCTTCTGGAACACCGTCGTCCGATGCTCGCGGGTCTGCTCCTCCATGTCCGTTTTGCACTTATTCCGCAGATTATGCATTTGCTGCTCGACTTTCGCAGTGTACTGATCCATTTCGTTTTTGAGAGCTTGTTCGTGCCGGCGTGCTTTTTCCCAGACATCTTCCTCGGTTTTGACGATAAGGACACGCAGGTTTTGAGCTTCAGCGGCTTCGTGGAGGGCCTGAAGTTGGAATGATAAGTTGCTACTGATAAGAACTAGTATTTCTTATCACTCACCTCTTCCTCAACATCCTTAATCCGCCGTCTCGCTTGCTCCAACTTCTCCTTCAACTCCACATTCTCCTCACTCGTCTCATCAAACTTCTTGGCCAATTTCCCAAAAACCTGCTCTTGTTCCTCAACTTTTGCCGTCTTTTCCCTGCATTCCTTCGTCAACTTCTCAACTTTCTCCTCAAAAACCACAACTCTCGCTTCCAAATCCCGATTCTTGGCCTTCAACTCGCGATTCTCCTCCTCGAATCGCTCCAACTTCTGTGCCAAATCGAGTTCCCGGTTGTGGAATTGATCGACAATTTGGCGAATCGTGCCTTCCATCTTTTCGAAAACTTCCACTTGAGCCTTTCCGACGCGATGCTCGACACGGTGGAGTTGGGCGGAGAGCTCGCGGTTTTGCTGGGAGAGCTGGTCGTTTTCGTCTTTTAGAGTCGTCATTTTGCGGAGATGGAAGCGGATTACGTCTGGAACAGAAAATTGGAACTATTGGTCGTTTATTGATTTTTTTGCAACATTTCGTTTTTTTCAACGAAAAACATGAGATTTTGCCGGTTCTTCTCGTTTTCTCGCTTTTTTATGGATTTCTCCAGCTTTTCTTTTCACTTACTCAACAACTCAGCCATCGGCATACTTTCCATCCTTTCCAACTGCTCTTCCACTGTCAAATCCTTGATAATCGCCGCGATCGCCTCGCCGCCTTCGATTTCCGCGAATTTCTTCCAGTTTTCAGACAATTTCGAGAAGACTTTCGTGAGTTGCAGACCGGCTCTGCAAAAAAAAATACATTTTGCAAAAAAATGAGGAAAAAAACTCACTTTATCGAAACCGGAGCCAATTTTGCCGACTCTTCGTCATTTTCGTCGGAAACCGTGAAATTTACGGAATTTAGAGGAGTTCTGCAAAAAAAATCGATAAAAACACATTTTTTTAGTCATACTTACGTTGTTTCCGGTTGAGTTTCGTCCATTTTCGAGTAGATTAATCGAGAAAATCGAGTTAATTTGCGAATTAGTGTGCAAAATGCAAATCACATTTCAAATCGCCGCCCTCGAAAACGCTCTCAATGGGGCGCGCTTGCATAGTCTCCACGAGAAAATTTTTATTTTTCGTCGGATTTTCTTCGTTTTTTAAATTTTTTTCCCATAATTCAAGCAAAAAGCTATTTATTCGATAATCAGTAAAAAACAGAGCAATTTTCTTATCACATTGACAAAAAATCATATCACAAGTGGCCAGCGGGGAGGGAGAGAGAACAGAGACACAACTTTCAGAGGGGGGAATTCTGCAATAATTCGGCTAGGTGAGTTAGTACAAGACATCATATGCTAAAAGGCGGACTAGATAAAAAAGATACAGAGAAAATTCAATAAAAATGGGAAAAAAGAAAAAGATATGCAAAAAAATGAAAGAAAAACTGATAAACTGGTGGGAAAACCGGCAGATTTGGTGGTGGGGAATGGGAATTTAGCGAAAGAAAAAGAAAATCGATATCCTTATCATATCAGTGCGGCAGATTAGTGCCAACCGGGAACATGAGCACTTCGGACTGCAAATACTGTAGGTCGGGCAGTTTTTCGAGTAGTTTCTGAGCGTCCAACGATAAGACTTGGGGATTTCGATACGGGCTTTTGCGGCCGTTCATGATGGTTTCCAGAATGTTCGAACTGAAAAATCACAGTTTCCTATCGATTATTGATTAATTTCCCCACCTAGCCACTGAATTCCCAGCTCCATTCGTCAAATTCAGCCCAAACTCTTCGAGCTCCTTCTGAAGGGGGCTAGTGTAGGAAGTGGCGACTCCATTGGTGCTCAGGAAGTCAACATCGATGATTGCAGAGTTTTGGTCTGGAAATGCGAAAAATGCAAGTGCGCTCCAATGTGAATTTGTTAATCTCATTTCCAAGTCAGTTAGCCGATTGATAACTTATCAGTTAGCAAGAAAAGAAGCAAAAGGAAGCAAGTTAGCGTAAAAACAAATTTATGCAGCAACTTCTGGACGTTTTGCACACGAATTTCCTGAATCTCTTCAAATTCTTACTAGCTCGATTCATCGGATTTGTGAGTCCCGACGTGTCCCAATCAAAGTCGGCTGCTGGGATGGATGGCGATTCAACAGCCGGAGAGGACGTCTTCTGATGGTCTTCTGAAGCGGAAGAAGACGTCGGTTGGAGCGGAGTGGGCAGCAGGAGACTGGCAGTGTCGAAGGCGGCAGCGGCGGTTCTCGGCTCTTTTTTGACAGTGTTCTGGAGAAAAATAATTTTGAATTCAGGAATTCTGAATCCTAGAACTCACCGGATTAATCTTAATCGCCTTGAAGTGATTCCCTCGGATCCGTGACTCTTTCCAGTCGAATTTCAGCGAAATCGCCTCCTCGACAACTCGAAGTGACAGCCAAAGACTCGAATAGCGGCGCTGCTCGTCCTGGAACTCCTTGACGTCTTCCGGCAAAGATTCTGAATCGAAGACGGCCGGGAAGTCGGAAACGACGAGTTCCTCAACAAACTGCTGCTCATCATCCTCGAATCCATCATCCCAAAAACTGTCGTCATCCAGCATTTTCTCCAGGAACTCCAAGTTTTCCACAGGAACGGCTACAGGTGGAGGTGGTGCCGCAGTGAATTCCGCCTGCCACTCATCGTCGTCATCTGGAGCCGTGACTCCAGGAGTCGTCGTCGAATTCTCAAAGGATCCCCATTCCTCAATGGATTGCTGATGGGCGAGTTGACGTGCGGCTTCTGATCGGGCCGAGTCGGGGCCGGATTCTGATTCCGAGCGGTTATCAGTGGAGGGGCGGGCCTGATCGAAAGCTCCCCAGTCGTCGTCGTCATCGTCAAGATTCTGGAAGATTCAGATGTTTCCAAAGCCTTGACCATCGCTAATTTGCCAAGTTCTTATCACTTCTATTTACACAAATGTCCCTTATCAGTTACGCTACGGGCATTGCAGCGAAAGACAACAATGGCAGGCCTAGCCACTATAGTTCAAAAGACCTTTTCCCTCTGCTACATTCCGTTTCTCTCAATCTCTTCTCGCCAACCAACCAACTAACCAACTGCTCGGAAACATGGCGTGTTCATTTCGTGGCAGGACCCAAGCCACGCCCAGTTCCCCGTGTACTTCGGACTGGCCGCGGGGCCTATAAAACGGCGGAGATAACGGAGCGATTCCTTCGTCGTATGACGACTGGGGGCATGTTTGCCAGGGGGAAAAGAGGAATTCTGAAGAGGAAAAGCAACGGAGAGATGAATTCTGAAGGGGGAGAGGAAGACGTGATTGTGTTCTGATCTGGCTTCTGATCTCGTTATGTGATAAGCATCTCATAGCATCCAGAAATAAATCAAATTGGGCCCATCCAGACTCCACCCATTTGTTTCAATGATCTTTGACAAAATAGGCCATTTTAGGGCTTCTCAAACTTATCAGGCTGACCGAGAAATGATCCAAACTCTCTAGACCAAAATTTGGCCAATCTAGGCCCAATCCAGCCCATCTAGAACTATTTTAGGCCCGATTCAACCTTCCCAAGCCAAAAATCACCTTCAAACTTTGCAAAACCTTTCCAATTCCCATCCCATTCTCTCAGATCACAGTTCACGAAGTGATCTGTGTGTCTCTGCCGTCTCCTCCGTCTCTCTTATCTCTGATCATCATCGATCGCTTGTATTGAAACGAGAAGAGATGGAAAAGAAGGGGGGAAGAACACGACTGGGGGTAGTGGCTACGCTAATAATACGATTTTTGTCGAAAACACACACATTATTTGTCTCCTTGACATTGTTGACCGCGTCTTTTTTGTCTACTATCAGTTGTTTTCAAAAATAATCCCAATCCAACTTCCAGATGACCCCTCAATCTTCACCGAGTTCGTCTCGAGACCATGTTTGCCTGGTTTGTCAGGATTTTGCTTCCGGTTATCACTACGGAGTTCCGTCGTGCGTCGGATGCAAGACGTTCTTCAGAAGGACCATTATGAAGAAGCAAAAGTACATTTGCCAGTTTGATGGTAACTGTCCAGTTGATAAGAGTGAGTGCAATCATTATCAGATCTCTTTTCATTTCTTAAATTCTTCAGCAATCCGTTGCGCCTGCCGTTATTGCCGCTTCGAGAAGTGCGTCAGCGTCGGAATGGATCGAAACGCGCTCCAACAGAACCGTGACCCAATCGGCTACACAAAACGCACCAGAAGACCCAAAAAGGAGCTGAAAACCACCGGATCCGAGGGTTCCAGCGACGAAAGCTCCGTTTCAGTGTCCGAATCCCCGCTTCAGCTCTCACCACCTCCAATCTCTCCAGTCCTGTTGAAACCAAGAAAAAGTGTGCTCCAAGTGCTCGCCGAACGCGAGAAAACCGCCAATGATCTCCGCCTATCCGACTATTTGCCCATCAGAAGCCTTCAAGAAGCACTGTGCTCCAAGTCGCTTCTAAACGACCCAATTTTCATGTCCCAGTGGGGATTACCAAGTGATAAGCACGAGATGAAGGAGCTGAGGAGAGTTTCCCAGGATGATTATCACTATTGGCATGAGAGGGACTGGTTTCTGCTGACCGAGTATGCAAAGACTTTTGATGTCTTCGATGCGTTGGACTATCAGGACAAGGTAAGCTTGGCCCAGAAGCCTATAAAAGCCCACAAGTTTCAGGCCGAATTAGTCCGCCACGCCGCAATCACCCTTCCAGTACTGGTTCAAGTGTGGAACTCTCCAGACTTCGGGCCCGACACTATCGTGTTCCCAGACGGAGCCTACTTCGACCGGACTCCTGAGCCAACCCGGTAAGTTGAAGAAACAAGCTCCGTGAGCTCTAGAACCTTCCGTTTGTCTCGTTCCGCGTTGTGTTCAATCGTTGTAGGCCAGCCGGACTCAACAGGAAGAAGTATCAGATGCTGGATCTTGTGCTCAAGCCGTTCCGTGATCTTCAGCTCGACGCCACCGAGTTCGCCGCCTTCAAAGCCGTGACTTTTCTGAATCCAGGTCCGCGATGACTGCGTCTAAGAGCCTCAACTTTCACTTTGATGCGATTCCAGACGCCGACATTTCCCTTCCAGCCCAGCGGTTGGTCAATAACGAGCGTGTTCGAATCACCAAACTTTTGTATGCCTACATGGCCGCCAAAGACGACGTGGACACGGCCATCGAAAGGTATAATCACAGGCTGATAGATCACTTTCTGATCACCTTATCACAATGTCACCCAACTACCGTATCACAGATTCGCACGATTGGTTCTGATGGGAACGTCCATGTCAAAAATGGCGTGCGAATCGAAAGAGGCCGTGTGGATCGCCGATTTCTTTGAGAACATTGGCTTTTCGGCGTTCGCTCGCCAGTTGTTTTTTGGCGATGACGCGGCGGTCATGGAGAGGCACAAGTTGTGATAACTAACTGATAATCAATGATTTCTAATATTAATTTGATGTTTTTCTGGCTTTTTTTGGGTAAAAATCAATAAAATTTGCAAAATTAGCCTGATTTTTAGGTCATTTTTCATAGATTTCTGTTAAAAACTCACTTTTTGAGCTGGCGCCGGTGCTGCTTCTCCAAAATCTCCCCATTCGTCGTCTTCTTCTTGGAATTTATCGATTTTTTCGATTCTTTCAACTTCCGATGGAATCGCAGTGATAACATCAGTCTGAAACAGAAATTTTCCAGAAACTGTTGGTTTTTTCTAACTCACAGTATCTCCCTTATCATTGACGTCTTCTGAATCCTTCTGAATCCCAGCCGGGCTCAAACTCCGGAAGTCGTCATTCGGAAGCGGCAGGTGCTTCACGTTTTCTGAATCCTCGGGGTCTTCTGGAGATTCTGGAGCGAAGGAATCGTTATCGTCGACGATGAGGCCCGGGAATGGAGGAGGACCCTCATCGATTTCCATCGAAGGGCTGGAAAATGATAAGATATCAGTGATAAGGAAGGGCGAAATTGGGATTACGACGAGTCGGAGTGAAAAGGGCCTGTTTTATAGGAAAATCTGATAGTTTCAAGTTTCAAAGTTCAATTTTTCATGTCATAAGACGAAGAGACCACAGAATGATCTTTTTTGGGAAAAAGTTGTGTTTTTCGGCGAAAATTTGAAAAATGACATTTTTCAAAAAATTCGCCGAAATGGGTGTGGAGTTGAGCGGGAATTTATGGACATGCCATGAATTTCGCGAAGTTTCCTTGGGAAAACTTGAAAAACAACAAGTTCTCCTCGTAAAACCATAAAATTCAGGTCAATTTCCTCATAATTTCATGAAAAAAGGGCCGAAGGTATAACGAGGTCGGTGTCGGAGAGAATAGAGAAAAAACAAGCGCATTACGACCGGTTTTACGGCATTCTTCATCAATTTTCTCGATTTTACCCTTTTCGAGAAGGGAAAAGGAAGGAGAACTAATCTTTTCTTGAAAACTAGAAGATTTAGTACACATTTCAAAAATTCTGCTTGTTTCTGGGTGGGCAGCATAATAAATGACAGAAATACTTCTGCACACCCATTTTATTTTTCTCTGTTTCTCCAACCGCCTGGATTTATAATGTATACACATACGCAACGAGAAGGGAGGATATTATAATTCGAGGGTTGTGCTGGTGAAAACGGACGACGCGTAATTGTTATTCAGAAACGGAATTGGAGCAGACGAGATGGATGGAAACCATGGAAACTTTGGGAATTTTGGGGGAAAGGGTGGGAAAAGGAGGGGGAAGTGATTTTTTATATTTCCAGTGGAAAAGGCCTTTAAAAAGCATCAAATTTGCAAAATTTCGATTGAAGAAATTTTTTTTTGAAAAATTTTAAAAATTGAAAAAAAAACTTTGATTTTTTTTTGTTTGTTTTCAAATTTTTACGAATTTATGAATTACTCACTTTCTCCCAGCTGATTTTCGTTTTTTGCACCCAAAACACATATTTATTCACAAAAAAGCTATATCTGGCTTTATCCAGCCGGGATCCAGCCAACGTGGAGGTTTTTGGCTTTTACCAACAGTTTCCAGAAGGTCACGGGAAAATTACAGAAATATATCAAAATTCAGGTTAAATTAGCCAGAATTCGTTGAAATTATTGGAAATTAGGTAAAAATCAATGAAATACAACCTCGAATAATTGAATTTTGAAAAAAATCTGGCAAAAATTCAATTAGACTTCAAAAAATTAAGAAAAATCCGGGATTTTCAGAGAAAAGGCAGAGAAATCTAGGAATTCCGTACAAATTCCTGTCCTCCACTGGCAAAATGAACAAAGAATGACACCGGAAGCCGGGGCGCTTAGTACCTGCTGCCGGGGGCTTGTTTGGCGTCGGCGGAATCGATTAGGCGCCTCGGGGCAGTCACTGACACGCTTCTCGTGTCACTTGCACCCCTACGACGCACTCTTTTTCGAGTGTGCCACGGCTCTTTGTCTTGTGTTGTGATGGAAAAAGTTTCGGTGTTGCGCAAACAATGGAAGTGGCAACTTTTAATTTTTATTGCATTGCTGGCCTGATTTTTTGATAAGACATGTTAATTTTGATAAAATTCAAAAATAGTTAGCTAATTTTTTTATTCCCACGCTTTGAAATTCAAAAATTCAATGCAAAAAATAAAAAAGAAGCTCAAAAAAAATTAATTTTGAACCCAAAAACTCAAGATGGCCGAACTTTCCCCTTTGTGATTTTCTAGTCCCCCAAAACTTTTTCTCTTAATTTTTATCAATTTCCACCAATTTTAGTGACGTTTTCTTAAAAATCAGTAACTGATAATGGTTTCTAATCATATTTTGATAAATTTCTAAATAATTTATGCTTGAATACGCTCGAAAACCTGCAAAAAATGCGCCTAAATCGCCGGAAAACAGTTTTTCGTTTCGAAACGCATTGCTCATCCTCCCAAAAATGTACCTATTTCGAATTTCTTGATTTTCATTCAACTTTTCACACTTTTTCCTATTCTCGACACTAAAATCTCCAATTTTTCAGAAATGTGGGATCTAATTTCACCGGAAATCTTCTCGATACCAAACTTGTGCCTCATCGGCTTCCTACTCGCCACAATCGCCATCAGCAGTCTTTTTACGTAAGAAAATTCAAAAATCCAGTTGAAAATCAATGAAATTCAATGTTTCAGAATCTCCTACGCTACACCATGGGTCCGTAGACGACGTGCCGAGTATCTGGAGCCGGAGACGGTCTACAGAAGCTCTCCGGAGCAGTTGTGAGTCAAAATTTGCCTAAAAATAAGAAAAAAGGCTAAAATTTGAAATTCAGATTCCCAAAATTGCTCTCAGAAGACCGAGATGCGCCGAAAAGATACACGCCGTCAAGCTGTTATCTGTCAGTTGTGATTCCCGCTATGAACGAAGAGGTTTCCCCGAAAATCTAGCTGAATCTAGAAAATGTGCTGTTTTTCAGGAACGACTGGAGATTATGCTTGACGATTGCTGTGATTACCTTGAAAATCGTGCCGAAAAAGACAAAACCTTCACTTATGAGGTGATTATCGTCGATGACGGAAGCACGGATAAGACTGCCGATTTGGCAGTTCAAATTGGCACGAGACGCAAGAATTTAAAGGTTTTGAAGCTGAAAGCCAATCGTGGAAAGGGTAAATTGATTAAAATTGACCTAAAAAGCAAAACAAATGAATTTTCAGGCGGTGCCGTGAAAGCAGGCGTTCTGAACACCGGCGGAAAGATGATCCTGTTCGCCGACGCCGACGGAGCCACCAAATTCGCCGATTTCGAGTGTCTCGAGCGAGAATTGCTGACGATCAGCGGCGGAGAACCCCTCGACGAATCGTTCCCAGCTCTGGTGGTCGGATCAAGGTCAGATGAGCATTCCGTGCAGTTTCGCCGGCGGTTTTTCAACTTTTTATTGATTTTTGCGGTTTAGAGCTCATCTGGAGGCGCAGTCCGTCGCGGAACGATCGTTTTTCCGCACGATTTTGATGCATGGATTCCATTTTTTGGTTTACGCGTTCGCGGCGAGAACTATCAAGGACACACAGTGCGGATTCAAAGTTTTCACAAGATCGCTGGCGGCAAGAGTGAGTTTTTCGTCTTTTTGGCTCAACTTTCATCAAAAATCATAATTTTCAGATCTTCCCAGTAATGCACGTTGAACGCTGGGCTTTCGACGTCGAGCTCATCTTCCTCTGCGAAAAATGGACGGTTCCTGTTAGAGAAGTAAGCTATTTTCCAAGTTTTATCAGTGATAATCGGTGAATCTCAGGTTTGTGTTCGTTGGAAGGAGATTGACGGCTCGAAAATCACTCCAGTGTGGTCTTGGCTTCAGATGGGAAGGGATTTGGTGCTGATTTGGTTCAGATATACGGTTCGTTCGATTTTTAATGTAATCTTGTTTTTTTTTAATTTCAGATTGGAATCTGGACTGACGATCAACCGCGATAAGCTGATAAGCTGCTTTTTCTGGTTTTCCAACTTTTCTGGGTTCACAAAAAATCTGTCTAAATTGTAACTGGCTAGCTTTAACTTATAACATTTTCCTTGCTTCCTTGTTGTGAATATCACCATTTCCTTCCCGAAACTCCTGCCAAATTCCCCCAATTTTTCCGGATTTTTCCCTCTGTGATCCAAATTTTTGCCTAAATTATTGGGTTTCATCGTTATATTCTTCTTTTTTGTTGCATTTGATTTGTTTCTTCGGGGCTCAAAATATTTTCCAAAAAAAACACGGTTTTCCCATTTTTCTTCAACTTTTTTTTTTCAAAAAATCGTGTTTTTCTACGATTTCCATATCTTTCCCCTTGTCTTCACCTATTTTTCCACATTTCCAATCGATTTTTCAGCTAAAATGGGCAAAAAGTCGCTTTTGTCAACGGCCCCGGCTGCGAAAGGCCAAAAATGTCCAAGTGACGAGATTGTGATGCAAGAGGAGGTTGTGCTCAATGTAAGTTGCAAATTTCAGCGGAAAATCTTCAAAACAAGCCAAAAATCGTCATTTTCACTCAGAAATCACCTAAAAACCGAATTTCCAGACGTATGACGAGTGCACCGACTACATTGAATACGACGACACTCAGGATTTCGATATCCAGCAGTATTGCGATCAGATTCAGGTAGGGAAGTAGAAAATTCGGCAAAAATCAAGGAAAATCGCTAAAAACAAGGCAAATGTCATCAAATTTGGCTAAAAATGACTCAAAACAAGTGAAAACCTGTGAAATTGGGTCAAGTTTCGCTGAATTTGATCAAAAAACATCATATACACTCGAAACCAGCCGAAATCAATTTAAAAACACTCAAAACTTGTAAAATTTCATGGAAATCAGTCAGATTCGTCCAAAACACCCAGAACAAGTTCAAAACCAGCCAAAACTGCAAAAAATGACACTTTTCTAAAAAAAAAGGCTGCTCAAATCTATCAAAAACTCGTAAATTCTCATAAAAACCAGCAAAAATCACTCAAAATCATTAAAAACCGCAATTCCCACTCGAAATTCATATATTCCTTTCAGGTCGCGATGGTAAACGAAAGCGACGACAAAATGACGCTCGAGTTCGACATCACCCGAATCGAGGCCCCCATTGCCAATGCGCTCCGCCGCATTCTCATTGCCGAAGTGCCGACGATGGCTCTGGAGAAGATCTATCTTTATCAGAACACGTCGGTCATCCAGGATGAGGTGCTCTGTCATCGTCTCGGTCTTCTGCCGCTTCGTGTCGATCCACGTGGATTCCAGTTTCCGAAGGAGAAGGTGGTGGGAATCAACGAGAAGGGTGTGGATTGCGAGGAGGAGCCCGAGGGAGATCCGACAAAGAATCTGATCTTCAAGATTAATGTAGGTCGATTTGGGCTTTATAGGGCTGGTTTGGGCTTAGGATGTTCAAGCATTATCAAGCTTCTAGATCTTGAGACAGTTTTGGCTTCAATCCAGGTTTTCGGCATTGAGCTTGTGGCTTGTGGGCTTCTAGGTCATTGCAAGCTTTTCTGGGCCATTTCAGGCCTCTCCAGGCTTCTTCTGACCCTTTACCCCAATCATCCTCTCATTTTCCAGGTCTCCTGCACCAAAAACCGCAACGCCGTGCCCACTGCTACCGATCCCAAACAGCTCTACCACAACAGCTCCGTCTATACCCGTGCCTTTGAATGGGTCCCAATCGGCGATCAAAAGGACAACTACACCAAAAGAACGACGCCGCGGATGGTCTCCGACGAGATCCTCGTTGCCAAGCTCCGTCCCGGACAGGAAATCGAGGCGAGCTGCCATGCTGTCAAGGGAATCGGACGTGATCACGCCAAGTTCTCGCCAGTTGCAACTGCGTCGTATCGGTGAGTTGTCTTATCACTTTATCATTTTATCACCATTCTTATCACCTTCCAGCCTCCTCCCAACAATCCGTCTACTTGCGGAAATCTCCGGAGAAGCCGCCGAACGCCTCCAGTCAGTGTTCAGCGAGGACGTCATTGGAATTGAGAAGAAAGGATGTGAGTTTTGAGCTTCATCACCTCTTATCAGCTTATCAAAATCCAGCCAAACGCATCGCCGTTGTCAAGGACGCCCGTATGGACACGTGCAGTCGGAACGTGTTCCGCCATGAGGATCTGGCGAAGGTGGTTCAGTTGGGCAAGAACAAGCAGCACTTTATTTGTGAGTTTTTAAGCTATTTTAGGCCGATTCAGGCTTTCCTGGTCGATCTAGGCCAGTTCAAGCTATCCGAGCCAGTCAAAGCTGTTCCTAGACGGTTCAAGCCACTGTTGGCCGGCAAGGATCGGGCTTCCAGGCCGTTTCAGGCTTCCCCAGGCCCTGAACATTCAAATTCTCCTATTTTCAGTCAGCGTCGAGTCCACCGGAGCCCTGAAAGCGTCGGACCTCGTCGTCGAAGCCTGCAAAGTCATGGAATCCAAGTGCCGCTCGCTTCGCAAGCAAATCGAGGCCCTCCTGGGCTAAATCTTCTGAAAATCCCCCTCTTTTTGTTGAGTTTTCCATCTGAATTTATTGTTGTTGTTTTTGCTCTGTTCACCTCAATTTTTGCTTTTTTCTCATTTTTTCAAATTGTTTTTGCCCTTTTTTACTTTTTGAAACTCTGAAAATCAATAAAGTTTCTTCATTTTTGTAGAAATTTTTTTCTGATCTTCTTGGTTCTTGTCCAAGTGAGTTCCTTGTTGATAACAATTGATTTCGCTTCTTATCAGCTTTATCACTACAGATTTTTATGTGATTTTTCCGAAAAATCGCGGCGCGGCACGATGGGATTCCCGATGATTCAAGTGTTTATGATTGCCGCTCGGCAGGTAAGTTTTTGAAAAATTGGTAGTGATTGTGATAAAGAGAACAATGTTATCACTGATAAAATTGTAAAAATCAAAGTTTTGAAAATTGAAAAAAAAAAACAATTTTTTTCAAAAAAGTTGATTTTCCCCATTTTTTCACTGAATTTCTCGATTTTTCACCTAAAGTTCAAAAATTTCCAGGTTTCCAAACCAATCGCCGATGCGGTTCTTCGATACGGAAAAGATCATCCAGTGTTCAGGAATAAGCTGCTGATTCCGATTGGAAGAGGTGAGTGGAAGACTGAAAAATAGGTCGAATAGGCCTAGAAAAGCCTGAAAAAGCCTAGAAAAGCTGAAATGGTGCAAAAGCCCAAAGGCCCGGAAGGTCCGTAAGCCTAGAAAGCTCGAAAGCCTAGAAACCAGAAGCCTTGCGGCCGGGGGGGTCAAAAGCCCTAAAGCCTGAAAGCCCATAAGCCCAAACAAGCCCATATTCTTCCAGGCCTTGTCCGTTTCACCTCCCGAATGCGAATGAAGCGTCTCGGACTCGGCGAGCCCATCACCCACGCCCCTGTCTCCGAAGCGGCGGCCCTGGAACAAGCCTCCGATTTTGTCCAGCAACTCGTTCTCTTCTCCTATTCCGTCGGCGTATTTGCCAGTTACTACTTCTACACAAAACTGACAGCCGAGGAATCGCTGAAACTCCAGGACTATCAGGATTTCAAGGAGCAGCAGGAAAGAGTGAGTGCGAAACCCATTCCTACAATTTAAATTTTAAAATTCCAGGCCATCAAAGAGCTCCGATTACAAGTTGAATCCCTGGAGCAGCGGCTGGCAGCTCAACAGAAACGCAACTTTTTCTCGCAGCTCGGATTCGGAAAAGACGATGAAGAGCCGCCAAAGTCGACGTCTTCAGTTCCATCTGCCCCTCCAAAAGCTTCAGAATCCGCCGATGCGAAGCCTTCAGAATCCCTGAAACAACGCTTCCAACGGATCTCGTCGCTTCCGATTGACGCGGCCGCTTCGCTGATTCTCGATGGTACGTGCGACGATTAGAGCTAAAGTAATAATAATAATGGTCCCGCACCGAAAATCCTCTGATTCATTTTTCCCCAAATATCCTTCTCCTCAATTGTCATGTCTTTCCCCCCCGGTTATGTGCAGTTTTTGTATGCTTGTTGTGTGCTCGTCGTGTGTTCCATTTTCAGTTTCTCTAATTAAAAAAAAAGTTATAGAATCAATAGAGTAAAGTTGTAAATATATATTTCTGAAATTCGTTCTAATTTTGATCATTTTCCGGGTTACTGTAGCTAGATTTTCGCTTCAAGACCCAAACTAGAAAACTAGGCTCATTTTTACGTCTTAGGATTACTGTAATCTCTCCGAGACCCAAATTTAGGAATCGGGCGTTTCTAAGTTACTGTAGACGCTTGGAGATCATTTTTCATTTTTCCAAGCTTCAGGGTCTCGGCGCGAACACAGAAACCCTTCTTGTAGTGTAGATTTACGCCATGGGTCTCGAAGCGATCTAGATATGCTGTAGCTCGCTAACACCTCCTCCTGATCCTCTTCCATCTCTCTCTTCAGATCAAGAATACCTGATCGTCCGTCGCGGCACCTCCATCGGAATCGAGTCGTCCGTCAACTTCGCCGCCCGTGGCGAACGTCTCCGCTACCGTATCCCTTGTCCGCAAACACGACAATCGACAGCGCAGAAAATTCTGGAAGAAGCGGCCGGACGGGTCATTGGAGACAATCGCCGATTCGCCTTTGTAAGTGCGCTCTAGTGAACTTCGGTTCGATGGAGCGCATTTGCATTTTTATCTAGATTAACGTGTACTGACTTTTGATTTTTCTTCTCACTTGTTTTTTTTCACTTTCCCCCAGAGCTTCTAGTCAAAAGTTTTGATCTGTAGTACAGTAATCCCTGTGTTTTTCCTCTCTGCGTCTCTCACTTCTCCATTGTCTCTAGCTTGTCCTTCTGTCTTTCGTTGCGGGACCCAAATTGAGCCATTTTCCTTATCAATTTATCATTATCAGGACGGCGGACACGAGATGAGCAAAAGTGAGACGAGCAGAGTTATTGATTGATTTTTAACTGACCCAATTGCTCAATGTATATAATTATCATGTTGTATTTTTCAAAAAGAAGGCATTTTCAATAAATAGGTGGCATTTTTTGAATGTTTTTTCAAGGCTTTTAGGCCTGTTTAGGCTTCCAGGCTGGATAAAAAGGGGATTTTCAAACTCAAAGAAAAGTTCTTTGACTCTCAGAAGCCAGTGATAAGTTATCACCTGTTTTCCCCCTTGCAGCTGTCTTATCAGCCCCTAATCTCATTTACCACTTCTCCAGTTCTCATTATTTCCCAAAAATCAATAATGCCTAGTTGCTCCCCCAATTTCAACTATTTCGATTCACCTGATTTCCTGATAACCTCCCTCCACCTTATCACTATAATCTCCACCCCAATCTACATTTTGGGCATCTACTGCATCCTGTTCAAAACCCCAGATCAAATGAAATCAGTGAAGCCTTATCTGCTAAACTTTCATTTTCTAATCATTTCACTTGATTATCTTGCCGCCATCCTCACAATTCCATATGTTTTAATCCCGGAGCTCGCTGGGATACCATACGGTTTACTACGCTATCTAGGAGTCCCCACGTCAATTCAGACAGCTATCGCTGTAATTATTCTTGGTTGTGAGTGATCTTCTCTTATCACTGACTGTTATCAGTTTCCAGTCATGATGATAGCAATGATATCAATTTACGAGAACCGCTTCTTCATTCTTTGCGAGTTTCGCTACAGAAAGTTCTGGGCATATGGCCGGAAAGTTTGGCTGATTTCCCATCATCTAATCGTCATATTCATGTGTATTTCAATTCTTTTAGGAGTTCCAGATCAAGAAAAAGCCAGAGAGAGTGTTATCAAGGTATGTTATCAGTGCTATCAGTACACCAACTCTTCCAGAATCTTCCCTGCCTTCCCGATTATCTCCGCCATGAGCCAATTTTTGTGTTAGCTCAAAACTACAACCTTCTCTCTTATCTAGCTCTAGCTATTGTGATAACAATTTGTCTGGAAACTGGATTCTTTATCACTCAACTGATAAGAAACATCAACAAACAACTAAAGTCAAAGACGATATCAGAGAAGACTTATCAAATGCACAAGCAATTCTTCAAAGCGCTAGTCAGCCAGCTAACTATTCCAACTCTCATGATAATAGTCCCGTATTCCTACGCCCTGGGTACAGTATTCCTTGGCTATACCAATCAAGCCGTTATCAATTGCGTAGTGATAAGTGTCACAACTCATGGATTCGTGTCGACTGTAGTGATGATCATTGTACATCACCCTTATCGATTAGCTGTTAAGGAGATTTTCGGAAAAGGGGTGAATCGTCCAAGTACCGTGGCTTCTATGAAGTGATAGCTTATCAATAAACCTTTATTATCATCTTAATCATCTCTAACCAAATTCGGCATCCTTCCACACAAAGCTCCAAAATTCCTGTACAAGTCATGGTTCGGAGTGGTTGGTGGGATGGCGTAGGCGCAGAAGATATCATTGATAAGCCCATGCTGTTCAGGCTTTCCAGGCTCCACGTGGAGTTGCAGACATTGCTCGATCTCACTGGAACATCATATTGATAAGAGATAAAAATAGTGATAAGAAATGCTCACTAAGTCCAAGTCTTCGAGTTCGGCTCTCCCTCCGCAAACGTCGTCCATGTGTACTCCGGATTGGTGTGCTCATCAGGAAGATAGAAAAGCGTCGTCTTATCATTACAAGGCGGATACTCCAAAAGCGTCAAGTTCATGCTCTGACACTCCTTCACCCGAACTCCACCAATCGCAATCGATCCGCGTTCCCTACCCGTACTCAAAATGTGCTTTTGAGCTTCAGCAGTGATAGCGATCCGTTCCTCCGAGTTTTCAAAGTTGGACAGTTGACTTCCTTCTCTCATACACATCAATGAAGCGTATTGGACAGAGACTTGGTCGACAGTGGGGAACACTTGCATACACCAGATGCCAGTGTGTCTGTTGTAGTCGGATGGGGTACGGTGGTAGGTGGTCCAGTTGGCAGGGCATCGGTATTCTGGCTTGCGGGTAGTGGTGGTGGGCTTGACAGTGGTGGTAGTAGTGGTAGTGGTGGTAGTTGGAGTGGTAGGCTTCACTGTAGTCGTGGTAGTCGTCCGCTTCGTTGGCCGCTTCGTCGGCCCATCATCACAATCATCTGGCCGCTTTCCACCATAGTAGTTGGTCCGGAAGATCGCTTCAACAGCTACTAACCCGATGAGCAGGAGAACAAGAAGCTTCATGTTTAGTGAACTTCTAGAGATAGGGAAAGGGGTTTTATAGGTAGTTGCAAGTGGTTTTTGAGGTGTTCTGCAAGGTTTATGGGTATCGGAAGCGATCGGAAGATCAGAAGAGCAGGTAAAGTGTTGCGAGGTTGTATTTCTAGTCTTATTCCTTTTCTTTCGGTTGCAAGGCTTGAAAATAATGAAAAGCTTTATTTCATAGTCACTTGAACTGATATTATCGTTTCCTTTCCCCTTTTCTCCTCCTCCTTCTTCCCAATCATCTCCAAAACCGCCACCCGATAAGGCTGATGTACCCATATCATAACCAATGTTGACACAGCTCCATGAACCATTCCCACCAATATGAAAATGTTATTCGCTGCCTGATTGTAATAGTTCAGTATCACTGATAAGATGGCGTGAACCATTGGGCAACCCAGCAATATCAATTGAACGGTGACCTGGGTGATAAGGGAAGTGAAGAATTGCTTGTGCATTTGATAAGTCTTCTGGGACATTCTCATGGATTTCTGGAGTTGTTTGCCGTTTTGTAATAGGGAATAGACAAAGAATGAGATTTCCAAAGTTAGAATTCCTCCCATAAAAAAGGTGGCGTACAAGTGATAGCGAATGTCCAGGGCTACAACAAAGATTTCCGTGTTGTAGATAAAGTCAGGGAGACATGGAAGGGTCTGGAAGCTTATCAGTGTTGTTATCAGTAGATTTCTTTATCACCTGGAGAACAACTTGTCTAGCCAGTTGTTGATCCGGGAACTTGTAGCAGACGGGGATGTAGAAGATCCAGACTAGGGAATAATGAAGGGAAAGCCAGATGCGGCGGTATATTTCCCAGTGTTTTTTGTAACGGAAATTGCAGATTATGAAGAAGCGATTCTCGAAAATTGATATCAGAGCGATAAGGAAATCTGAAACCTTATCACCTGAAGTGTTCATTGGTAACTGACTTACAATCCAAGATAACATTCATTAGAATCGTCTGAAACTCCAAAGAGACACCTAGATAGTACAGTAACCCACAGGGAACCCCTGCAGGTTGTGGAAGCAGGAGGTAGGGAACTGCTAAGAGACTTGCGGAATAGTCTAGAACCATGTTCCAGAAGTGGAGGTTGAACAGGTACCATTTGACAGAACTCATGGGTTTCGGGGTCTTGGACAGAATACAGTATATGCCGAGAAGGAAGATTGGGGTGGAGATGAAGCTGATGATTTGAAGGGAGAGTTTTAGGAATTCTACAGTGGAAAAGTAGCTTTGATTTGATAAGCAGGAGATGTTGGTCATGGCAGGTTGAAGCAAATGACAGGTTTATTTGCTCGAGTTAGTGATTACAAGTGATTATCAGCTGTCTTTTATGACTGTGAGTGTTATTTGAGAGATCAGTGAATAGAGACAACAGTGCTTTTTCTCCTAATCGGAGCAATTATTCCAGTTTTCCCAATCAATTCCTTCACAGCCAATCGATAAGGTCGATGTACCAAAATCATTACTAGAGTTGACACTGATCCATGACTTGCAAAGAGAATCACAACAATATGCATTTTGAACTGATTGTAATAGTTGAAAAAGATTGCAAAAAAGCAGTAAGCAAATGGTACAACTATCATAGTGATAGGAATGGCCATCTGGATCAGAAGAGCTATAAGGAATTGTTGGTGCATCTGATAGGTCTTTTGTGATATTGTTTTTGATTTTTGTTGCTTTCTCCCATTCAGAATGATCTTTTGAATATAGAATCCGGCTTCAACAAATAACTGAGAAGAGAATAAAGAGCTACAAATGACATGATATGTGAGGTCAAAAGCTAACACGAAGACATTTGCGTTGTAAATGTAATCGGGAAGACATGGAAGGTTCTGAAACTGATATGTGATACGTTGATAAGCTGAACTCTACCTGAAACACATTGCGTTTAGCAGATTCTTGATCAGGAACCAGAAAAATGATGGGAAGGGTTAGAACGATCACACTAAAGTAATGAATTGAAAGCCAGACCTTCCGGATCCTACTCCAGAAATGCTTGAAACGAAAGTCACATAAAATGAAGAATCTGTTCTCGTAAACTGCTGTCATTGCCACGAATACGCCTGAAGAAACGTTTTTTTCCCGAATCCTCGCACAAAAACTCACAAGCTACATTCAAAACGCCAAGAGTTACATCAAACAGCTTTGGAACCTCTAGGTAACTTAAGAACCCATTGGTCATCATGGCAAGTTCAGGAATCAGCATATACGGTACCATTAGCAAGCCAATTGTATAATCCATTAACACAATCCAGAAGTGAAGAGCGAATAGGGACCACTTGACAGAATTCATGGCTTTTGGGGTTTTGAACAGGATACAGTACATGCCGAGGAAGTATATGGGGGTGGAGAGGGTAGTGAGAAGGTGGAGGGAAAGGGACAGGAATTCCGGTGAGTCATAGTAGGTGAAGTCGGATTCACAAAGAGACATGAGTGGAAGAAGCACGTGTTGATAAAAATCGAATAAGACGTCAAAAAGATTTTGGGAGTTACCACCTGCTCTTTCGAAAAACACCGAAAATCAGGTTTCTATCTGATGGAAAAAAGCACAAAATTTATTCAGTGAATAGAGACAACAGTGCTTTTCCTTAGATTCGGAGCAATTGTTACCGATCTCCCGAACAATTCCATCACAGCCAATCGATAAGGTCGATGCACCAAAATCATGACAAAAGTTGACAAGAGTCCATGACTTGCGAAGAAAATTACAACCATATGAATTGTAAACTGATTGTGATGGTTGGAAAAGATTAAGAAGAAGCTGTAAGCAAATGGTACAGCTAGCATAATGAAAGGAATAGTCATCTGAATCAGAAGAGCTATGAGGAATTGTTGGTGCATTTGATAGGTCTTCTGTGATATTGTTTTTGACTTCTGTTGTTTTCTCCCATTCAGAATGAGCTTTTGGACATAGAATCCAGTTTCAAGAAGTAACTGAGTAGAGAATGAACAGCAACAAATGACGTGATATGTGACATCAGAAGCTAGCACAAAAACATTTGCGTTGTAGATGTAATCGGGTAGGCATGGAAGGTTCTGAAATTGATAATTGATACGCTGATAAGTTATACTCTACCTGAAAGACATTGAGTCTAGCAGATTCTTGTTCAGGAACCAGAAAAATGATGGGGAGAGTTATAACGAACACACTGAAATAATGCATTGAAAGCCAGGCCTTGCGGATCCAACTCCAGAATCGCTTGAAACGAAAGTCACACAGAATGAAGAATCTGTTCTCGTAAACCGCCGACATTGCCACAGACATGTCTGGAAAACCTTTTTTTGTCCCAAGTTCTCACTCAAAAACTTACTCGCTACATTCAAAATTTCAAGAGTTACCTGAAACAGAGTCGGAACCTCTAGGTAGTTTAGGACTCCATAGGTCACCGCGGCAAGTTCAGGAATCAGAATATAGGGTACTGTTAGCAAGGCAAATGTATAATCCATTAACACAATCCAGAAGT
>LR539664.1:699091-731618 GCA_900536315.3 Caenorhabditis becei
GTCCAGGTTTTACAGATAACGCATCTTAACATCGAAAATCAGGTTCTGTAGAAGGCACAAAATTTCTTCAGCGAGTAGAACCAACTCTGCTTTTCCTTTGTGGTTTCTTATCCTTTGATTAAAGTTAGTGACTACAGGTGATTATCAGCTGTTTTTTATGACTGTGCTTCTGAGTTTTATTTAGAAGATCAGTGAATAGAGACAACAGTGCTTTTTCTCCTATTTAGAGCAATTATTCCAGTTTTCCCAATCAATTCCTTCACAGCAAATCGATAAGGTCGATGCACCAAGATCATAACTAGAGTTGACAAGAGTCCATGGCTTGAGAAGAGAATGACAACAATATGAATTGTAAACTGATTGTAATAGTTGAAGAAGATTGCGAAGAAGCAGTGAGCGAATGGTATAACTAGCATAGTGATAGGAATAGTCATCTGGATCAAAAGAGCTATGAGGAATTGTCGGTGCATTTGATAGGTCTTCTGTGATATTGTATTTGATTTCTGCTGCTTTCTCCCATTTAAAATGAGCCTTTGGATATAGAATCCGGTTTCGGAAAGCAACTGAGTAGTGAAAGAACAGCTACAAATGATATGATATGTCAGGTCGAATGCTATCACGAAAACATTCCCGTTGTAAATGTAATCGGGAAGACATGGGAGGTTCTGAAACAGATAGGTGATACGTTGATAAGTTATATTATACCTGAAAGACATCGCGTTTAGCAGATTCTTGATCAGGAATAAGAAAGGCGACGGGAAGGGTTAGAACGATCACACTGAGATAGTGAATTAAAATCCAGCCCTTTCGGATCCGACTCCAGAATTGCTTGAAACGAAAGTCACATAGAATAAAAAATCTGTTCTCGTAAACTGCTAACATTGCCACAAACACGTCTGAAAAAACGATTTTTTCGAAAATCCTCGCTCGAAAACTCACTAGCTACACTTATAATTCCATAAGTAGTATCAAACAGATGCGGAACCTCTAGGTAACTTAGGACCCCACTGGTCATCATGGCAAGTTCAGGAATTAGAAGATAAGGTACTAATAGAACGCCAATTGTATAGTCCAATAACACTATCCAAAAGTGAAGAGCGAATAGGGACCACTTGACAGAATTCATTGCTTTTGGGGTTTTGAATAGGATACAGTACAACCCAAGAAAGTATATGGGGGTGGAGAGGGTGGTGAGAAGGTGGAGAGAAAGGGACAGGAATTCCGGGGAATCATAGTAGGTAAAGTCGGATTTACAAGGAGACATGAGTGGGAGAAGCACGTGTTGAAGCATAAGAATCGAATGATTCGTCAAAAAGAGATTTGGAGTTATCACCTGCTCTTGTGAGTAATACCGAAAACCAGGTTTCTTTTTGATGGAAGAAGGCACATAATTTATTCAGTGAATAGAGACAATTGTGCTTTTTCTCCTATTCGGTGCAATTATTCCAGTTTTCCCAATCAATTCCTTCACTGCCAATCGATAAGGTCGATGCACCATTATCATGACACTAGTTGACACGAGTCCATGACTTGCAAAGATAATTACAACCATATGAATTGTGAACTGATTGTAATGGTTGGAAAATATTAAGAAAAAACAGTAAGAAAATGGTACAGCTAGCATAATGAAAGGAATAGTCATCTGGGTCAGAAGAGCTATCAAGAACTGTTGGTGCATTTGATAGGTCTTCTGTGATATTGTTTTTGATTTCTGTTGTTTTCTCCCATTCAATATGAGCCTTTGGATATAGAATACGGTTTCAAAAAACAACACAGAAACACCCAGAGCACAAGAAAGGACATCATATGTGACATCAGAAGCTAGCACGAAAACATTGGCGTTGTAGATGTAATCGGGTAGACATGGGAGGTTCTGAAATTGATAAGTGATACGCTGATAAGTTATATTATACCTGGAACACATTGAGCTTAGCAGATTCTTGATCAGGAACAAGAAGCATGGGGGTAATGGTCAGAATAATCACAATAAAATAATGCATTGAAAGCCAGATCTTCCGGATCCGACTCCAAAATTGCTTGAAACGGAAGTCACATAAAATGAAGAATCTGTTTTCGTAAACTGCCGACATTGCCACACCCATGCCTGAATAACCTTTTTTGTTAAAAACATCACTTAAAAACTTACTAGCTGAATTCGCAATTCCAATAACGGTCTGTAACAGCATCGGAACCCCTAGATCACTTAGTAACCCAAAGTTGACCCCGGCAAGTTCAGGAATCAGCAAATAAGGTACTGTTAGCAAAGCAATCGTGTAATCCAGTAACACTGCCCAAAAGTTGAGAGCGAATAGGGACCACTTGACAGAATTCATGGCTTTTGGGGTTTTGAACAGGATACAGTACATGCCGAGGAAGTATATGGGGGTGGAGAGGGTGGTGAGAAGGTGGAGAGAAAGGGACAGAAATTCTGGGGAATCATAATAGGTAAAGTCGGATTCACAAGGAGACATAGAGGCGCTGTGAGAAGCACTAGGTGATAAAAATCGAATAAAATGTCGGAAAAAAGGTGTTTTATGTGTTACCGTAGATGGACACAACAATTAGGAGTTACCACCTGCTCACCTGATTAGCACCGAAAATCAGGGATCTGTATAATCTAAGAAGGCACGTCATTTATTCAGTGACTTGTGACAACTGTGCTCCTTCTTTTTGGTTTCTTATCTTCTCTCTTTATCATTTTCTGGCTTTCAGCACACCTCTGCCAATTATAATAACGAATCGATAAGGTAGTTGACAAGAATCCATGATTTTTTCTGAACATTTCATTTCTTTTACGCCAAATAATAGAAAAAAGATATAAAAATACTGTGACAAATCGAAAAAGATTCAGGGCGGAATGTGAAAATGGATGAAAAAAGTTATTGTGACAGTTTTACACATGATTTGTACATGAAATGAATCACAAGTAGAATGCATATTGGAAGATGACAAAATTAATGACAGAAATTTGAATGTGACATGAAATGAGGACCAAATAAGAGATGAACTGGGAAATAAGGGATATGATATTATTGCCGGTCTCCGGGTGGAAAAGCTGAATCCATGACACGTCGCCAAATAGTCTCATCTAGTCTACCCTCCATACACAGGCGCAGAATATAGAGTCTGTTTTTGAGCTCGACATTATACTTTGCAATTTTGACCTTGTCGTTCAAAGTGGTTTCTATCTTGTTTAGAAAAAATGCTTTTCTTTGCTCAGCTACCAATGGGATTCCCTCTGCAAGCTTGATCATTTCCATTGACTTTTGATATTTTGGGTCGACAACTTCGGCAGTTTTCAGCGTTTCGATCTAGAAGTTAGAAGTTAACGATGGAACGACATCAGCTTATGGGTCTCGACACGAAAACCCCAGGCAACTTACCAGTTCTGGAGTCAAATCCGGTGAAAGTTCCAGTGCATCGGCGTGAAGTTGACGTGCTTCCGAGATGTATTGTTGTTCGGCAAGATTCAAAAACTCATCGTATTGATTCAATGCCCCCTCCAGGTAGTAAAGAGCAAACTGCTAAAAAATTCTAGTTAGACAACTGGATACTGTTTTGTTTCTCATGGATCCCGCCACAAAAATGGGGTCTGACTGGAATACATTTCAGCCAACGTTATTTTTTCGTGGCGAGACCCATCGGAGGCAGAAATAACACACTTCAAAATTTGGCACACCGTATTTGATGATACAGTTTCCTTCCGCATGTGCCTCGAGGGAAGGACAGCCGCTGCATGGAACTGAAAATGTATTTTTTGAAATACCAGGTACTGTTTTCACTCACGATCCACAAGTACGTTGTCCCCCACATTCATATTCTCGTACAAATGCGGGTTTTGGTCATCGTGGCAGAAATCATTGAACTCTTCCTCACAACCCTCGTAACGGTACTTTTGATCCATAGCCCTATCATTAAAAAAAACATTTAGATTGCCTTTTCTCATCGAAATACATACCCTGGCTTGAAACGGGGCCTCTTTGTCCATGTATAAAAAGCGATCTTCACTCTCAAAGTTAAAAGCCATCTGTGCCTGAAGACAATTGGATGAAAAACTGGAAATATGTAGAAAAAGGATAGAAATTAAGCAAAGAATCACTAAATTAGGGTAAAATGAGTCCTAACAAAGCAAGGTGCATGAAATCATAAAGACGACGTCATCTGGTGGGTCGCGACTGGCTGAAATTCGGATTCTGGACAGAAAATTGACATTTCTCTGATGAAACCCGGGAAAAAAACACAAATTTAAAAGTTTCCATCGATTAATTGAGAAAAAAGGAGGTGTTTTCGAGAAAAAGCGGCAAAAACCCAAAAAGCCAAGATTTTTTGGTGAAATCAGGATCTTTCCTTTCATGTATTTTCATCCGTTTCCATAAGAAAAAAATGACAGAACTCTGCCCAGAAGCCGTGACTAGGAGCATTTTCGTGGTGAGACCCGTCAGGTGACCGGCGCCAATAACATGTGCATAAGCAGATGCACGCCAAGGACGCTGCTCGTCGAGAAGTGCGCCAAAGCGACAGAGAAGGAGCAGAGTGTGTCTCTTATCTCTTATCGACTTTTCTGGCAGGCTTGTTGCTAGGTGAGCGAGGTGGGAAAAAGCTATTTCTGAGCTCACTTTCTCAGCTCACTGAAATCATGAAAAAGGCAGGAACGGCTAGGTTCTGTAAAAATAACGTTCAGATCTCAAAATGAAGCACTTTATTAAGTTCAGTCAAAATAGATAAGTGACAATTAAGCGAACAATATTTAGACTACTACAAGCGGGTATTGTGGCAAGAACATGAGGTTCAGGGTGGAATGAGGAGAGGGCAGCACTACAGGAAAATCATTTCAAAGAGGAACTCTGGGAATAGGGTTCAGTAGACGAAAAATGACTCAAACAGTCTCATTTTGAATCAACCCTTGCATCATTGTTCTCAGAATATCCATGTCAATGTCTAGTTTACCATCCCTGAATGATTCCACAAGATACAATGTGTTTTTCAACCCCAAACAGTGAAGGGCGTCTTCGAATCTTTCGTTTAAGAAAGCTCGTTTTCTTTCTAGACTCAATTCCTTTCGTCTCGCTGCCAATACCGGGATTCTTTGCGCCATCCGAAGTAGTTGCATCGATCTTTGGTATTCCGGTGCAATATCTTGGGTATTGATTAGTCTGGCGACCTAGAAGTTAACAATAGCTACAGTAATATCCCGACTACCTACTATTTCTGGAGTCAATCCCGGTGACTGTTGGTATGCAAAGGCACGGAGTCTACGTGCATTACTATTGTATTTTCGCTGAGCACGATTTAGAATCTGTGAGTATTTGGACAGTAACGCGTCCCTGAGGACACTATGTTGAGCCTGAAAAAGCTCATCAGCCAAACGTATTTGTTTTCGTGGCGAGATCCATCTAGAGAAAAAACCAACCTCGAAGTTTTTAACATTGCAGTCATAAACACAGTCCCCGTTCGAATGTTCAGTAGCGGTGCGACATCCGGTACATGGGACTGAAAGTCAAATTGAAAAGGCACAAATGCTTTTACTTACGATCCGCCAGCTGTATGTTCTCCGCCGGCATCAGATTCTTGTACAAATACGGGTTGTCATCACTATCGCGCAGCTCAACAAATTGGTTCTCCATTCTTTCGTAGCGCCGGAATCGTTCCTGAAGTTGGGGCTGAAACATTGGTTGTTACGAAATTTCGGAATAGAAATTCTTCTCTGACAGTCAGGATAAACGGGGCATCTAGGCATAAATAGTAATGCGGCTCTTTGTCTTCTGTCCTGATTACGGCTCGGCATCCCTGGCAGACCATCAACATTTCTTCCAGAAGAAAATTAGTAAAGTTAGAGAGATTCTGGAAATATGAAATAGACAACAATTAATAAATAAAGTTGAAAATAAAGTTAAATGTAAGTGACAGTAGTTATAAAATTGATAAATCATATTTCTGGACTTAAGAATTACCTAAAAGTTCTCTAACCAATGCAAAAAACCCAGTGTTTTATCTATTTTTTAGGCCCCGAAACCAGTAAGCAAACGTTACATTTAGGTAAAAAGTTAGATGCAATTATCGTGCCAAGACTTGATGCGCGGCCCCGACGGGAACTGCGTCAGCAGAGATTGGCAGCCGATGCTGCCGTGCTTGAAAGGGAAAGTATCGAGTGACACTTGATGGGTAGCCGAATTAATCGGGAAATTGGTTTTGGTTTTCTTTTTTGTCTTTTCTTTTTTGTAAGGGAATTGGAGACTTACCAAACAACGAATCAACTGATTAGACCACTTGGAGGTCAATTAATGTTGACATGTAAAAGCATTTTGGAGGTTTATAGCAGATAACATGTACAACAAATTTATCAGGTGATCTTTAATCATTTAATCAGTTAATCAGTTACAAAACACAAATCCCTTCAACTAATAGATATCACAGTTGCTCTTCTCTGCGGCTTTGCTCTTTTCCTTATCATCCATTTAACAGCTAATCGATAAGGGCGATGCACAATGATCATCACTACAGTTGACACGAGTCCATGAGCTGTTAGTGTAATCACTACGAAATTGATAGCGGATTGATTGTAATAGCCCAGGATTACTGTAGCCAAGGCGTAGAGGAATGGAAGGGTTAGCAAGAGGAATGGGATGACGACTTGGATAACTAGAGCAATGAAGAACTGCTTGTGCATTTGATAAGTCTTTTCTGATATCGTATTTGAGTTCAGTTGTTTCTTGCCATTCCGGATTAATTGAGTCATGAAGAATCCGATTTCAAACCAGACTATCACAACAATAAATATGCCCATTTCAATGGTATAGTTGTGCTCAATAAAGAAAAATGGCTCCTGGAAGAGATATTCCGGAAGACAAGGAATGTTCTGGAAGAGTTGTCGTTTTGCAGATTCTTGATCAGGAGCCATGATAACGATTGGTGCAAGAATGATAGGAAAGATAAAGTAGTGGGAAATCAGCCAAATCCTTCTGCCATAAGCCCAGATCTCTTTGAAGCGGAAGTTGCAGAGGATGAAGAAGCGGTTCTCGTAGATTGCAATGATAGCAATTGTGAAATCTGGGAATAAAGTTATCAATTGGTAAGCTACCAGCAACTTACAGCACAGTACAACTAGATCAGCGAACAGCTGAACTAACGGAGGAACTCCTAGAAACCGTAGAACTCCGTATGTCATCCCAGCCATTTCGGGGAATAGAAAGAAGGGAATTGTGAGGACACTGACGGAATAGTCGAACAGAATTGTGGAGAGATGAAGGTTCATTAGGTAAGGCTTCACTGACTTCATTTGTTCTGGGGTCTTGAAAAGAATACAGTAGATGCCGAGAATGTAGACAGGGGTGGATAGGATAGTGATAAGGTGAAGGGCAGTTATCAGAAAGTCTGGGGTATCAAAGTAACTGAAATTCGGATTGCTGCAAGCGGAAAAAGACATTGGGAAGGAAGTTGGAAGTCAAATAAATGTGGAAGCTATTACATAGCAGGTGTTATCGAGTTACAGTGTTATCAGGAACATAATCATTGCTGTCTGGATTTTCAGCCGCAAAAATTTTATCGAATAGAAAAAACAGTTGACTTCCTCTGTGGCGTCACTCCATTCCTTATCATCTCCTTAACAGCTAATCGATAAGGGCGATGCACTATAATCATCACTACAGTTGACACGAATCCATGAGTTGTTAGTATTATCACTGCAAAGTTAGTAGCTGCCTGACTGTAAAAGCCAAAGTGATGGTTTTCCAAAGCGTAGAGGAATGGAAGAGTTAGCAAGAAGAATGGGATGGAGATTTGGATAACTAGAGCTATGAAGAACTGCTTGTGCATTTGATAAGTCTTCTCTGATATCGTTTTTGACTTTAGTTGTTTGTTGATGTTTCTTATCAGTTGAGTGATAAAGAATCCAACTTCAGCCCAAGCAAATACCACTATGAACATGCCGACTCGCAATGAATAGTTGTGTTCGACAACGTAAACTGGCTCCTGGAATAGGTGATCAGGGAGGCATGGAAGGTGCTCGAAAAGCTCCAGTTTTGCAGCTTCCTGGTCATGACCAATGAACATTGGCGCGAGAATGATTGGGGTGATAAGGTAGTTGAAGATCAACCAAATCCTTCTGCCATAAGCCCAGTGTTCTTTGAAACGGAAGGTGCAGAGAATGAAGAAGCGGTTCTCGTAGATTGCAATTATAGCAACTACGACATCTAAAGCAATCAATTGATAAGTGATAACATTGGTGATAAGCCGATTACTCACAAGTGAGTACCACGAAAGTAGTGTATGTCTGAACTGAAGTAGGAACTCCTAGATACCGTAACACTCCGTACGGAATCCCAGCCAACTCGGGAAATAGGAAGAAGGGAATTGTGAGGACAGTGACGGAATAGTCAAAGAGGATGATCCAGAAGTGAAGGTTGAATAGGTAAAGCTTCACGGATTTCATTTGATCTGGGGTCTTGAACAGAATACAATAGATGCCAAGAATGTAGATTGGGGTGGAGATGATAGTGACAATGTGAAGGGCAGTTTGCAAAAAGTCTGGGGAATCAAAGTAATGGGAATCTGGGCTGTCACAGGAGGAAATAGGCATCGGGAAGTTGACAGCAATAGAAATCTGATATAGTTCTGATAAGAATGTAATGATATTACCTGAAAGGAACAGGTGATGATCATTGCGTTCTGCATTTTCAGCACAGAAGCTTTATCAGAACAAAACAAGCAATTATGAGTTATCGAATAGAAAAAACAGCTGTTTTCCTCTTTCGCCTCCGAAAACCATTCTTTATCATCTCCTTAACAGCCGAACGATAAGGCCGATGCACCATGATCATAACTACAGTAGACACGAATCCATGAATAGAAAAGATTATCACTACAACATTGATAGCAGCTTGATTGTTATAGCCGAAGATAACAGTTGCCAATGCATAGAGAAGTGGAAGAGTTAACAAAAGGAATGGGATGGAGATTTGGATAACTAGAGCGATGAAGAATTGCTTGTGCATTCGATACGTCTTCTCTGATATCTTCCTGGACTCCAGTTGCTTTTTCCCATGATGAATGAGTTGTGCCACAAAGAATCCAACTTGAACCCAATCGGATATCGTTATAGAGAAACCGATGTAAACTGTGTAATATTGTTCGATAACAAAGACCAGAAGGCTTGCTGCCGGCTGTCGCCGGCAGCGCCTTCTGGGTGAGTTTGGGTGTGTGATTCCTAATGGGGATAGGCGCATTGAAAGACAGGTTTGACCTAGGCTGGCGAGTGAGAAGAGCTTCACTTCAGTATCAGCTAACACTGATAAGCGCCTCTTTCGGCCTATCAGCCTTATCAGGGGTCCTGATGAGTTACTGATAACATGATGTGTATCGGCTTTGAACAGACATTTGAATGAAACTAATCACGGCCCCTCTAGTTTCAATTTGAACATCAGCAATCACTGATGAAGTCCATTTTCGGGCAAGTAGCCTTATCAGTGGTCCTTATCAGTTGCTGATAGCAGGATGTGTCTAGAGTTTGAAATACCCTCAAACTGCCGCGTGGACACGAAAGAAAGTTGAACGTGCCTTCCGCTGGTAGGAATAGAATCCGCGCCCAATTCACCTCGTTCCCACACAATGCCCATTTGCGCAAACCGTTCCAAAAGTCGTGTCCACAGCCCGTTCTATACGCTTTCGGCAGTCCAAACCCTCGCCTTCGGTTTCTTGTTCTCCAAACACGGAATGACACTAATCACCGCCCTCTAGCTTCACTTTGACCATCAGCTATCACTGATAAGGCCCCCTTTTGTGCCTCCAATTGCCAACGGAAGTCATAATCTCAGAATGCAAAACTTTTCATTTTCTCAAACCGTTCCAAAAGTGACTCCGTCTGCACAGGCCGGTTTCTCAGCTTTCGGCGGTCAAAACTGTCGTTTTCTGCACTTTGTCTCCGTTCCCCAATCGCAACGTCTCTTTCGCGCAAAGAAACTTGGCACAGAGAGGCCTTACGTGTGACGATCAGCCGACTCCAATCCAGGTCGTCGGCTACCCATCCGCGCGCTATGAACATTAGCAATCACTGATAAGCTCATTGCTCCTGATCAGTTACTGATAACAGGATGTGTCTCGGCTATGAGCGGGCATTTGAATGACACTGATTACGGCCCCTCTAGCTTCAATTTGAACATCAACAATCACTGATGAAGTCCCTTTTCGAGCAAGTAGCCTTATCAGTTGCTAACAACAGAATGTTTCTAGAGTGTGAAACATCTCCTAACTGCCGTGTGGACAGGAAAGAAAGTTGAACGTGCCTTCCATGCCAACGGAGGTCTTTTTTCGGAATGCACAACTTTTCTGGCGCTGTTAGGGATGGAATCCGCACCCAATTTACTCCAATCGTACACACTGCCTACTGCTCCTCTCTTCTTCGCAAACTTCCCATTAGTGCAAACCGTTCCAAAAGTCACGCCGTCTCCACCGCCTTCAGTTCCACTTCGCTTACACCCCACGTGTGATAGCACTCTCCCTGGTGCGCCCCTCGACCGCTCTTTACCTGTCCGCCTGCGGCCGTCGCCGCCCGCATTATCAAACGTGGGTAATTGAACCGGCCCGCAACACCACGCCCGCCGAACCAACTTGAGAGCGCAGCCGACATCAATCCAGGCCGTCGCTTACCTATTCGCGCGGCGGTCCCCCATTCTGAACTCCAGAATTCAGTTATTCTGAAGCTGAAGACGTCGCGCTGAACCGAATCCTTAAAAAATTGACGTGCACCGAGATTGAATGGGACCTGACCCCTCTGCGAAAGAACGACGAATTTGGTCTTCTAGTTGCTGAGAAACGGCTGCGGACAGACAGACTCACAGACAGACAGACAGACAGAATTTGTCAATTAGTAATAGTAAAGATCGGCTCCTGGTAAATGAATTTGGGAAGACAGGGTAGTTGCTGGAAGAGATGAAGCTTTGCAGCTTCTTGATCGTGAATGACGAATAGAGCAGGGGCGAGCATTATCGGGCTGATAAGGTAGTTGAAAATCAGCCAGATTCTTCGCCCGTAAGCCCAGATTGTTTTGTAGCGAAAGGTGCAGAGAATGAAGAAGCGGTTCTCGTAGATTGCCATTATAGCGACTGCGACATCTAGAGGAATCAATTGATAAGTGATAAAGTGATTTCAAATCACTCACAAGACAGTACAACTAATGTAGTATAAGTTTGGATTGAAGTAGGGACTCCTAGATCTCGTAGCACTCCGTACGGTATCCCAGCCAACTCGGGAAACAGAAAAAAGGGAATTGTGAGTATACTGATAAAAAAGTCGAACAGGATTATTGATAAATGAAGGTTCATCAAATAGGGTTTTACTGATCTCATTTGATCTGGGGTCTTGAACAGAATACAGTACATTCCCAAAATGGATACAGGGATGGAGATGATAGTGATAAGGTGGAGGGAGCGTTTCAGGAATTCCGGGGAGTCAATGTAGCTGAATTGAGAGGAACAGGAAGGAGAAGTCATAGGGAAGTTGGTGAGGAGAATGGATTTTTGGACAAGGGGTAATGATATAAAGTTAACCTAGGGGCCGGGATTGGATTATGGAGAAAGGAACAGGAAAGAGACATTGTTTTTTGAGAATCTAGATAGGATAGGCATATTGAGCTCTAAATCATATGAACTGAAACTTGAATCCCTCTGTTTCTCCGGTGTGAAATCCGATTTTCATCAATCTTACAACTGCCAAGAACACTTTGATAAAGAGCCACTATCATAATAATCGAGGACACTGGGCCATGAGAAGAACATATCAGCACTACTATCAGATTGTTTAGGACTGCATTGAAATAGTGGAAAAAGACAGAATAGGTGGCATAGAAAAGAGGAATTAACAGGGTGATAAGGGGGATTGCGATTTGACATGTGAACTTTTTGAATAACAGATTCTGAGTTTCAAACTGTTTTTTTGAGATGGATCCGGATTGAACTTGTTCAGCGGAGAATAGGAAGAATAGCATGATAAAGAATATGACTTCAGCAATGATAACCAATATGAAGATTGTGAAGGTGATAATGATAACGGAAAAAGAGACAGCTAGGACAAAGACGGAAGATGAAGTGTAAATGGAGACAGGAAGGCAGGGAAGGTTCTGAAAGATTAGGTGTTATCTTATCCCTGATAAGAATCCTACCTTATAGACAACTTGCCGAGCTTCTTCCTGGTCTGGAATAGTAAAAATTGCCAAGATTAGAATCCCCAGTACTCCAGAATAATGCAGGAGGCTCCAGAATCTTCGAAACTTCCTCCAGAAGCTGGCAGCTTTAGTGAAGATCAAAGAGAATCGGGATTCGATAAGTGATAAGTCTGATAAGGCCATCAGTGCCAAGCCAACCATCAAAATGTAGAATTCAATTTCTTCATCCACTCCTAGATTTCGCAATACACCATTCGGAACTCCCGCCATAGCAGGTAACAAAAGAAATGGCTGGGTCAGTAGGGTTACTGTAACATTGAAGAAGCTGGTTGCCACGTGGCAATGTAAGATGCTCCATTTGGAAGAAGCCAAATCGTTTTTTGACTTTGCAATGATAAGAAACAGCCCAAAAAGGTGGATTGGTACTGATAAGAAGGTGATTGTCTGGAGTGCAAAGGTGATAAAGTCAACGGATCCGAAATAGCCGATATTGGGGATGCAACGGAAGTTTTCTTCCATTTCTTGAGAGATTTGCACGTAAATGTGACGAGATTCAGAATCTAACTAAAAACTGGAAAAAAATTCTTCTTGATTCCACCTGCTCATTCTTTAGTTCTTTAGTTCCTCGTCACTTTTCTTATTGAGTTTTGAACTGATTATGAGTGATAAGAAAGATAAAGCCTTTATTTCAAGTTAACATTTACTTTCCCTCCTTCTCAAGTCTTGCAAAGTGTCCATGAACTCCTAGGACCAGTGTGGTGCCACCATCAGCAATGATGTTCTGACCGACGATGTAGGCGGACACGGATCGGTCGGCGAGGTAGGCGATGACATTGGCAATGTCATTGGCACGACCGGCGAAGCCGCAGGGAATCACGGAAGGTTCGGAGCCGATGGATTCGTAGAACTGGAAAGTTGGGAATGAGGGGCAGCAGAAGCTTGAATTTTTGACGCCTAGAATCCCCAGAATTCCCAGAGACAATAGAACTTCAGGCTGCTGAATTCCAGAATCTCCAGAATTTCCAGATTCTCTGAAACCCTGAATCTCAGATTTTCCTGAATTCAAGAAGCCCAGAAGCTCTGAATCTCCAGAATTCCTTGAGTTCCAGAAGCCTAGAATCTATGAAGCCGTGAATTCCAGAAGCTTCATGGTTTCAGAGATCATAGAACTTCAGGCTGCTAAATTCCAGAATCTCCAGAAGCCCAGATTCTCTGAATCTCAGAATACCAGAATCCTCGTAATCCTAGCATACCAGAAGTCTAGGACCTATGAAGCCTTGTGTCTCCTGAATCTCCAGAATCCCCAGAATCCCCATCACCCCCTCATCAAACTAACCTTCTTCCCAGCTCCTTCCGGTGCACTGCACTCCACCTCATGAAATCCCGTCGCCACGAATCCCGGATTCACCGAGTTCACCCTGACCCCATAAGCTATCAAACTGATTGCACTGGCCCGGCTGTACTGATCCAAGGCTGCTTTGGAGACGGCGTAGTAGGGAATGTTGGTGTACTGAAAAGCAGCATTGATAAGTTGATAAAGTGATAAGAGACTTACAGCAACTGGGACAGCTACAATACTCGAGACATTCACAATCTCTCCCTTGGTAGCTATGAGATGTGGTCGAGACTTTTGGGTCATAGCAATCACACTCTTCACGTTGAGGTCCATATCCTTATCATAAGTGTCCAACCCTTGAGTGATACCCCATCGGCCTTCAGAATCCGGAATCGAAGCTCCAGCGTTATTGACGAGAATGTTGAGCTTTCCGAACTTCTTGATGGTCTCATTGATCAAAAGATTGACTTTCAGAAGAGGTGATATCAGCAGGGATGATAAGGAAATGGGATTCTGGGATGCCAGCGTCCAGAAGGGCCTGTTTGGTGTCCTGAAGGCGTTGAGGGTTCCGGCCAGTTACAGTAACCTTGGCGCCTTCCTTGGCGAAGAGAACAGCAGTTTCTCTTCCAATACCAAAGGAAGATCCAGTGATAATAGCGACTTTATCAGCGAAACGGGGCATTCTCAAGAGAGCAAAGTGAAAAACTTTAAGATCTCCCTGGACCTCAGAGCCATTTTATAGAAGCTGCATGATGACAATTGAAAATGATGACAAAGCGAGAGAGTGTGCGAGAGGAGGAGACGCAGAGAGGCCAGAGGGTTCGAAATGTTCACTGATCATCAAAATTCAGGTTCTGGCAGGGGAACTTTGTGATTTCTGCGCACGGTTTTGGGTTGTGATTTGTGACAAATGAACATTTTTGAGAAATGAGCCTTCAGAAGGCTCGTAGGGCTCCAGAAGTGGAAGGAATGTCAAATTCAGCCAATTTTAGCCAATTTTAGGCCAAAATTTCAGATTCCCGATGTTTTTTTTTCATTCTAGCATTTTTCACATTTTATTTCACCCGAAAATGTCAAATTCAACACAAAAACAAAACAAAAAAAAATTGAAAAAAAAAAATTTTTTTCACAAAAAAAAATAATAAATTACTCATTTTTTTTACCCGTTTTAAAACACAAAAGCCGCAAAATTGTGAGCAGAAATGCAAAAAATCATCCAAATTGAACTAACAAAAAAATGACATGAATAAATTATGAATATACACTGTGAAGTCTGGTGAGCACATTTTTCAAAAGCTTTGAGCCGATTGACGCGGGATATGAGGTATTCGAGAATGGGCCGAATTTTTTCAAATTTTTGATATTGTTCTCTTCCCAGGATTGCATTTTGACGTCGCGGTAGTGTCTGGAAGCTTATCAGTGATAAGATATTCTTCCTAGGACTTATGTACCTGATATACCCAATCGATGGGTCTAGGAAGAGCTCTTGGAAACCTGGATAGAAGTCGGTGACTTCATGAACTAGCATTCTGATTGCCTGAAACCTTGGTTTATCAATCCCTTATCATTCTTATCACTAACCTTCTCATTATGCACAATATCCTTGGCCCAACAACTGACTTGTTCACTACAAACCGGATGTCCTTTCATCGCCGCACTCGTCGTTTCATGCCAAGCCCTTGTCGGCATTTTTTGAACAACTTGCTCGTCGTTTATGAATTTTTCAGGGATGTGCTCTCGTTTCATGATCCATCGCTGCGGGAAGGCCACGGAGCCAATAGACTCGTCGGTGAGGTTTCTGGAAGCAGGTGGGGTAGATTTACGAAGAGGTTGAGGGAGATTGGGAGAAGTTAGTGTAGATTTACGGGGGCTAGAGTGAGATTGAGAGAAGCTAAATAGTATAGATTTACGGAATGTTAGTGTGGATTTACGGAGCTTCTAGTGTAGATTTACGGAGTTTGATGTGTATTTACGGGCTTCAGTGTAGATTTACGAGCACTCAAAAGCTTACCTGATAAACCCATCAATTGTGTTCCTATCATCAGCCATTATCAATCTCTCATCAATATCAGCAAAAATAGACCATTTAGAGTATGTCCTGCTTCTCAGAAGACAGTCCTGAATTCAATTTATCTCCTCTTTATCACCTCCTTATCACTTACCGCTACTCCCATCAATTGCTGAGCAATAACATCTTGTACAGTCCCCGGAACATCGATGATCTCGACTTCTCCGCTTTTCACATAACTATCCACCATTTTCTTATCATAATCACCAATTTCTCGGATGTAAATGAAGAATTTCCGAATCCCCTGTAGTTTGTAGTGCTCAATGAGCTCTACGAAATGTAGCCATTTTGGTTCGTTGCCATAGACAGGGGCGAGGCAGAAGGAGACGTTGTGCTGGTATTCTGGAAGATTGCAGCCTTATTAGAATCATTATCACTGATAACTCACCCTTAAACTTCCTCTTTATCAACTTTGCCGAGTTCTCTGTCCCCACAGCTTCCGTCTTGTCATTTGTGATTCCCAACATTGTCGCATTATTCCTCCGACTACAGTACACCACAAAAAACGGGTAAACTTGCGATTCGACTGGCTCCGCAACTTCTTTTCCGTCTTTTCCGATGTATCTACAGTAAACGGAAGATCCGATCTTCTTGGGGATGGCAATGACAGCAGAGAAGTGGTCCTTGTAGGCGTAGGCGGAGAGCATCTTGATGACTCCGTTGTTGTGCATCTGGAAGAAAGGAACCTTGAGAATGTAGGGATTGGGGTAGATTTGTGGATTTGCGAGAAGATTGTGAAATGTGAGGGAAACTGAGGGTATATTTACGAAGCTTCAGTGTAGATTTACCAGCCCCCAAAGTTCCAACTCACCCTATTACTCATGTAATCCCTTGTCTTCGAAGCCAACTTTCTATAATACGACATTGCTGATTCCCCTCCAACGACTTCATCATCAGCTTGATCTGGAACTTCTTCTAGCGACGGTGGTTTTGGTGTCAGCGATTCTGGAGGTGATGGGAAGTCGTCAAAGTTGGTGGAGTTCTCGGATTCAGAGTCTGAGATGGATTCTGATTCTGATTCAGAAGTCTCCTTGGAAGTGTTTTGGAAGAATGGGAGTTGGACGAACGCTGAAATCTCATGAATTTTAGATGATTAGGTCTGATAAGCCTTACACATTCCATACTGATACTGATCATTGATAGAACAGCTCGTCTTTGACATCACGAACATCAGGGAGATCACAAAGAGGAAGGTGAGACATATTACTGTTTGATTTTTGGTGAGCATAGATGGAGCTCCGATGGGTTACCTGGAAAATGAGCAATTTTTTGAGATAGGCTTCATATTGGTTTTCAATTGCAAAAAATGGTCAATTGAAAGTGTGAAATGAAAAAAAGGATTCTTTTGAATAGAATAGATGAAAAATCGATGAATTTTAGTGTAAACGTTGGCAGAAATGGGAGGAGGCGACCGAGTGTTTGCTCTCTGATAAGCGACGATGATTTTGAAAAGGGAGGCAACGTGGACTGATAGTGATAAGGAGTGCAGAGAATGGGATAGATGATAATGATAATCATCTAGTTATTGTGAAAGCTGGGGGTTCAAATTTCTCGTGGCGAGACCCATTTTCTAGAAAAAAAGTTTCCATTAGCAGTTATAACCATAACGATTTCAAAGTATCTAGGTCAGCGGAACTAATGGGAAATTAGAATTTTGATCAGCCACGTACCGATATTATGGAAATTGGCAAATGTGCTCTAATCAGAAATTCAAATTGGAAAAAGGGATTCTGAAAGTTTTACGTCATTGTGAGATTCGGGAACTAGGAGTTGCTATTGTTATGAATCATATTGGATTAGGAGATTATGTGTATAAGATTGAACTTTTGAATACTTGCCAAAATAGAAGCTTTTCAGCAAAAATGTTGGTTTTTTGGCCAAAAATGTGCAAAATGCACGAAATTTCCACAAGATTTTCGCTTCGAGCCAGCTGATGACAAGCTGTTACTAACACATGTTGACCTTTTTGGAAAAATTTGTCAAAAGTTTGAAATAATTGGAAAATCTGTTCAGTTTCTTGAGAAAAAAAAAGTACAGGAGAGGAAGGAAAGATCCAGAACAAATATGTTGATGTTGATATGATCAACATATGCATCAGAACAGAATACAGGAAGAAGGCAAATATTGGGCGATGGGCATGGATGTTTTGGTGATGTTAGCTGGGGAATATGGGTAGGTTTTGAAAAAAAAGTGAAAGAATTTAAAATTTGAAAGAAAAACGGGAATTTCAAAGAAAATTGGCTGAAAAATGAGTTCAAAAAGCTCAATGTTTGAAAATTTTTTTTTTTAATTTTTGTGAAATTGGAATTTCATTTTTTTCCAATTTGCAATGAAAAAACTTGAAAAATTAAAAAAAACATGAATGTCAAAAAAATTGGCTGAAAAATGAGAACAAAAAAGTCAATTTTTGAAAAAAAATTTTTTTTTGGAAATTTTTTAAAACTGGAATTATTTTTTTTTTTTGGAACTTTTCACATTCATTTTTCCCCATTTGCAATAAAAAAATATTTGGAAAAATTAGACAAAAAAAAAAATAATTTTTCCAGTTTTTTGGAAAAGTATGAAAATTTTTTATTGACCTGACTTTCCAATCCAAAAACATTTCCCTGAAAACTTTCCAAAAAATCAGTCAACTAGACCAAATCCTTATTTATTTTTTATTTACCAAATCTTCATAATCTCTAGTTTTCTCATGTTTTGACCCTTCTTTTTCAAAGAACACCTCCCCCAAAAATGTACCAACATGTCTAGAAGAAGCCCTATGAAAGTGACCAAAAGTTCAAGAGGAAAAACGTCATTGGGAAGCCAAAATAATATGTTTGATTTTTGTTTCTAATTTTGTTTATGCTTCTTCGCTTCCGTCATGGATTAGCCTTGGCGACGAGCTCTTGGGAGACGCGGAGCAGCTCACTATGACTACCAGCAATGCATTTTTGAAAAGCTTCTTCCTTTTTTTTTTTCAAAATCTTTATTACATATTAGTAGGCTTTATTTCCTTATTATTCCAAAAAATACATGTTTTAGTGATAAGTGATAAGCTCTATCAGCAGGCGATATAGCTGGAGAATCCGGATTGACGGCCGATGCTCTTGGTTCGGGAGTTGTACTCGAAGACTTGGTTTGAGGTGAACGCAGTGACAACGCTTCCAGCGGCTGGAGTGATAAGGAGATAAGGAATGATAAGAATTGATAAGAACTCACGAGACTCCAATCCCTTCACTCCACGTGGTAGATTTGGGAAGTAAGAGGAAATGCGGTTCTTGAGAGTGACCTGGTTCCAGAATTCATCATAGACAGCGAATTCGTCACCGCTCTGAAAATATAAATCACTGATCAGCTTATCAGCTAATCAGAACTCACACTCAATAAGATCTGATGCCCGTTGATCCACCGGAGAGCTCCAGAAATGGTAAAGCCAAGATCAGAAGGAAGGGTTTTAGGGAAGCCACTGTCCATTTGATAGATTCCACGGATACGGGAAAAGTAGTAGCTGTAGACCTGGAAATGAAGGGTTGGGGTGGATTTACGAAAACTTTCTACTCACCCGATTCCCAGAAAACAACAACATCGACCCTGAAATTGGATTGAAGACAGCTGCACTGACTGGAGTTGGAGCCGATGGGAACAGCTCTTGGACACTTTGCACTTTGGTGACTTTAGTGCCACTGATCACGTAGACCTGGGATCCTGAGAAAGCGTAGGAGAAGGAGTCGCTGGGAGTGTAGGCGTCGATGGATGATGGACAGCGACCTCCGGAGGAAGAGCCGGAAGATCCACGACCTGATGATCCGGATCCAGATCCCCAATCACTTCCACTAAACGGTGACTCTGTTGTTGGCCAGAGAGGTCTTCTAGTTGTAGTCGTGCGGGTTCTGACGTCATCATCGTCTCCGAAGAATCTACCAAACCAACTGCGAGTCGTTGTGGTAGGCCTCGAAGTTGTGAATCGGGAGCCGCCTGAGCCAGATGAGCTTCCCGAATCATCAAATCCAGAAGACCTTCCACTCCCTGCTCCATAAATCGCTTGAATTGCTTGAATATCATCTGCCTTCAAATTCGGATAAACATAGTTTCCATTGGAATCTGTGGTCTTCTGGTAGAACGGAGCCATGATCGCCTTCTCATCTCTAGAATGTTCCAGCCCTAGGGTATGACCTCCTTCGTGAATCGCCACAGCCAAAAGATCCGTAGCTTCATTGCTCGAGATCTTCGCCGCATTCTTATAAGTCCAATTCTCGTCATCATCAAAATGGAACATTCCAGATTCTGGCATAGTCGCGTGAGCAAGCACACCACCTTCTCCATCAAATGGCCAAGGATCATTGTGATTGCGGACGCCGAATCGGATCTTGATGTCGGAAGTGGACCCAGCAGGGACTTCTGAGAATTCCAAAGGTGTAACTTTTGACCAGAGACCATAGGCTTCAGCGATAGCTCGACGGACGTCTTCTTTGGGGAGATCGGAGGAGAAGGATTCAATGGAATAGGTCAGGCGGTTCTTAGGCCATTTGAATTGGGAGGAACCTGAAAAAATGGAAAGTACAACACTCCGAAATCCCGCCTACTCACTTCCAGAAGTCAACGCCATTGGCGCATCCGTGACTCCACACCTGGACAATGTCATCTTTGCCTTGGTCGCTGCATCTAAAATTCCGGTCTTGGCGAGTCCTGCGAACTCTTGGAACTTTCTGAAAACCCAACGCTAACAATTTCATCAATTTTGTGATAACTGATAACCTGATAGCAGTCTTGAAGACCTGCTCAGCACTTTGAATATCCCCTGCCATTCCATTTCTCGAGGATTGAAGCGAGTTGGATGGTGGGACATAGCCGAAACTTTGAAGGTAACTCTGAAACAATCAGGAAGTTGTGTGTGTGTTGTGATATGATATGATATCACTTCAAAGTGATAAGGAATTGACCCTGAACTGATCAATGATAAAACCACTCACCCTTGCTTTCTCATCGGACAGTGATGGCTTTCTGGAGTTGGCGGATCCAGTGGAGAAACTTGTCGGTTGGGCTACCCTATCTGGAATTTCAACAGTGATAAGGAACCCTTATCATTATCACTTACTGTTATTGCTATTTCCTGTGAACTTTGAAAGGAAAGAGTCAAAAAATCCAGCTTCAACTTGACAAAAAGCTATGAGTAGTAGGGCCAGCCGGTCAGGCTTCATTTTGTGATAAAGGTGATAAGAATAGGTGGTGATAAGAAAAAGGAATAGACAGTAATGTGTAAAGTCAATTTGTTTTCTCTTCAAACTGATTTTTCAATTGACCCGACGAGAAGAGAGATTCAGAAGACACATTGATAAGAAATGGTTGTCAAAAATAAGAAGAGAGAGATTGATGCGTTTCATCTCTCTTTTCAACTTCTTCATGAAAGGGGTAAACATCATTCCCATATTCGGGCAATTCAGACGGAAGTTGTAAATATAGACTTGGGGGCCAGGTGTTAGTCATATTTAGTCATGGGAAAGTTCAGGAAAAGGAATGGATCGTTGGGAAGTGCGCTCAAGTGAAGTTTTGAGAAAACGGGATTTCGGAGTGTTGTACTGAAAGGAAATTAGGCAGTTTGGCTGTGGGGAAGTGCGCTCTACTGAACTTTCAACAATGCGGGATTTCGGAGCATCGTACTAAACGACTAGCAGGGTCAATTGAGCTGGTTTCAATGCGGGATTTCGGAGCAACGTACTAGACGACTAGCATGCTCAATTGAGCTGAATTCAATGCGGGATTTCGGAGCATCGTAGTCAAACCCAAAGACTGTGCAATTGATTAAAATGAAAATCCGCTTCTTCCACAGTCCTCACTGCATATGGATTGTGAGCCGGGTCAATTCTGAGCCGACTTATTGGCAGGTACTCCATGAACTTTGCTCGCCAATCCGAGACGCTAGATATCATTGCGGGAAGGGTGAAGATAGGGTTGCTGGAAATTAGATTGATAAGAAAGGGGCAAGTGATAATATAAGATAAAGTCAAGATCACTCACAAAAAGAGCACAATTTCAGTTGCCTGGAAGAATATCTCCGCTCCAGGGACTCGCTGAGTTGCTAGAATGATAATGACAATGTAGAAGACGTCAAAGATTCCAGCCACAGTGGCTAGAGTGGTGGCTATCTATAAAAATGTGAAATTCAAGCTTAATTAGGTCAAGCTTACATTCATAGCCCTCAAATTCTCTTCAGTTTGAAATTTGGCAGTCAGGGAATGCTTCGTGATGTTTTCAGCTAGCCTCAACTTGTTACGTGCTGTTTTGTTGTAGCAACGGAGGAAGAAGATGAGCTGAAAGTTATCAGTTCTTATCAGTTCATATCTGACTTACAGGAAGTCCAATAATGAATCCTATCACATTGAAACTTAATAGAATGTTTAGTGGAAGCATGTGAAAACAGCATACGAGGCAAAGGCCAATTGCTGATAACTGATGGGTTATCAGTAAAATGATAAAGATATGCTTCCTGGGCTTTATCTCGTAATTACTGAAATCCACAATTGAGCCCGTAAATCTACACTAGCTCACCTTAATAAAACAGTTGCAATTGATCTTTCCACTACGAAAAGTATGATTCCAGAGTTGAGAATCCCCAAATAATGCCACATCAGCACTGATCCCACTATCAGTGGAGCAGACTTCCATGACAACTCTAGTGATAAGAGCTTATCACTTTCAAAGCCATAAAAGATATCTTCTGATAACCTAATGATTCCATACTTGTAGGGTAGGATCAACAAGACACCCAACATTGACTCGAACCATCCGCCACACGTTATGATAAGGAGCCACGTGGCATTTTGATGTAATTTTGGGATTCTTATCATAAGGAATATCACGGAAATGATAAGCCAGGAGCATGTGAGCATTATGAAAAATATGGAGAAAAAAAGAGGGAGATAGGGCCAAGTTAGGTAGGAATTGTCGCCGAGAAGAAAAGTTGGCACCCAGAAATCGGTGGAATTTTTGAATATCAGTAGGTTCATGTGATAAGCTGATAAGGAAGTTGAACTAGTGATAGATCAGATCTCTGTGACTCAATAGACACTTTGATAAGTTGATAAGCGGGGAGCAGGTGTCCAGGGCACTGAAAGAAATGTTTTTGAACATTGTGGGGGTTGAAAATAGCAAAAAAACAACGAGGAAATGAGCAGGTGATAAGGAATGATAAGAAAAAGACCAAGATGAGTAATGAAGAGATCATTATGATGTTCACGACGAAAAAGTGTTCAGTTTTTAGCATTCAAATCTGACTAGCTAGACGAAATGTGTAATCAGTGATTAGAGAGGTGATAATTAGTCATAATAGTGATAAGCCTGTCTAGCTGGAAGATCCTGAGTGAATTGAAAATTTGGATCAAAGATAAGGTGATAAGGTGATAATTGTGCTTGAAGTTTCGAGGAAGTTCAAACTAGAAGTCATTTATGCAGTGTAAAATGAGTCAAGTCTGATAAGGACAGGTGGAACTGATAAGGAAAACAGTGGAGTGTGATAAAGTTTGATTTGCAGCCCGGAAGCTCAAAGGAGCAACTTTCACCTTATCAGTAAGCTTCTGTGTAAGTGTAACTTATCACTGAACCTTTTTTGTTTGTGTTTTTTGAAAAGCTTCATGAAAATTTCACCTGAAGTCAAAATTTTAACCTAACAACAATAACAACTGCTTATCTGAACTGAAAACAGGAACTTGTACTGATAAGAAGTGATAAAAGATAAAGCTAACTGGAGGGAAGTTGCTAACGAGCTTCAGGGCTCAAGCTCATGGGCTCCAAGAGCAAATTGAGCTCACTGACCGATCTCTTCGGCTACGGCTACAATGTTTGGGTACATTTGACAATTGGTTCTTGGAAAGGGGAACATATGCTTATCAGTGATCCCTTATCACTAGTTAAATCAACATTTCGAAATCTTCATTATCCTTTCAAAATCCTCATGCAACTCCACATCATTCAACTGACAAATTATCACTTCTTCATGGAACTTTTCCTCGGCCTTCTCAATAACACCCAATGCCTCAATTGTCTCCACTATTCGCATCTCCCCGTAGTTGTTATCAGTCTGATAACCGCGCAGCTCCCGTAATATCACTTTTCGGATGATTTGACAAAGTTCCGACCATTTAGAGCTGACGTTTGTGTAGGCTGCAGAAAAATCAAATGTCTTTGAGCGAGTGCGCTCCATTGGACTCACCACAATCAAAGAAAACCAGTAGAAAAATCGCTATAAACTCTGCTTTATCAAACTTTTTCCGGTAAATCTCCTTTGCAGGGCCTTCATAAAAAGCTTGCCAAAAAGGTCCGAAGATTCTGAAACAAAGGGGTTCCAAGGGGTCAATAGCTTTATCACCAACCTTATCACCTCCTTCCTACTGATCTTCTTCCCATTCTTTATACTTCCTCCATAGTACTTCCACACAATATCCTCCCACTCCCCAGTCTTCTCAATCTTCTGCCACATCTCCTGATTAACAGTATAATCAATCGCCGGGTCCAGACACCCCCATTTCGGCATAAAGTTCGATATCAAGGTGTCCTTTTCAAAGTGAAAGTCCCTGATAACTGGGAATATCTCCTCAACAAGTTCCCATATCAAATAGCTGTCTTTCTTGGAAAAACAAGACATTTCGAAGAAGGTGAGCTCATCGAATCGACCACCATACAGGTCGTTTCGCCATTTTTCAAGATGCTTCCAGTTGGCGATAGTGGAGGAGATGTTTGGGCTGTCTCGGGGGACTATTTGACACTGAAATATGGAAGAAGGGGTGGGGTAAATTCACGAGGAGCTAGTGTGGATTTACGGGGAGCTGGGGTGAATTTACAATGCTTCATGTAGATTTACGGCGAGCTGGTGTGGACTTACGGGGTCTGGTATGGATTTACGGAGCTTCATATAGATTTATGGGCTTCTAGTATAGATTTACGGGACCTTGTGTAGACTTACGGGCTTCTAGTGTAGATTTACGGAGCTTCACGTAGATTCACGGGCTCTTTTGTAGATTTACAAGCACTTACATTCAATGCTGATAACGGCGGGGGTGTTGGTGCTGGCAATATCTTTTGTCTTGATGTGTTACTGTCCCTGATTCCTTTTTTCAGCACATCTGAAGTTGAAGCTTGCAAATGCGCTCCACGGCACTCCAGTTCCAACTTACTGCTTTTCTTCATTCCCACTGCTAAACATCTCTCCATCCGACAGTGCCGACATGGATGAGCGTTTGATTTGCGATTTTTACAGGAACAAATTGAGAAATGCTTTGGGGAATGAACGAATCGTCGGAAAAATGCGGCGCAGGCTCTGAAGCTCAATTTATGATAAACTGATAAAAAATGTGATAAGGATTACCTACAAGAAAATCCACCAAAGTGGGGATCAGCTTTTTCCGATGGATCTTGGCAAATTGGACAGAAAATCATTTGGTAAAGTTGGTTGTTCTCATGAAACGTGTATTTCCGAAAAAGTAGAGACGCAGACAGAGAAAGTGCGAAAAAGAGAGAAGAAGGTCAGATACAACATAGATTGTAGTGATTGTAGTAGAGATAGACACAATGAACTTGAATTCAAACTTGATTCATTAAAAAAAGAAAAAATGGACTGGGCAGCCCAGTGGGCACCTAAGAATAAGAATCCTTGGCTTGAACTGATAAGAACTGATTATCAGTGCCATTGTCTGCGTCTCTACACTCCAATTCTCGCTCTATTTGTCTATTTCTCCTTGAGCAACATGTTTCATTGATGTTTACTTAACCGAGTGAAGCAGAGTTTCTATTGATTTTTCTTTCTACTATGATTTGCCAAGTTTGCTCAGCTTCAGAGGCTGAATACCATTTTGGTGGGATTTCATGCAGGTAAGCTAAAAATTTCCGGTTTTGCATATGATTTTTCATTTTTTCCAGAGCCTGTGCAGCATTTTTCCGCCGATTTCACTTTTCTACCAAGAAGTACATTTTTTGCACTTGTAAAAAGCAAAAACAAAGTTCCCATCCATGTAGGCCATGTCGGTTGAAAAAGTGCTTGGCTATAGGAATGGATGAGAAAAGTGAGCGGGATTTTGGAGTGTTGTATTGAAAGATATTTGAAAAGTTGTAGAAATTCAAGGAAAACGGGATGCCTGTAACAGCAACTCAAGATTATCAATGCCACCGCCCTTATCACTGATCAATGTGAGTTTCAGCTAATCTCCTCATAAATCATCACTTTCCAGTGTCAAATAATCTCTCGAAACAGTCCACACATGTCTTCTACAGTAACCCATTGGCCTAGTTTTGAAAAAAAGCGAAATGAGCTTTATAGTATGAACTTCCATGAAATGAACATCTACCTCCAAACCAGCTATATCAAGCCGAATACTGAGCTTCTGTGGGCTCTTATGAGCAAGGTTTTCCCACAGACAGATTCTCTGGGGGATAGTGATAAGGTAGTGATACCGGCTTATCAACTTATCCGTGATAAGTTTAGAACGCTATGCTATCAAACTTCATCCCTAAATGGTGGCAATTCGAGCCGGCGATAGATTTCGAGGAGAATGAAAAGGCGTGGAAAGCTGAGGGGAAAACCGTTGATAACGCAATTTTCAACTTCTACTCGGCGGATACTGATAGGATTTCGAAGCAGGAAGCGGTAAGGTAAGTGATACTGATAAGTGATAAAAGCAATACCTTTCAAATCCAGAATCTTTGGTCCATTCTGGGACTTTTACTACAACTCAGTGATTGTTCCAATTGCAAATCGGAAATTTGATAAGGCAGAGTATATGGCACTGATATTGCTTTTGTTTTTTGATAATGGTACTTACATATCACTTATCAATCCAAATCCTTATCACCTTTCAGCTTATACCAATATCAGTGAAGACTGCGGACGGATGTGTGAAGCTATCAGAAAAGTGATTCTTCGGGAGCTTCGTGGCTATCAGAAAGACAAGAATAGTGATGAGATGCGGTTCCTGGATACTGTAGAGACACTACTGATAATTGATAAGGGAGAGAGGAAGTTCGAGGAGGAGATGTTGATCTGTGATATGCACAACGTTAGGATTCATGAAGATTTCCGGGAAATGATAAAAGGGTGTGGGTATTGATAAAGGTTTTATTCTTATCAGTTGTTATATTGTTATCACAAACTACTACCATGTTCTTCATAAATCTCTCTATCTCTTCTTGGCATTGACTCCACAAATAATCGAGTTCCCAGCTGAAAATCCGCCAGGAACCTATCAATTGTCCGTTGGCTTCCAGCAACTCGAGGGAATCCTTCTCTGAATTCATTGTTCAACATCTTCAAGCCATTGATGCTAGTTTCTGACATTCCAGCTTCCCGGAGCTTCAACATTCCAGGACTTTCCTGATCTAAAAGTTTAAAAATAGAGTCAAAATCTTCAGAATTATGATGTACCTACTGGAGCAGCTGTTGTTGTCGGATGTGATGAAAAAATGAGTGATAAGGAGACGATTATCGTTTGAAAAACCATTTTTTACATTGGAAACGAAAGTTTTTGAATCAAACGAATAGTTTTTATACTTTCGGGTTGGTCAAGCAGATTTGAGTGAATAAACTACGGTTTTTATGTTTGTGAGTGACTCATCGGATTTGCAGGTTTGAAAGATCGAGAATTGTATTTTGTTGGACAGAACATTTATCTTAAATTGAAATACAGAGAAAACCTTTGAAAATTTGTGAAACAAATATCCCAGGACAAAAAACTCTAAAATTCCAATGTTTTTACTTCACGTAGGTGGGTACTTCCTTTGACTCTTCCTGTGCTTTTTTCATAGCGCTCTCACGAAATTTCTGCATGCGATTCTCGACCCAGTTCGAAACGGAGTTATCCAGACCTGAAAATCGGATTGCAAAACAATTGACATAAAAAAGGGCCTTTACGAGCACGATCTGGTGTCCTGGAGCGGTTCTCGCGACTTGAGGATCCTTTGTTGTCCTGATCGTTTTTCAAGGTGAATGGCATATTTCCAGGCTTTGAAGATAAACTCTAAAAACAGGAGAAGTTGTGGAACTGAAAAGGAATCATACATAGCAAGAGTCAGCTCACTTTTTATAGTGAGAAAGAAAATGATGTCAGGAAACGAGGTTCAATGGGATGAATTTCACAACTGATAAGGAGGAATGCTCTGCAATATCACTGAAAACCTCTTTGATCATTCCGCTTGCTCTGTCTTACGTTTTCTAGTTGAGCATCGCTTCCTGTGGAAAAGAGACAACGAGACGTTTGTTCAGCGCCAAGATAATAAAATATTGATTGCCTGCCTACAATCAGCATCTGATAGCCTTATCACTAGGTGGCATTGCATTCATGTAGTTCTGGATCTCGGTAGTGAAGAGCTTTCTTGTTTTACTAGCGGCCAAAGGAAATCCAGAAATGTGTTGTCGAGAGAGAATCAATAACCTTCACTTTTAGACCGTTCTTGACAGGATGCTCCTCAATATGATAAGGCGCCGATTTTGAAGATGAAGCCTATCTGAATCAATTATCTGATCACTCAAAACAGTGATCACTCAAAAGCTACGTGTTTCCAAGTTTCCAACGCTTTATTGGAATCACATAGATACTACAAGAAATGTATAATGAAGGTCAAAGGCTGGAACTGCCGGAAATGACCGGAGATGGAATGTCGATCCGATGACGGTGAGCCGGCGAAGACCAATGTGCTGGAACCGGAAAGTTAAGACAGATCCTGAGAACCATTGTGTAGGAAAGACGGAATGTTACAGCTTCTAGGTGACGTAATAGGTGTCGGAGCACAACTTGGGACTAGAGAAACGTAGGATTGACCACTAATGTCTTGAGTCTTTACAACTTGTTGTCGAGAGCGTTTAACAGATCGAAATAGCACTTTAACTGAACATTTATTTGAAATTAACACAGAAAACTTCAAAATTAGCAAGAGTTTACTTCTTCGGGTTCTTACGAGCTTCCTGCATGTAATTCTGGGTCCAATTCGAAACAGGTTGAGAATTTGCTGGATGATCTGGAAACTTATGTAAATTTTGAAAAATAGCACACTAGAGCTCATACGAGGATGATCAGGAATGCAGTTTCTGGGTGGTCCCCGGAAGTTCGACGACACCGACTGGTTGTCATAGTTGCCTTTCAATGCACCCGACATATCTTTACCGACAGCTCCAGGTTTCGAAGGCATCCTTTCTGAAAATATCAATGTACATATTGCGGGACTGGAAAGGAATGATATTGAAAGTGATTGTGACCCACCTTTTATAGTGAGCAAGGAAAGTGGTGACAACGAACGAGGTTTGATCGGATGAATTTCACAATTTGCACTGATAAGGAGAAAGACTCTGCAAATATCACTGCAAACCTCTTTAATCATTCCGATCACTCTGTATACTGTTCTCTAGTTGAGCATCGTTTCCGGCGGAAAAGAGATTTCAGACATTAGTCAACAATATTTGCTCGGCGGCGAGACAATGAAACGCTGATTACTTCCGATCAGCATCAAATAATCTTATCAGTGGATGACATTGCATTCATGAATTTTTCAACATACAGAGCAATCGGAATGATCGAAGAGGTATCAGTTAAGTTAACAGTTAAGAAAAATTTAACTGAAATTGGGGCACTTCTTGTGAAAAGTGACCCCTGAAAAAATAAAAAAACTCAAACTTGAAATTTTTTAGATTTTTTCACCTGAAAAGTCGTTTTTGACACCCCCTGGACAGGGGGGACGGTACAGGACCAAACTGATACTGTTTTTCGAAAAAGGTCAATCATATACATGTATGGACAGAGTATAGTCCAGATCTGAAATACTTTTGGCGTTTGTGCCAAAGCCCTTCACAAAAATTCCAGGTTTTACAGAGAGCGTCTCTTAAATTGTGAAATTCATCCTCGTGTCCTGTCTCAGCAAACCTCGGCAACTTCTACACAAACGTTTCACAACTTCTACACGGTCCTTACGCAATTGCTTCGCGGGCATTGTGAAGCAGTTGCGTAAGATCTGTGAAGAAGTTGCGGAAGGTGTGCGAAGAAATCTCGCTTGCGTTACTAATAGGCTCCAGTAGATTGCTACTATGTATTTATCATAATCACACATATAGTGCAAAATATGTTTATTCATAATATCGTCTATTCAAACAAAACCAAAAGACAAAAATACGAATTTTGTGCCGCCACAAGTTCAAGAGCTTGTTGTTGTAGAGCCTGACAGATGAATCACTGGTGGGGATCAGGTGGCTCAAATTTGCTCTGGGATGATTTCATAGTTTCACGAAGCCAAATATGTAATTTTATTACTGAAGCATTTTCAAATTAGATAATAGGGATTCAATTCAGTGACACCGACTTCACAGAGTCCACAAACACTTTTCTCCAATCCCCTCTAACAACATGCATTTGATAAATGATAAAGAAGTAGCTGATATCTTTGATTGTTCGTTTGAGAACTGAACACAACGAAATCAGATCCATGAATCTTGAAGGTCCGGATTGTTGATGAGTAATGGAGCAGTATTGGAAAAGGGCGGATTGATACTTCTCTCGGTACTTTGCAATCAATGCCCTGCCATGAGGAGTGAGGTTCTCGATTCCTAAAAGCACTGATAAACTGATAAACTGATAAGGATCACTTACCAGGATCGCAGAACAGTAAAACTGATAGCAATAGGAATTCCTGTTGAGTGATCTGCAGTTCGATCATTTTGCCAACAAGTCTGCACTTTATCCTGGTCGTGAACTCTGTGGAGAACAACCCCGATTCCACTGTTCCTTCGGGGCAATCAATATCGTTCGGATAGACCATAAGAGCCTTCTTCCACGTGTAACTCCGCATTGCATTCATGAAAATGCTCGAGTGGAAGTACGCGTTTTTCAGAAAGGCAGTGCGATCAGATTGGATCAACTCATTTGTAAAATCCATGTGCTTAAAGTAATTGATAGTGGTGAGCTGCTCAATTGTGCTCCAATCCGAAAACTTCAAATTGTTGGAGAAAGGTCGAAGGGTGAACTTGATAGGCTCTTGGAATGCCTGCTCTAGGGGAAGATCTCCAGGAGCATGATAGTTGAGGAATAGCCCTTGACGATGGGAGTCCAGAAGTACTAACTTTTCCAGGATGTCAGTTAAGAAGTCGGAAGATTTCATTAGCTTCTGCTCTATCTCCAAGTTACAAGTCATCCCAACTTCCAAACAACGAGAATATCTACAGTAACCGCACATCTTGTTGGGGATGAACTCTTGGGGAGACTCCTTCTTGATGTTACTGCTACACTTGCAAACTTTTGGTCTTTTGCAGGTCAGAGCTCTTCGGTAGAACATTTTGCAAGCGTTGCAGCAGAGAACCTAAATACGTTGATTTATAGAAAGCAAGCTTGACCTAGATTTGAGTTTCCTACCCCATAATTGAATAAAGTGGTGACACGGTTACAAATGGCACAAGTTGTAGTTGTTGAGTCAGGGGAAGCTGACATTGTAGCAAGCCTGTGAGAAAAGAAAATATTGGGACATGGGATTCAGAAGTGTCAACATAATCCAAAAACAAGATGCAGAACTGAAAAGGGGGTTCTTTCCAAAGTTTCTTATCACGAAAGAGCTCAAAGATAAGCTCAAAAACCGGTAGGCGTGTGTAGTGTGATTTTCGAAGATTAGAGATTTGGAGGGATCAGTCTGCAAATTATACCCTTGAGAGGGCTCTAAACATCACTCGCACATATTTTTTTGGTCTTTTCGCTCATTAGTCAGATGCTCGTGAAAAAGCAAAATGGAAATGCATGTGGACTTTATGGTCGTTCGAAGATTACTGGAGTTTTAGGAGTGTAGGAATGATTGATAGCTTTATTCAGATTTCAGTAAGACATTTAAGCCAAAATTCCCTGCTTGGCACGGAAAGCATCATAGATAGCCTTATCACCTGCTGGCATTGCATTCATAAAGTTCTGACTCTCGGCAGTGAAGTCAGCAGTGAACTTGTCAAGAGCTTCCTTGTTGCCGGCGACCGATGGGAATCCAGAAGTGTACTTGTTGTCGAGAGCAGTCAACCCATCGATGGAGGCCTGGGACATTCCGGAGGATTTCAGTTCAGCCATGGCAGCGGCCTTGGCTTCTGGGAGTTACAAAAAAAGTTAGAAAAGTGAGAGCTTTTCTGAAACTGACCTTCTTTAGTAGTTGCAACACAGAAGGCAACGAGGGCGGTGAAGAGAAGGATCTTTGAGAACATTGTCAAATGTTTCGATGTGTTTCTGGAGTGACAGAGTGTCCTTTTATACTAGCCCTCGGGCTATTCTGTCCTGTGCCTCTGAAAATACGATTCTCCACAAAGTCAGAGCCGTTTTGCTGATTCACTCTCATCCATTTTCGGTTGTCTGTCAGTAAAACCAATAGACCAAAAGACGAAACTTGTGCTTGTTACCAGTTCAGGTGCAAATATGATTCATGGACATGAACTGTATCAAAAAGTTCTGGAATCGTATTCTGGGAATCGTATAAAAAGACAGTGCTCTAACTTTAGAACACATCGAAACATTCGACAATGCTCTTCAAGATCACCATCTTCCTTGCTCTCATTGCCTTCTCTGCCGCTGCTCCAGCTGGTAACTCAATTCCTTGCCTTCATCCAACCTAAAAATATTTTCCAGATGTCAAGGCTGCTGCCATGGCAGAACTGAAATCTTCCGGAATGTCCCAGGCCTCCATCGATGGGTTGACTGCTCTCGACAACAAGTACACTTCTGGATTCCCATCGGTCGCCGGAAACAAGGAAGCTCTCGACAAGTTCAATGCTGACTTCACTGCCGAGAGCCAGAACTTTATGAATGCAATGCCAGCAGCTGATAAGGCTATCTATGATGCTTTCCGTGCTAAGAATGGTATCAGTGCCTAACTTGCTCTTTTGAATAAATGATGCGTTTTTCAAAACATTCATTCAAAAAAAAGAGAATTATGCCAATGCCACAGACTTTGCAGATTCCACAAACACAGCTCTCCATTCTCAGGGAAATTTCGGCGGATG
>LR539664.1:731741-757490 GCA_900536315.3 Caenorhabditis becei
ATCGGCCGAAATTTCCCTGAGTTCTTTTTTGACGACTCGCATTTGATAAATGACAAAGAAGTAGCCGATATCTTTGATTGTCCGTTTGAGAACTGAACACAGCGAGATCAGATCCATAAATCTTGAAGGTCCGGAACGTTGATGAGTTATGGAGCAGTATTGGAAAAGGGCTCTTTGATATTTCCTTCGGTGTTTAGAAATCCAGGATTTGCCTTGACAGGAGAGACCTTCGATATCTGAAAGTACTTATAACACTGATAAGCTGATGAAGGAAACTCACCAGGATCACAGAACAAGAGAACTGATAGCAATAGAAACTCCTCTTCAGAGATTTGCAGTTCAATCATTCTGCCAACAAGCTTGCACTGAATTCTGGTCATGAACTCTTCCGAGAAGTTGCAAAACTCATAAGTTCCTTCTGGACAGTTACTATGATCCGGATAACTCATCATTCCTCTTTTCGCAGTGTAATTCCGAAAAGCATTCAGGAAAACGCTCAAACTGAAGCAAGCGTTCTTGAAGTATCTGGTTTGGTCTTCTTGTGACAATTCTGGCACAAACTCCAACTGCTTCAGGTAATTGACAGTTGTAAGCTGCTCAATTGAGCTCCAATCGGAGAAATTGAAAACCATGAATTCAGGTTTCTTGAGGAACTTGATGGGCTCTCGAAAGGCATGCTCCAGGGAAAGATCTCCAGAAGCATGATAATTGAGGAATAGCTCTTGACGATGGGTGTCCAGGAGAAATAAGTTATTGATTATCTCCGAGAAAGACTCAGAGCTCTTGAGCATCTTTTCGTCTATAGCCAGCTTGCTCTTTAAGCCAACTTTCACACAACGCTGATATCTACAATAACCACATATGTTATGTGGGATGTACTTTTGGGACTTGTTGCACTTGCACACTTTTGGCCGCTTGCAGGTGAGAGATCTTTCATAAAATACTTTACAAGCTTTACAGCAGAGAACCTAGAAGATATACTAGGAATAATATAGAAGGGATTGACTCACTTCACAGTTGAGCAAAGTGGTAGGGCGGTTACAAATTGCACAAACTCTGGGTTCCGGAGAGTCTGAAGTTGTGGGGACTGGGTCCTGAAACGAAAAGACGCCATAGTTTCAAAAGGAGCTCAATGGCTCACATCTGGAAGACATTGTTCCAGGAACATCTCAGAATACGAAGTTGAAGCAAGACAAGTGTCATAATAGGCATTATGTTTAGCTGGATACTGGAAAAACCAAGACTACATTTGAAAAGGTAAGAAAAGCTCACAGTAACTGGTGACATTGCAAGAGAAGGTGGTCTTTCCGTTGGCCTTCGCACTTCTCTGCATTTTGCTTGAACAGGTTTATTTTTGTTTTCACGTTGGCCACGTTGCAGTTGGACTTCTGAAATAAGCACAATTAGATCATGACCTAGAATAAATAACTCACTCGTCCTCTTCATCCCAATCGCCAAGCACTTCTGAATCCGACACTCTCTACATGGATGGGAATTGGCGTGTCGGTTCGAGCAAGTGCATGACACAATGCCCTTTGTAGAGTGGAAGTACCGACGGAAAAACGCGGCACAGGCACTGAAATGAGCCAGAAGCTCTCAGAAAATGGGAAAATCCTCCTACCGACAAGAAATGGCTCCGAAATGTGGCTCAGCGTCTGCGGCTCCGCAGACAAGACAAACCATTGAAGGCGCTCTGAATTGAATTGGAAATTGGTGTAGGAGAAATATGTGGGAGGCGGCGGTTGTCATGGAAATTGGAAAGAGCAAAAAAATAGAGAAAATGAAAAACTTCATGAGAAACGGAGTCCAATTGACGGATAGAAGAGCTATAGACACAAAGGGCTTTTTATGGCAAGCTGTATAAACTCTAATTGACAACTAAAGGACAATGACCTATTATTACAAAATATTAAGTACAAACATTAATCTTCCACAAATAAGTAGAAAAAGCTTCAAATTGAACTTTTAATCTGAAAACCGAACAGTTTTTCGTTGCATGACAATCATTATAGTGGCCAACAGAATAAATATTTGATTCGCTTTGTGAAGAGGAAGAGACATGTATGAAAAGTTTGGGAGGGGCTAGACGCAGACGATGAGGCCTGGCGGTGAACCTTTTTGGTCGGAAAGATCGGAAGACCAACGTCACTTTGCCCTTCGAAAGTTTGACCTTGAACAGAATATCACACTTGTTACATCATCGGGAACTAGTTATCAGTAGGTTACTATTTACTAAAGATCATAACCTATTTGATGTGTGAGTAAGAGAATCAAAACAAGTTGGTCTAAATATGCAGACCGAAACGATTCAAAAGTTTCAAAAGATCACACCGAACCTGATGATGCATACTGTCCTTTTGCAATGAATCATGAATGATGATCCGATAATTAGCACAGACCTCTAGTGAAACAGAAAATGTAAGTAAATGCATCATTTATTCAGAATAAGAGTGGTTAAGTTAAGCCAAAATTCCCTGCTTGGCACGGAAAGCATCATAGATAGACTTATCAGCTGCTGGCATTGCTTTCATGAAGTTCTGGCTCTCGGCAGTGAAATCCGCAGTGAACTTGTCGAGAGCTTCTTTGTTCCCGGCGACCGATGGGAATCCAGAAGTGTACTTGTTGTCGAGAGCAGTCAACCCATCGATGGAGGCCTGGGACATTCCGGAGGATTTCAGTTCAGCCATGGCAGCGGCCTTGGCATCTGGAAAATATCTTTTGGTTGGTGGAAGTCAAGAATCGAGTTACCAGCTGGAGCAGCGGCAGAAAAGACGATGAGAGCCAGGAAGATAGTGATCTTGAAGAGCATTGTCGAATGTTTCGATGTGTTCTGAAGTTAGAGCACTGTCTTTTTATACGTTTCCCAGAATACGATTTTAGAACTTTTTGATACAGTTCATGTCCATGAATCATATTTGCACCTGAACTGGTAACAAGCACAAGTTTCGTCTTTTGGTCTATTGGTTTTACTGGCAGACAGCCGTGAATGGATGAGAGTGAATAAGCGAAATGGCTCCAACTTTGTGGAGAATCGTATTTTCGAAGCACAGGGCAGAGGAGTACTTGTGCTAGTATAAAAGGACACTCTGTCACTCCAGAAACACATCGAAACATTTGACAATGTTCTCAAAGATCCTTCTCTTCACCGCCCTCGTTGCCTTCTGTGTTGCTACTACTAAAGAAGGTCAGTTTTAAAACAGCTCTCACTTTTCTAACCTTTTCATAACTTTCAGAAGCCAAGGCCGCAGCCATGGCGGAGCTGAAATCTTCCGGGATGTCCCAGGCCTCCATCGATGGGTTGACTGCTCTCGACAACAAGTACACTTCTGGATTCCCATCGGTCGCCGGGAACAAGGAAGCTCTTGACAAGTTCACTGCGGATTTCACTGCCGAGAGCCAGAACTTCATGAATGCAATGCCACCCACTGATAAGGCTATCTATGATGCTTTCCGTGTCAAGAAGGGAATTTTGGCTTAACTTTTTTGCCCTTGTTTGTTCTGAATAAATGATGTATCCATAAAAGATCATTACCTGAATCTCCAAACTCTTCAAACGGGTCATGATTAGTATCATTCAAATCTCCTTATCAGTCGGAGTACCTTATCAGTTGCTGAAAAGATAACAAGAATGAGAAGAACCATCAAAACTACACGTTTATTTCCTCTTGTCCCCCTTTCTCACAATGCGTCGCTTTCGTATTTTGTGCTTTTGATCATAAGGAAGCCCTACCCAGTACATTATTGCGCAATACGACCACAATGTCTCGCAACTCTGTGTTATTAGAAAGAACTTCAGTGCAACAAACTAATATTTTATTCGAATATGTCTGCTTCTTCTTGTTTCCTTCTGGATACTCTGGTGACGTGGCAAGACGTGGAAAGCGAACTTCAGAAGTCACTGAAAACCAATGCGAGGTTTGGAGAGAAGAGGAAAGTGATCAATTGGGGAAGTATGAAGGTTTGTGACGTCTTCTGAAGGCTTTTAAAGAAACTTTTTCCCAGGGCTTCTCGTCAAGAATCGCTTTGATTGAGCCTGATTGGACAAACCGACTTCCAGAAGACGATATTCCGGACAAGTTCATTGTCAAGGTATTTGTGTTGCAATCACAATGTTATCAGTGACAATCACAATCAGATCGCTTCAAGCCGTGGAATCGAAGACTTGTTTGATGTCTTGAGCTTTCTCCGTCCTGAAGTTGGAATGACTGAAGAGGAAAAGGCGGAAAAGCAGAAGACAATTGAGAAAGATGTAAAGTTCTGTCACAACCTGGAAATCCATACTTACAATATAATTGCTCGAGAGAACAATCCGAACCTTCGAACCATCAAGATCTACGCTTCCCGCGCATTCTCCTCAACCTCCCCGGTTGGATTTCTCGTGTGCGAGTATATAGAAAACGTTCACTTTGTCCCAATGTACGGAACAATTCCCTATGAAGACATGCTTCCAGTGATTGACACGTTAGCTGCTTTTTCAGCAATTGGGGAGAGAATGAGTGAGGAGGAGAAGAAGGAAACTGCTGGAGAGACGCAACTGGAGGACATTATCAAAGACATGTTTCCGGAGAAGGTGGCCATCAGAATCCGATCACTTCTCCAGGAAGCTCTTGGTGACAGCTACAAGCAACAAATTGATGACACTATGAATATTGTGGATTTGATATGCGGAAAAACCGGCGTTCTAGAGAATTACTCCAAGATTTCTGAATTCCTGGGTCATTCGCCAGTTTTGATGCATTCAGATCTGTGGTCTGCAAACTTACTGTGCGTCAAGGATCCTTCGAATGGATCCCTGGACTTCAAAGCTCTCATTGACTTCGCGACAACTTCTTTCAGCAGTCCGGGCCTTGATATTTGCAGTTTGTTGATCACATGTTTGTCAACAGAGGTAAACGTTTTCTAACTTTCCGATTCATCGAATGCTTCTTCAGGACCGCAAAACTCATCTAAATGATTTTCTCAATAGGTACCATGAAAGTTTCAAAGCCAATCTGAGAGGTGCCAGAATGTCATACACTCTCGAACAGCTCTACGACTCTTATGATCTCTACTACATTCCTACAGCTGTCCAGATTCTTCCGATTGTCTGGTCACTGGCTAAACATAATGGAGGGGAAGAGGTAGTAGTTCTTGAGTTATTAGTTATATTCATACGCAATGAGATTTCAGGCGATGAACGCTGCAAGAGAGAAGATGATCGGGATTATAAATGAGCTTCTTGTTATTCAGAAGTCGAATTTGAAAAAGTTTCCAGAGTTTTTTAAAGTTCCCAATAAATAAATTGATGTTTTTAGGTGACCTGATGTCTTTTGTAATTTATAGACTGAACCTTAATGAAGGATGCATCAAGAAATATAACTTTATTGAAAATGAATAGTTGAACCCAGTAACAATGTAAAATGGCTATCAATGTACCCGATTGTTATGAGAGTAAAACAAACATGTATTAACTTAATAATCCTCTTATCAAATCCTCTGAACCTTCATTATCTCCTGAAAATCCTCATGAATCTGAACTCCATTCATCTCACAAATCAGCAGCTCCTCCTCGAACTTTCCCACAGCTCTTTCCACAATTGGGAGCGTCTCCATTGCATCAACAATCCGGCTATCCTCCAGATTCTTATCAACTTGATAACCACGGACTTCTCGTAAAATGACTTTTCGTATGTTTTCACAAATCTTCCCAGCATCTTCACTGATATTCGTGTAAGCCGCGTCGAAAAATAGAAGCCATAGGATAGCCATGAATTCAATGTTGTCAAAGTTTCGCTCAGCAATTGGAAGGATCAGCTTCTCAACGTAATATCCCCAGATTGGCTTGAATATTCTAAAAAACCAGAGATTGATAAGATAATCAATAATCGATAACGCTCCCACCTCACAATCTCTTCCCTTGACAGACCCTTCCCTTGTGCAAATGCTCCTTCATAGAATCCTATGACCATTTCCTCAAACTCCTTCATCCCCATCTTCTCATACTTTTCAAAGTACATCATATGATCAATAACCGGCTCTAGTTGCCACCATTTTGGAACAAAGTTTGCCATTAGAGCGTACTAAAAGTATATTGTTAAAGAAGCCCTGAGTTTACCTTATCACCAACCTTATCACTACTCGCCAGCTTCTCAGTTTGTGGGAAGATCTCTTCAACTAGTTGCCACGTCATCTCATTGTCCTTTTTGACAAATCGAGTTGTTTGGAAGATGTTGAGCTCTGTGAACTTTCCGCCATACATCAGAGCTCGCTTCTCTTCAAGATCAGCCCAGCTCTTGGCGGTCCAGGTAATGTGAGGGGTGGCTCGAGAAGTGATGCGGGTCTGGAAGTGGGTTTCAGGCTTTAGGCTTCAAACTTCGAACTCACCATTGGTAACCTCAATGCCAATGATTGTGAAACCTTCTTCAGCATCTCCACACTCTTTACATTATTCAATGAATGCCGATCCCTGACTCCTTGAACTTCTGAATCCCATTACTTCACGTCTTCTAACTTCAGAATCCTAACTCACTATCCTTTGTCATCCCCACACTCAAACACTTCTGCACCCGACAGCTTCTACATGGATGAGAGTTGTACCCTCTTTGTTTACACGTGCATTTGATGGATGTCTTCTTGGAGTGAAAGTATCGTCGGAAGAAGGCGGCGCAGGCACGACATGAGATCCCGCCAAAGTGAGGTTCGGCTTCTGGAGCGTTGCAGATAGAGCAGCTTATCATTTTATCAGCTTCTAGAAAAAATCTGGAATCTAATGTAGAAAATAGATAAACTGAAGTTCTGAAGGTACTGTAGCTCTGGTTTGAATACCAGTGATAACAAGTAAACTGATAAGACAAACAGTATTATTATTATCAAAAATTCATTATGTAGGTCATGTATTATGCTCCTTGAGCATCAATTGAAAATCCTCATGAAGCTCCACTCCATGCATATCACACAGTATCAGCTCCTCGTAAAACTTCCGCTCGCCTCGTTCAATGATATTCAACGAATCGATAGTCTCCACGAATCTCATCTCATCACAATTCTTATCAGTCTGATAACCCTTCAGCTCCTTCATTATCAGTTTCCTAATGTTGAAGCAATGCTCCGAACACTCAACGCTGATGTTTGTGTAGGCTGGAACAAGGTTACTGTAGGTTAACATTATCAATTATTTATCACTTACCAGCATCAAACAGTATCAGTAAAGCTAGCGCCATGTATTCCGTCTTATCAAATCCCATCTCTTTCATCGGAATTATCACATTAACTCCATAAAACGTCACGATTGGCTCAAAAACTTTCAGAATCTCCTGCTCTGATAGCTGATAAGAGAATGATGACTGATAAAAGTTTGTTATCATATTCTTGTAATCAGTCATTGTCTTCAGCTTATGATACTTCTGGGTGTTCACTTCAACATCAATTGCTGCAGCTAACACTGACCATTTCGGGAGGAAGTTTCGAAGAAGGGATTCCTAAACACCAATCAGTAACGCCTTATCACCTTATCACCTCACCCTATCCAATCTCATCAACTCCCCAATCTGCGGAAACAACTCTTCCGCTATCTTCCACATCATCAAACTATCCGTTCTCTTATTACATGTGATTTCATAATAGTTAGTCTCATCCAGTGTTTTCCGAAACAAATAGTTCCTTTCTTCCTGAAGCTCAAGCCAATTTGAGGTAGTAGCTGTGATTTTTGTAGTGCATCGTGGAATGATAAGGAGCTGTGATAAGAAGATATGCTTTATCATTAAAACGAAACTTACATCAACTGGTGAAGGGGTGCTTTTCTCCGATAAAAGGGAGCGTTTTCCAGAGTTTCGGTGCTTTTCCCGTTGTTTTTGAACTTCTGAAAAGTCAGGGGCTCGTAAATCGACACTAGAAGCCCGTAAATCTACCCCAACTTCTCGTAAATCTACACTGATTCTCCATAAACCTACAGTAACCCAAACTCACTACTCTCCACCATTCCCACTGCCAAACACTTTTTCATTCGACACTGTCGACATGGATGAGAATTTCGTAATCTTTGATGACAACTGCATGAAATTATCGCTTTTTTAGAGTGGAAATATCTGCGGAAAAATGCGGCGCAAGCTCTGGAAAAAGGCATTGAAATGAAGGAGATTGAAGAAGGAAAAAAGCTCACCCACAAGTAACTGCTCCAAAATGTGGCTCACCGCCCTGAACTCCGCATACTTTACAAGACATGAAAGACTAGGAAATCTGAAATATCTGTTAAGAAAATAGTCAGAAATATGGCAAAAAGTATAGAAAATGGCTGGAAAACCATCAAAAAATCATCAAAATCCATTAAGGTAAAGCTCAACAAGTTTCATTTGACTGGAAAATAGCAATTACTCGTAAAAAAGCCTTTGGCAGTTAGATCACTGGATTTTCTGTTTTCTAGATCACACTCAGATCTTGTGCTCCTTCATCATCAATCGATAATCCTCATGTATATGAACATTATACATCTCACACAACAACAACTCCTCCTGAAACTTTGCCTCGCCCTTCTCCATAATCGCCAGCGTGTCCACAGTCTCCACGAATCGCATCTCATCACAATTCCTATCAGTCTGATAGCCCCTCAGCTCCTTCATTATCACCTTCCGGATGTTGTGACACATCTCCGAGCATTCCACTGATAAGTTGGTGAATGCTCCGTCGAAGAGAAGGAGCAGGGCTATGGACATGTACTCGACGTTGTCAAATTGACGCTCACAGATCGGAATGGCCAGGGAGAGACCGTAGTAGCGGAGGAAGGGCTCGAAGACTCTGGAATAAACTTGACCTAGATTTGGAGCTGGGAATACTAAAGTTTGTCATCAGGAGCTTCTGGAGGACGAGGGTCAACCCCTTATTCTAGACAGATTTCGCTCAACTCTCACCTCAAAATCTCCTCTCTCCCAATCCCATTCTCCTTTGGAATGCTTGCAGTGTAGAACTTTACAATCATGTCATAATAGTCATCTAACGTGATTATCTCCTTGTACAAGTGCTTATTATCCCAGAAGTCTATTGCAGACACCAGCAATGACCACTTTGGGGAAAAGTTGCGGAGAAGCGCGTTCTGGAAGCACATTTGATTATCTGATATTTTCACTTATAAAGCTACCTTATCACTGAAAGATAGCCATCTGACATCTGGAATCACTTGTTCCACCAACTTCCAAACCATCATGCAATCGGATTTTGTGGCACAACACGTTTCATAGTAAGTCACTTGATCAATCCGTTTATTGTAAAGATGCCGACGAGCTGGTTGAAGATCCGTCCATTTGGCAACAGTGTGAGAGATATTTGAAGTGTCACGGGGGACAATGTGGTACTGGAAAGATTTAAGAATGAGGTGGAAAGATCAGAAGAAGAAGCTTACTGTAACTGGGGAAACCGAAGGGGACACAGCTTGGAGGGAAGGCGGGCTTTCAGTGGATGCTGTTGGCCGCTTGTCTTCTAGCCATTCAAGTTGGATGGTCTTCCGCTTGTTTGGGTGTTTTTCACGTTTTGATTGGACTTCTGAAAAATGGAAAGGATAGGATTCTGGAAGATCTTCTGAGATCGGTGAGCAGAAGCTTCTACTCTTAACTTTCAAAAATCAGATTTTAGATTCCGGGACTCAGAAGGCTATAAGCTATCCATTCTAGATTCTGAGCGGCCTAGACTTCAAGGAAGCTTCTACTTAAACAGCGATTTAGGTTCTGAACTTCAGAAGTGATCAAATGCCCCTAACTCACTATTCTGATCCATTCCAATCGCCAGACACTTCTGAATCCGACACTCTCTACACGGATGAGAATTGGCGTATCTCGACTGACAAGTGCATGACACAATCCCCTTCTTCGAATGGAAATAACGACGGAAGAATGCGGCGCAGGCACTGAAAATACCATGAAGCTCTTGTAAATTGGGAGAATCCTCTTACCGACAAGAATTGGCTCCGAAGTGTGGCTCAGCTTCCGGAGCTCCGCAAACCAAGCAGAGCATTCTGGAAACGAGTGAGATTTGAGATGAAAACACAGAAAAAGCGGGAGCTGCAGTCGTCTGGTTGTCATGGAAAACGAGCGAAAGCTTTGTTTCAATGCTCAAAGAGCAAAAGAGCACAAATAGAGCAGGTGCGTGGAGGGAAAGAGAGAGAAGGAGAGATTTAGAGATACACAAGGTGGAAAACCTTATGGAAAGAAAATTGAAAGAAGCCAATATAAGATAAAGTGATAAGGAAAACGATTCATTCAAAACTTTGCATTTTTGATAATCTCCTTGAACCCCTCATCCAACTGTACATTATTCATCTCTGAAATCAACATCTCCTCCACAAACTTCTCCTCGGCCTTATCGATAAACGCCAGCGTTTCCACTGTATCAAAGAATCTGGATTCCTCGAAGTTCTTATCAACTTGATATCCCTTCAGCTCTCGTAATATCACTTTTCTAGCGTTTTCGCAAAGCTTTGCGCAATCTTCACTGATGTTTGAGTAGGCTGAAAGATATATTATCAGCTGATAAGGATTTGCTGATTACATACCTTGATCAAAAAGCAACAGCAAAAACAGCGCAGAATACTCAAATTTGTCAAAGTTCAACTTCTGAATCGCTGGTGCAGTCTTCTCATAAAAAGTGCTCCAATATGGGCGGAACAGCTTCAGAACTTCTGAATCCTTGAGCTTCTTATTCTTCGGAATCGCACTTCCATAAAAATCAATAATCATCTTATCATGACCATCCTGATCAACATCCTTCCAATCAGCAAAGTTCACAACGAAATCTATACAACTCTCCAGAACCAACCATTTAGGGAGTAAGTTTGCGATGAGCAGGTTCTAAAAGTCTAAAACTTATCAGCCTTATCATCCCTATCTCCCACCTTATCACAAGTCGTCAAATCCTGAATCTGCGGGAAAATCCCTTCAAAAAGATTCAAAATATGATAGCAATCATCCTTGGCACAACACGACATCTGGTAAAGGTTCAATGTTTCATAGGCTTGATCATCAAATGTTTTTCGATTTTTCTCAAAGTCGACCCAATTGGAAATAGCTTTACAGATGTTTGGGGTGTCCCGGGGGGTTAGTCGGCACTGGAAAAAATTTTATGAACATTTTTTCAGATAGTGAAAACTGACGTTCAGAAGGGAAATCGGAGGTGGGCTCGGGGAAGCGCTGGACACAATCCAGTTATCATGGTGTTTTGGAATGGTGAATGGCTTGTATCTGGAGAGTTGGACTTCTGGAAAAATGGGAATCTGGATCGGAAATTGAAACTTGAAAATGAAATGAGTGATTAGTGATAAGCAATCATGCAATTAGTGCAAGAACAAAATTTGTCAGTGTAGATTTACGAACTTAGGGGGTTCTTACCACTTTTTCCTGAATTCTGGCTCAAAATGAGTCAATTCAGCTCTGGAGGGACCTAGAAACATATTTGGAATTATTCAGAAGTGTAGGGTTTTCTGAAGTCAGATGACGTTGTTGTGAACTATTTGATCTTTTGATCTTCTGATCTTTTCTTTTATTTTTCGATATTTTCAAACTTTTCCATAGTTTCGCGCCAAAAAACTCACTATCTTGGCTCATCCCAGTCGCCAGACACTTCAGCATCCGACAATGCCTACATGGATGAGAATTCTCTCCTCGGTTCTTGCAGGTACACTTTATCACAGTCTTTTTTGAATGGACATATCTTCGGAAAAATGCGGCGCAGCTTCTGGAATAATGAAAATGGAAAACGGAGAGGAAAAGCTGTGTAAACTGAACCGAAAAATCAATAACTTTTCTCCTTTTTCCCATATCGTTTTCCCCATCTTCCATTTCAAATTTCCCCATTTTTACCTGCAAGAAAAGCCTCCAAAGTGCGATCGAGCATCATTTGATCCGCAAACCGAACATGTTGCATTGACGGGAGAATATTCATGAGTCATGTGCTAGTAGTCCTGCGACCAACAAGGACAAATATTTGATTCGCTTTTTGTGTCTGGTCGTTAAAATTGCCGAGAGGAATAGACAGGTAGGCAAAGTTTCGAGAAGCGAGACGCAGACGAATCGGAAAATGACGTGATGGAAATGAAAAGAGGGAGTTGAAAACAGATGGTGAGGGGAGGTACCAATTCAGACTAATCAGTGATATCTTATCAATCCAAGTTTATCAATCTCGCCTTTCTTACCCTACTTTATCAATCTCACTGGATCAGTCTTACTTTTTGCAATTCTATCTCCCCAGGCTACTTCCACTTACCTTTTTCTGCGCAAAAGCTAACTGACAAGGACTGATAAGATCTCAAGATTTTCAAAAAACCAATTCTATGTAGCTTACCTTCAAGCCCAAATGTTCTAGAACTCCCTGTACTTTGTATTCAGACGTGCCAATTCACAAAACACACATTTCCAATTTCCAACCAGATCAACACACCCTCATTCTTATCACTTATCATCAATATATAATATCAATATATGGAGACTTAAAAGTCTTACTGATAAGGAATGATAAGATTTCAAGAAGCTTCAGAACCTGTACTTTATAGCTTTCCGTCACCTTTAGTCATAAAACACACCTTTTTCGATCAAAGCAAACTAACAAAGAACCTTTATCACTTATCATCACATCATCCAACATCGTTATCAGCTGGTCTGGCTACACAATCAATTTATCAAATTCGCTTTCAGAATCGAATAAAAGGCGAAAGGTTTTTTGATCTGTGAGTAATAATGCCACTTTCAAAACGTAACAAACCCATTAAAAAGTTTTCAAAAGACCAGACCAGATTTTCCCGATCAAACGATGAGGTTTGGTGAATCAGAACTGTCGAAAAATTGGAAAATAGGAGAATAGCAACTTTCGAGGGATTCACAAACAGTTTATCTGAAAAATCAGCTCAAAACTTGTAGATTCAATGTTTTATTGCAAACAAGAAAATAATCAGTTTATCATTATCCCAATATGATAATTCTTGGAAGATATGAAGACAATTGGAAACTTCTGGAAGCAGATATTCCAGAATGATGATTTCGCCTGATTACCTGGTTGTATTCGTAATCGAATTCGTTCCGGTCACAGTTCCAGGTATCACTGGAGGTTTTACCAAGCAGAACATGTGTTTCAAATAGTCTAAAATCTTATCAGCTTATCACAACTTCTCGAGTTCGTTCATCATACCAAAAACAGCTAATCTATAGTCCTTGATGATAAATATATTGGGTAGCGGGTCTAGAGCTGGGAACACCGCTACAGTAATCGTCAGAATCCTTCCGAAGACTCTTGGAGCTCCACCAATGATAGCACAGATATAAACCAAGCCGCATGGGATATGCATCATGATAAATGGGATCAAGGTTTGGAAAACCAAGGCATAGAAGAGTTGGGATTGGATCTCACGGAATTTCGCCGAGAAAGTGGTGAAGTTGGCCATGTTCCTGATTATGAGATAGCATTTTGTGCCGAAAACAAACATGATAACGGAGGAAAATGACTGGAATTTCAGTTTCAAACTTTTCAAGCCTCCCTCTATGATACCAGTAAGCTCGAAAAGCTCAAAGTTCCTGTAACACTCCACCAGTTGATCTCCTGAACGCCATGTTCATCTGGATCTTTGTAGAAGCAGAAGCCAAGATAAGCGATATCAGAGAGCGACTGATTAGTGTTAATGATAACCTCTTTCCTTAACAAATCAATAGATCTAGGTCAAAGTTCCATGTTCCCTTACTGCAAAAAGTTATCCGCTGTCTTGGATCTGTTTAGGAAGACATGACAGAGCAGTGTCCAGATAGCACCGTAGGTTAGTGATATTGACTGCCAGAATACAATGGTTTTGGGGCTGGTCCACTCTTTTTCACTGATAAAATAATAAGAAAATGATAAGATCACATCTGGTTCGGTTACCCTTTGACTACCAGATAACGGAAGATGAAGTGAACACCAAAGTTGGCAAGCGAGATGGCAAAGGAGCAGCAGTAGAGTACTGATAAGGAGGTGATAAGGGAGTGATAAGGAAAAGAACTCACAATCAAAATAGTACAAGGTCCCATGTGGAAGAATAGTTTTCTGAGAGTTTAGTGCTACAATCCAACAGGAATCTTTTGTTGTTATGTCCTGAAACTCTATAACGCAAATGCGCTCCTGCGAACTTTACCGCATGAAGTAGAATATCCAGAATGGCATATCCGATTTGAAAAAGGCAAATGTAAATCATCAGAAACTTATAAGCTCCCAGGTTCTTTGGAGACTTCGTGAGGATCAGAAGTAGTAAGATACAGTTAGCGAAGAGGGCTGCGATTCCAGCATAAAGCTGAACAGAGGATTGGATTAGAGACCAAGTGTCCATTCTTATCACTGATAAAAATGATAAGAATAACATGAGGGTAGGTGTCGAGATGTACCGGAAGTTGGAGGGGGAGGAGCTGGTACCCTCACACCCGAATAGTAAAGTTATCTCATTTCCTGGAGCTAATTGATAACTTATCAGTGATAAGAAAAGACCAAGTGTCCAAATCAACAAGACTGGGTACAATAGCACTCTCAATTCTTAGAATTGATAACAACTGATAAAGAGGGCTTATCACCGGAACCACGAAAAGGGCAGTTGTCGTTGGGTACTGTAGCTTGTCCGGGGTTACTGTAGCTCTAACCACCAGCCCGGCTTCGAACATACTACAGTAATCCTGCATTTCAAGATTTCCAGAATCCTTTTCATTTTTCATCAGAATACTTCCTCATTTGTCCCCAAACTATTTCGCAACCCAACACAAACCACATTTTTTCAGAATCAGAACCTGGTCCCCCTTGGGACCCCTCACTCACCTATAAATATGGCTTCCCCCGCATTCCCGCCATTTATTACGTTTTACCATGTCCGACAACATCCTCGAATCCCTCCAACACCCCATTCAGCAAGCTTCTGGATCTTTTGCAATCTTTATCAACACCCTTCTCCTTTATCTAATCACTTATCACTCTCCAAAAACTCTGGGTGCTTATCGGTATTTGATGATGTACATTTCGGTTTTTGAGATTCTCTATGCGATTATTGATTTGATAGCAGCACCGGTAAGTGATAAGCTGAAAAGTGATAACGAAATCAGATTTAGGTCTTGTACAGCAAAGATTCAGCTCTACTAGCTATTCTGGACTCTAGCCGGTCAGGAATCCCAATTCAGATCTTGTTTGCTCTCAATGTGATCTTCTGCGGATCCTTTGGAACATCCATGGCCATCTTCGGAACCCATTTCGTATTTCGTTATCTTGTTATCAAAGGGTAATCAAAGTACTGATATGATTCAACCTGACCAGACTGAACTTCCAGAAACAAGGAACTCACCGATTCGGATACCTTGACGATTCTTGTCTGGCTCCTAATCCCAGTTGGGTACGGGGTCGTCTGGTCGATGATCTGCATGACGACACTGTTTCCGACGAGTCAGACTGATGAGTTTTTGAGGAACACGTATCTTCAAAAGTTCCCGGGAAGAGTGGAAGATCTGACCTATTTCGGGCCATTCTTCTATCCAAACCAGCAATTGGACTGGAATCCGTGTCTTGGGATAGCTGGCTGCTCTGCTATCATGGTAACAAGTTTTTTTTATCACTGATAACTAGATAAACATGAGAGATGGCAAAAAGGGATCAACTACAAAGTTATAGAAGAGGCTTTCATCTATAAGTTTGCAATTGATCACATTTTGCTATCTCTCATAGTTTTCATGATATGATAGTGATAAGGCTGTTCAGAGCATCTCCTCCCTCACCATGATCTACTGCGGCTTCAAGTCCTACAATCGGATCAACAACCTGGTCCACACCTCCTCTCAATCCAATCGACATCGAAAACTACAGAATCAGTTCTTATCAGCACTGATAGTGGAGACTCTGGTGCCTGTTATCCTGATGCATGTCCCTGCAGCAGTCGCCTATTCGGCATGTCTTCTGGATAGCAGTAACGAAGTGATCGGGAATGTTCTGACTATCAGTATTGCTTTGTACCCGGCACTTGATCCATTACCGACAATTTTCATAATCAGTAGTTATCGAGATGCTTGTTTGAGTGAGTGATAAGGATATCAATGATAACATGATAAGAAGAGTTCAGGATTCATCGGCCACCTGGGAAATCGAGTGAACTGCATCAAGTCGTTCATTGGAAGAGTCACAGAGCCAACTGATACGGAGGAGACCGAGATGGAGGTTTTGTAATTGATTATTGATTACCTGATAAGCTGATAACAATAAATCGTTGTTTTGTGATCCCTAGTATTCATGCACCCACTTAACTTCTTGATCTTCCCGATCCGAACTATGCGATTCAAACAAATAAGGCCAATTGGGGACTGTGCGGAGATCATATCGGTTGGAACAAGACGATATTCGATGACTGGATGTACGGTACGGGAAACTGAACTTTGTTCGATTTGGACAAGATGTCGGGCTTAAGGAGAATAGTGGGTTGTGTTTGGGAAGTAGGTCTCCAGAAGCTGATCTACTAGACCTTCTGACTGGTATAACTTAAAAGCCATGAGAGATGGAAAAAAGTGACTAATTGTAAAGTTGTAGAGGAGGTCATAAGCTAAAAGTTTGCAGTTGTCAACTTTTTTGTATCATTTATCGTTTCTGAGATATTCAAGTCAAAAGTGAAAGATGTTTTTGAGACAACGGCTCTGAATTAGGTCAAGCCGCCGTTCAAAAAGATGTTTGTATGTTTCAAACACTTCCCGATTTTATATGTATAATCCCGTCCAACTTCCCCAAGATCCTGGTCTCAAATAGCAAGATCTTCGAAACAGATCCGATTGACGGGATTGTCCTGAAGATAGAGTGCTATAGAACTGGAAACATGGAGTGACAATAGGAATCTAGTACATGGTTCTGAAGATTACTGTAGCTACAAACTACCGTAATCCTAGAGAAGGAAATTGGAAAATCGTGAAGCTTATGTAGTCTTGAAGACTTCAGAAATGGGAACAAAAGCTTGAAAATGACAATCTTGATAGGATTTCTATAGCTACAGTAATCCCAGGATCTTGGAAACACCGAGAGAAAAGGAAATCTTTGCCTAAATCTGAGTGCATCTTCCGTTTGTACGCGGTACAGAAATTGAGATTTCTTGAAGAGATTGAAAGAGAAACAAGAAACAAAGCTTTATTCAAGTCATACCGGTCCTTTCCCTGAACCCGTAATCAATTATCACCTTATCAATAACCCTAACTCAACAAAATATCCTTGACAAATGGGTCGAATTCCATTAAATTAAACACATCTGACACCCGTGTTTGATTGTAGAGAGACTTGACTCCACAGCGGATGGAACTGATAAGAAGAAGGATTTCCCCGAATCTCTCGGCTCCGCGAGCTGGTTGCCTGGATTCGCAGTGTTCCATGAGCTCTCCCATGCATTTGGTGTGGATTGAAGCGACGTTTCCTTCTTGGCCGGAGTAGATCGCGCGTTGGGAGAAGGAAGCTAGAAAAGATAAAGTGATAAGGGGATAAGGCTGCTAGTGATAACTTACGAGTCAACAGAAGCACTGTCTTCAACACAGCACACTCGAATTCATCAATCTTCAAATCTCGGAACGGCTGGCTTACACAATTCAGCAGATCCGTTACGAACTTTTGATGGAACCTAAATCTTTGTCATTGATTATCAGAATTCCTTATCAGTTCCTCACTCTGCTTTAATCATGACATTCTCCTTCTGGGCATCTTCCCCTGGAAGTCCCAAAAAGTAGTCTGGATGCATGAAGCTCCCATTTTGAAGGAGCCAGAAGCCATCTTCAGCTTCATTTGCTGTCTTGAATCCTTGATCGATTAATAGAAAAGCGAATCCATATTCTGCCAAAATGCTCTTCTTGGATTCAATCGATAATCGGCGGAATGGCTTGAATTGTTTTCCCCAGTCAGAAGCTTGGTTTAGACAGAGTTTGAGCATGATGTTGACGTCGTGAGCTCTGGCGCGGCGGTAGAGGTGAGGGGAGCTCTTAAAATAATAGATAAGGAGGTGATAAGGTGATAAGACAGATAAGATACCTCTGATCCATGAGCCGCGAAGAATTGGGCGTGCTGTGAGACTTGGACTCTTTGGAAGTCTACTAACACTGTTAGAAGTGCGTTGTTATCAATGATTATCACTTCAGGGCTAGCTGGGGAACTAGCGATTTCCAAGGTGGGCATGTCCTTGAAACAAAGCGTTGGCTTCCTGGGGCCAACTACGTCTCGTCTTTGAATCGCTGAAAAAATCTTGTATAAGTTTAAAATCAATCGATAATGACCTACATTCCGCTCTCATCCCAACAGTAAAACACTTCTGAAGCCTGCAGAATCGACAAGAGCATCGGTATTCTGGAATTTTACATAGGATTCCACCACAGTAATCCTCAACTGTGTATTTACCATTTGTAATCTGACAGCACTTATTCCTCAAGCACTTGTACTTCAAGTCATTCACAATGGCTCTCCGGAAGAATACCACGCAGCCAAGGCACGCTGGAGCACCGTATCTCGCGGAATTGACTTTTTCTTCACCACAAACAGCACAAGACTCTTTTGAAGATGATGATTGTGGGATAAAGTCAAGGGATACCATTTGGACATCGTTTCCGAATGGGGACATTCTGGAAATAGTTGGGAGGTGTTGAAGCTAACATGGAAACGATGATAACTTAAAAATTATACAAGATGGAGAAAAGTGATCAATTGCAAAGTTGTAGAAGAGGTTTTGAGCTATAATTTTGTAATTGATTGCTTTTTGGTAGCTCGCATAGTTTTTGAGATATGTAAGTAAAAAGATTGAGCTTTCGTGGATTCAGCACGTTGAGAATGGTAGCTTGCGATGAAGAGGATTTCAAAAAGTTACAGTATGACAATATTTTATCACTAAATACCAGAAAACGCTTGAAATACAGTGCCTTCCCCCGTTCAATTCACAAAAGTCCAAAAGACCAAATCCATCTCAACATGCCTCACTAAAAATGGTGTCAATTCCCCCCGCCACCGGCCCCTTTTATAACCTGAACCGATGATCAAGAAGAATCGATGGAATCTCCGAAGCGTCTTCTTTCTCAGAAGCGCCATGTACATAGGATGAACTTGAGATTCGTATCAAACTGTGATTCGCGTTGGCGCTACACGTGGGGGCGGATCGGACGAGTTGTTCAAGAAATCAAGTGAACAGCGACAAAATGGGAATTGATGGATGATTGGAGGGATGGGTGATTCAATGATAATGATAGCAATGAAGGTCGGCCGGTGATAAGAAAAAAGATAAAAAATCAGTGATAAGGGTTCAAAACGGGAGATCAAAAAGTTAGACTTGGCGTCTACTGTGGGCTTGGCCTTCTGAATCTCGATTTCAAAATCGTCCGAGAACGCGGCTTTCTGAAGGCTTGACCTTTAGAAGGCCTGTTCTTCTGAATACCGGGCATTCTGAGTACCTGACCTTCTGAAGACGTGACCTTCTAAAGGCTTGATCTTCTGAATCCTAACGTTCTAACCTCACTTTTCTCATTTTCAATATTTTTCATTCCTGATCTTTCCTTTCCAATCCTACAATTTCTCTCTGAACCGGATTCCCAAACGATCAGTTTGAACTACCTTCCAAAGTCTTCCTGATGTTTAGGACCCGCTTCCGAAGCGTGTGTTTATCGCTACAATCTGTGCCTTGCAGAAGGCGATCAGATAAAGTTCGTACCTATTGGACTGAACTTTTTATTGATTGATGACCTATATGATCTTTTCCGGGGTCAAAAATTGTGCTAGGAGAAGCTTCAAGTCAACGAAAAAAAATAAATGGTTAAAGATATGAAGAATTGAACTTTTGGTCAGTTAGACCAGTTGGTTCAGCAGAAGTATAGTTCATCACAAAAAAAGTAAATCCTCTTTCCAAAAAAAGAGAAAAGTTCAAAACTTTACAACAAACTAGACACTCAAAAATCTGTCTGGCTGTCCTCTCCCCGACGAAAAACCGTTTGAACAAACACTCGGGCGGCTAGACTTGGATGGGTTCAAAGAACGCCAAGGGGTGACGTGGATTGCAAATAGAAGCGACTAGCAGGACGGTTTGGGAACTGGAATTTGAGGAGCACAGGTTTTGAAGCCTCTAGAACTTGGAAACTCTGCCTTTTTGTACTCAACTTCTGGAATCTTATAAGCTGAGCGCGTTGGTAAACTGTTTGAAAAACTCAATTGTCAAAAGTATCAAATTCTAATCTTCTGATCTTTCGATCTATTGGCTTCTTGACACTTTACTGTTGACACTTTCTCGAAATTTTTCAATATCTGTCTGCAAAGTACTCTAACACCTCGGGCAAGTTTGTTTGTTCAGATGCAGCAAAATCTCGGCCCATTAGATTTTCAAAAAACTAATCATGATAACAAATCCATGACTTTTGCAAGCTTCCACCTGCCCAATCGAATTGTGTTGCTTTGTTCGGTTTCCACGTTGTTACTCTTTGGTTCCATGCATCTAGAACTCAACTCTAAGCTTCAAGCCATTGAAGCCCATCTTCTGAATTTCACGGGTGTCCTGGATGTTTTGGCAAATGTGATATTGATTTATTTGATTCTGGCTAAAAGTTCCATTATGCAAAGTTTTCGATTTTATTTGTTAGCCTTGCAGGTACGTTCCCACCTTTTTGACTTTCAGACCTCAACACAATGTTTCCAGCTCGTCACCCTTGCCACCGACCTATTCCTGACCTTCCTCATGAAACCCATCCCCATCTTCCCGATCATCGGAGGCTACACCACTGGCATCCTATTCACTTATTTCGGAGTATCCAGTTACTTACAAATGACAATTGTCATGGCTTTGATGGCAAATCAAGAATACATTATTAGCATTGCATTTGCTGAAAAGCACCAGACAATCGCTTCGATTGATGGGAAACGAATCGTTAAAAAATGGATTAGGCGGACGCTAGACATCAGTTTTTATCTTTTGCTCATCATTGCTGTTCTTAGTTTCTATCTTTCTGATATTCCAAGGCAATCGGAAATTGATTATATCAAACGTAATGTTCCTGAGCTACTGGATCCTTTGTCACAGCTTCGAGGCCTCGAAATCTACGATTCCACTGCCAATCCAACTATTTTCTTCAGTCTTACCATTCTTCTTATCTGTAACGCGCTTGTTATCTTTTTCGTGTTGGGACTATCTATCGATATTGTCCGGATTCTAAAGCGTCACAAAGCCGGAGTCTCTGCTCAGAACATGAAGAAGCACAAGGCAATGTTCCGAGCTCTTTTTGCCCAGTTTTCCGTTCTCGGATTCTGTTTACTGCCTGTCACAGTAGTATTGGTGTTCCTGATCTTTGAAGTTCCCGACATTCAAGGTACGATGCTCCGAAATCCCGCTCTACTTTCAAGTTTCAAAAAGTTTCAGTGTTGAGCGCCGCAATGGTCTGCATTTTCTCTTTCCACTCGTTTTTGGGATCCATCGTAATGATGATAACTTATCAGCCTTATCGGAAAACGATTTTGGATTGTTTCCAGAAGCCGAAGAGGTCAATTAGTGTTACAGAATCTCGAGTACATAAATCATAAACCCTTTTCAATTCTTGTATTCTGATAACAATAACGTTCGGAGTAAGATTGTTTGTTCAGGTTTGATACGGCTCTGCAAAGCTGAGACCAAACTTGACTCATATAATTTTTAAAAGCAAACAAGATAATGATAACAAAACACATATCACTTTCAAGCTTCTCCACCTGCCCAATCATTTTTGCTGCTTTGTTCGGTTCTCCCCCACGTTCTTACTCTTTGATTTCATGCATCTAGAACTCAACTCTAAGCTTCAAGCCTTTGAAGTCTATCTTCTGAGTTTCACGGGTGTCCTGGACGTTCTGGCGAATGTGATATTGATTTATTTGATTCTGGCGAAAAGTTCCATCATGCAAAGTTTCCGGTTCTATCTGTTAGCCGTGCAGGTTAGTTTGTAGTCTTCAGAAGATGTTCCCGGCTTCTAGACACAATATTTCCAGCTCGTCACCCTTGCCACCGACCTATTCCTCACCTTCCTCATGAAACCCATCCCGATCTTCCCCATCATCGGAGGCTACACCACTGGCATCCTCTTCACTTATTTCGGAGTATCCAGTCATTTACAAATGACACTTCTCATGGGACTCATCGCTAACCAGGGATACGCGATTTTCGTTGCCATCCTCAAAAAGCACCAGACAATCGCTTCAATTGATGGAAGCCGAATTTTGAAAACCTGGAAGTATTGGTTGCTAATTTTTGGATTTTGTCTCGTTATATTTGTTAGCGTTATCAGTTTCTATTTTTCTGATATCTCTAAACAATCGGAAATTGATTATATCAAGAGAACCATTCCTGAGCTCCTGGAGCCGTTGTCAGAGTTCCAGGGCCTTGAGATCTATGATCCCGGTGTCAATCCGCTGATTCTCTTCAGTCTTATCAGTCTTCTCAGCCTTAACGCTGGTGCTACCTCAGCCATTATTTGGTTATCACTTGATATCGTATGGATTTTGAAGCGACACAAAGCCGGAATCTCCGCGCAGAACATGAAGAAGCACAAAGCAGTGTTCCGAGCTCTCTTCGCTCAGTTTTCTGTTCTCGGATTCTGTCTGCTGCCTGTTACAGTAGTACTGGTGTTCTTGGTTTTTGAAGTTCCCGACGTTCAAGGTACGATGCTCCGAAATCCCGCTCTACTTTTAAGTTTAAAAACGTTTCAGTGTTGAGTGCCGCAATGATCTGCATTTTCTCATTCCATTCGTTTTTGGGATCCATTGTGATGATGATTACTTATCAGCCCTATCGGAAAGCGATTTTGGAATGTTTCCAGAAGCCGAAGAGATCAATTAGTGTTACAGAATCTCGAGTACATAAACCATAAATGTCTTGTTCTCTGATAACGATAACAACTCTCTAGCTGATATGATTTCCAAAAACCATAAAGTTAATGATAACAAAACTCATATCACTTGCAAGCTTTTTCCACCTGCCCAATCGAGTTTGTTGCTGTGTTGCTTTGTGTTCCCACTTTGCCACATTCCATTCTTCCATGCATCTAGAGCTCAACTTTGGCTTCCCAGCCATAGAAGTCTATCTTCTGAACTTCACAGGTGTCCTCGATGTCTTGGCAAATGCGGTTTTGATCTATTTGATTCTAGAAAAAAGTTCCAATATGCAAAGTTTCCGGTTTTATCTGCTATTCTTGCAGGTAATTGTATCTGAAGCTTGAAGCCACTCTTGGAAGCGTCCTAGGCTTTAGATTTTTGTAGAAGTCTTCTGAACGCTTCATCATACATTTCCAGCTCGTCACCCTTGCCACCGACCTATTCCTCACCTTCCTCATGAAACCCATCCCCATCTTCCCCATCATCGGAGGCTACACCACTGGCATCCTATTCACCTATTTCAAAATGTCTACTCACTTACAAATGACAATTGTCATGGGTCTAATTGCAACTCAGGAAGGCGCAATTTTGGTTGCATTCCTCAAAAAGCACCAAACAATCGCTTCGATTGATGGGAAACGAATTCTGAATGGCTGGAAATATTGGTCCCTGACTTTTGGGACTTATCTTGTTATACTTGTTAGCATTATCAGTTTTTATTTCGCTGATATTCCCAGACAAGCCGAAATTGACTATATCCAGAGAACAATTCCTGAGCTCCTGGAGCCTTTGTCACAGCTTCAAGGCCTTGAGATCTATGATCCCAGTGTCAATCCGCTGATTCTGTTCAATCTTATCGGTCTTCTCAGCCTTAACACTTGTATTATCACAGCCATTCTTGGGTTATCAGTTGATGTCATATGGATTCTGAAGCGTCACAGAGCCGGCATCTCCGCTCAAAACATGAAGAAACACAAAGCAATGTTCCGAGCTCTTTTCGCTCAATTCTCCGTTCTCGGATTTTGTCTGCTGCCTGTTACAGTAGTACTGGTGTTCCTGATTTTTGAAGTTCCAGACAGTCAAGGTACGATGCTCCGAAATCCCGCTTCATCTTTAAGTTTCAGTGTCGAGTGCCGCAATGGTCTGCGTCTTCTCTTTTCACTCGTTTTTGGGATCCATTGTGATGATGATAACTTATCAGCCTTATCGAAAAGCAATATCTGGATTTTTCCAAAAGAAAAAATCTCCGAAGATTTCCATTTCTCAAACGCACATATCATAACATACAACAACAATAACAAAAGGTGTCTCTTGATAACGATAACAATTCTCTAACTGATATGATTTTCAAAAACCAAAACGTTGATGATGACGAAATTCACATCACCTGCAAGCTCTTCCACCTGCTCAATCGATTTCGTTTCTTTGTATTTTCACTTTGCCACATCTCATTCTTTCAATGCATCTAGAACTCAACTCTAAGCTTCAAGCCATTGAAGACCATCTTTTGAACGTCACGGGTGTACTGGATGTCTTGGCAAATGCGGTCTTGATCTATTTGATTGTGGAAAAAAGTTCCAATATGCAAAGCTTCAGGTTCTATCTATTATTCTTGCAAGTAAGTGTTCATTGTTTGTAAGCTTCCAGGCTTCTGGAGTCTCAGAATAGAATCTTATCCTGTTTAAAGAATTCTAGAGCTTAAGGCTCCTCCTGGAAACTCTCTGGGCTCTAGATTTTCAGAACATGGTTTCTGAGATCTCAAACTGCTATTTTCCAGCTCGTCACCCTTGCCACCGACCTATTCCTCACCTTCCTCATGAAACCCATCCCGATCTTCCCCATCATCGGAGGCTACACCACTGGCATCCTCTTCACTTATTTCGGAGTATCCACCCATTTACAAATGACAATCGTCATGAAACTAATGGCCACCCAGGAATACACAATTTTCGTTGCCATCCTCAAAAAGCACCAGACAATCGCTTCGATTGATGGGAAACGAATTCTGAAAAAGTGGAAGTATTGGTTGCTGATTTTAGGACCTTATCTCGGTTTATTCAGTAGCGTTATCAGTTTTTATTTATCTGACATTCCCAGACAAGCCGAAATCGACTATATCCAGAGGACGATTCCAGAGCTCCTAGAGCCTTTGTCACAGCTTCAAGGCCTTGAGATCTACGATCCCAGTGTCAATCCACTGATCATATTCACTCTTATCAGTCTTCTTGTTCTAAATGCTGCTGCTATCACAGCAATTCTTGGGCTATCACTTGATACCGTTTGGATTCTAAAGCGCCACAAATCCGGAATCTCCGCTCAGAACATGAAGAAGCACAAAGCAGTGTTCCGAGCCCTTTTCGCCCAATTCTCCGTTCTCGGATTCTGTCTTTTGCCTGTCACAGTAGTACTTGTATTCCTGATTTTCGAAGTTCCCGACATTCAAGGTACGATGCTCCAAAATCCCGCTCTACTCAAGGTTTCAGTGTTGAGTGCCGCAATGGTCTGCATTTTCTCTTTCCACTCGTTTTTGGGATCCATTGTGATGATGATAACTTATCAGCCTTATCGGAAAGTAATAGCTGGATTCTTTCAAAAGAAGAAATCTCCAAAGATTTCAACTTCTCAAGCGCGTAACATATAAATTATGAGGCGTTCTCTCAGATTCCCGAAAGTGGCCGGGAACAGTTTTTTTCATAGTCTCGGAAAAAATCCAAAAAATTATGGTAGAACCCTTAGGAGGTCCCCAAACAAAAAGTACACTCAGAACTGACAATTTATTTTTTCTCGAATTTTGGTGACCTCGAGTAGGTGAAAACTTCAAAAAATCATAACTTTTTTCAAACTCAACGTTGAGCGAGCTCTCTTCGCCGGTGACAAAGGGGCATCCATATGCATGTTTTGAATTTAGTGCGACACATT
>LR539664.1:758645-781883 GCA_900536315.3 Caenorhabditis becei
CGCTCAACGTTGAGTTTGAAGAAAGTTATGATTTTTTGAAGTTTTCACCTACTCGAGGTCACCAAAATTCGAGAAAAAATAAATTGTCATTTTTGATTGTACTTTTCGTTTGGGGACCTCCAAAGGGGTCTACCATAATTTTTTGGATTTTTTCCGAGACTATGAAAAAAGCTGTTCCCGACCCCTCCCCCAGAGTTGAGTCCTCTCGGAGAACGCGTCTTATAAACTATAATAACAATAATAAAAGTTCTATCTTTCAAACTCCCTTGATAATTAATCTAATAAGATAACACTTCAAAAAACAACTTCATTCGCTATGCTCCTCTCTTATCAGCTTATCACTACCACTATCTCCATCGCTATCAATATGTTTCTGATATTCCTTATCATCACAAAATCCCCACTCAAAATGGGAAACTATCGATATCTGATGATTTACACTTCAATCTTTCAAATGTACTACGCTATCTTGGATGCTGTTGCTGATCCAGTGATAAGGATTTCACTGATAGAACTGATGATGATTTTCAGATAGTCTTCTCCTACAACTTTGCCTCAATTGTTCTGAGATTGAAGGAAAATGATGGAACCTGGTCAGAAACCTTATCAATGATACTGGTGATAATGTATTGTGCAACTTTTGGAATGTCCATGGCAGTACTGGGGTCACAGTTTGTGTACAGATACTCATCGACGAGGAAGTGAGGTTTTTGGGATTTCGGGCTTTTGGGTTGCAGGCTTCTGGGCTTCTGGGCTTCTGGGCTTCTGGGCCTCTGGGCTTTTGGGCTTCTGGGCCTCTGGGCTTCTGGGCTTCTGGGCCTCTGGGCTTTTGGGCTTCAGGCTTCAGGCTTCCAGGCTTCAGGCTTCAGGCTTCAGGCTTCCAGGCTTCCAGGCTTCCAGGCTTCCAGGCTTCCAGGCTTCCAGGCTTCCAGGCTTCCAGGCTTCCAGGCTTCAGGCTTCAAGCCTCCCATTTTCCAGGCCCGCCTACAACTCAACCAAAGGCTGGAAGTTCATAATGCTCTTCCTTACCCCAATCCTCTACTTCACCTGGTGGACTCTAACATGTCTAATCTGGTACATGCCTGATAAGGAAACTGATAAGTATCTATGGTACCAAAAGTGCCATTTCAAGTGCAAACAAGCTTGTTTTCAGGTCAGTATTCCTCGAAAAGTTCGATCTACCCCTTGGGAATGTTTCCTACGTCACTGCAATGTTCTACAGGATCGAAAACAATGTGGAAGTGTTCAATGGCCCGGTTTGGGTTGCTGTTGCGAATTGTTTGGCAATGGTGGTAAGGGATTACTGTAGGATTCTAGAAGATTCTGAATCCCAGATCTCATCAATCCTCTGCGTTACCGTCCTTGGAACAAAGTGCTATTTGAAAATCAGAAAACAACTTTCTGTATCTTCCGAACGTTCCAAACTAGCCAATAAGCTTCAAACTCAACTTTTCAACGCTCTAGTCATCCAAACCCTAATCCCAACTATCCTTATGTACATCCCAATCCTCATGTTCTTCCTCTGTCCCATGCTAAACATCAATATTGACTATTCCGGAGGCGTCCTTTCAGATGTCGTTGGCTTGTACCCGGTAATTGACCCACTTCCAAATCTGCTGATTATTCAGAATTATCGGAATGCTATCAGGGGTAGGAAAGTGCGCTCTATTGATAAACCTTGAAGTGTTGCAGATATTCTGAAATGCCGTTTTGTGAAGGAGAAAGTTAGAAAAGCCAAGGATTCTGAAGGGGTTCCAGGAGCTAATACTGTTATATAGCTAAACTGATAAGTGATAAGGTTATCAATCCTGTCTAAACTATTCCGGAAAAGGGTGCAGACCCAGCTAACTGCTTCTGTTTTTTATTTGATTGATTAGATTACTCACTTATCACTGATAAGAAAATTGAATGACATTGATCTCTTGGACGTCTGGAAATTGAAAACGTGCGTTTTTAATGATGTCGGTTAGTCAGAAGTGCTACTGATTACCAAGAAAAGAAGCAGGTGATAACGCTCCTTCCTTCCAAAAATTGCTAGCTTACCTCACTTTTTCACTAACATCAGTAATGCCCAACTCCTGCTCTCCAGATTCCTCTTACCTTGCCACCCCAGAATTCCTATCCTTATCAATGCACTGCTTATCAGCTATCGAGCTTCCGATCCACGTATTCGGTGCCTACTGTATCCTATTCAAAACTCCCCAAAAAATGAGTGGCGTCAAGTGGAGCATGCTGAATTTCCATTTCTGGCTTGCTGTCACTGATTTGACGACTTCCGGGCTGACCATTCCGTTTCTGATCCTTCCAGCAGTTGGTGGATTTCCATTGGGGTTACTGACAAAGATGGGCGTTTCCACGGAACTTCAAGTTTGTCTGAATATGTCACTGGTGAGTATAAGCTTCTGCTTCTGAATCCTGGGCTTCTGAAAATCAAGGCATCTGAAAACAGGGCTCTTAAATCTAGGGCTCACAAACTCAGAGCTTCTGAATTCAAGGCTTCTGAATCCTGGGCGTCTGAATCCGAGGCTTCTGAATCTAGGGCTTCTGAATCCAGGGCTTCTGAATCCTGGGCGTCTGAATCTGAGGCTTCTGAATCCAGGGCGTCTGAATCTGAGGCGTCTGAATCCACGGCTTCTGAATCCTGGGCGTCTGAATCCGAGGCTTCTGAATACAGGGCTTCTAGATCCATTGCTTCTGAACTCAGGGTTTCAAAACCTCGGGCTTCTAACTTCATTGCTTCTGAATAATTGGCTTCAGGTCACCTGCGTCTGTGCCGCCGTCATCGGCATCTTTGAAAACCGCTACAACGCTTTCATCGCAGGCCCCAGATGGAAAGCCTACGGCCGCTACATATTCCACTTCTTGTCCTACACAACGGCCCTAACCTTCATCATCCCCCAATTCCTTTTCTTCCTGCCCGATCAGTCAACTGCTATCCAATCAGCCCAGAAGTACCTTCCATGCAACCCAGACCCATACCTCCCGGCGCTTTTCTTCTTGGGAGGTCCAATTTGGTACCTTGTCATTGTGGTTTTCGGGCTTTGTGCTTATTGTGGAGTTAACATTTTCATATTCTCCATACAAATCCACAAATTCATCTGGAAAGGCGCCGTGATCTCCAAGAACACTCACAGACTTCAATTGAGCCTACAGTATTCCCTTATCATTCAAGCTGTCATCCCGTTCCTGGTTCTTTTGGTTCCAGTGATAATGATAACGCTACCAATTTGCACTAATTATCATAATCAAGGTATTGATAAGAACCTAGTATTCTTATCACTGATAAAGTTTAGGCATGAACAACTTGGCAGTGATGATTCTCAGCACTCATGGAGTTTCTTCAACTATCGCTATGATTTTAATCCATCAGTCTTATCGATCAACTCTCTTATCAATGTTTGGCTGTAATGATAAGAAGAAACTAAGTTTGGCTCCTGTAAAGATAATAAACATTTGATAATGAATAACTGATCAATTCCAAAAATCCCACCCCTGAAAGCAGGTGATAAATACTAAATACTTATACCCCTTGCTATCAACTTAATCACTTCATATCACAAGTCAATGTCCCCGCCATGCTCTCCAGAATCCTTGTGCCTCGCCACTCCAGAATTCCTCTCCTTATCAATACACTGCTTATCAGCCATCGAGGTTCCGATCCACTTATTCGGCGCCTACTGTATCCTGTTCAAAACCCCTCCGAAAATGAGCCCAATCAAGAAAACAATGCTAAACTTACAATTCTGGATCCTTATCACTGATTTGACAACTGGCGCCTTATGCACCCCGTATCTGATTCTTCCAGCCATGGGCGGGTTTTCATTGGGACTCCTGGCAAAGTTAGGGGTACCGACACCATATCTAATCTACCTGAACATGACACTAGTGAGTCCCTGGTCTTATCACTGATAAGCTATCATTGCTCTTCAGATAACTTGCGTCGGCTGCAGTATCATTGGGCTATTCGAAAACCGCTTCAACACATTCCTAGCCCCTCCGATTTGGAAGAAATACCTTCGATACCTGTTCCATTTTCTCAATTACACATTCGCCTTCACCTATATGATCCCTCAATTTATCTGGTTCACTCCTAATCAGCAAGACGCCTTATCAGTAGCCATGAAGTTTCTCCCATGTGATTCAGAAGTTCCCTCTGGAATCTACTTCCTGGGTGGTAGCACTTTGTTAGTGCTAGTTGACCTAATTTTCGGAGTTTATGGATTTGTTGTGAGCATCTTGTTCTTCTTCTTGGTCAGAAGACACTTGTGGACCCTAGCTGTGACTTCTAAGAATACCTATCAACTTCAAATACGTCTACAGTATGTCATGGTCATCCAGGCGGTTATCACAATAACAGTTTACATGATCCCATTGATATTTATAATTGGGTCGTTAACTACAGATTATCATAATCAGAGTAAGCCCATCTGACTATCCTTATCACTGATAACACTCAGGTCTGAATAACTTGGCAATGCTGATCCTCTGCACCCATGGAGTCTCCTCAACCATCGCTATGCTTCTCCTCCACCAGCCTTATCGTCTAGCACTGATAACACTGATCCCTGGAATTGATAAGACAAGGCATGGTAGATCAAGTATCAGTGTCAATATTTCAATTAATAAAGCCTTTTATTAGTTTGGTTATTTGAGCTCTAATACCACCTCGTTTTGTTTTCCAGCTTTCTTCCCCCTTATCAGTAAAAACAGGTGATAAATCGTTGATAAAGTTTTCGACTCTACCTTGTACAAGTCAATCACCAAATGTCCCCGCCATGCTCTCCAGAATCCTCGTACCTCGCCACTCCAGAATTCCTCTCCTTATCAATGCACTGCTTATCAGCCATCGAACTTCCAATCCACTTGTTCGGCGCCTACTGTATCCTATTCAAAACTCCACAAAAAATGAATCCAATCAAGAAAACAATGCTAAACTTACAATTCTGGGTCGCTATCACTGATTTGACAACTGGCGCCCTATGCACCCCTTATCTGATCCTTCCAGCCATGGGCGGATTTCCATTAGGCCTTCTGGCAAAGTTGGGGATTTCTACTGCTTTTCAAGTCTACTTGAACTTTGCACTGGTGAGTGATAAAGAGCAGGTGAAGCCAAATGAGAATGACCTTGAAATTATCAAACATCAATTCTTATCAATTGCTGATAACTGATAACTGATAACCTTCCAGATGGGCTGCCTTGGAGCTTCCATTGTTTGTTTCTTTGAAACTCGCTTCAACTCATTTCAAATTTACCCATTCTGGAAGAAATACGGCCGTTACCTATTCCATTTCTTCAACTACTTCACTGCAATCACCTACCCTATCCCTCAATTCATCTGGTTCATTCCTAATCAGCCAGAAGCTCTCTTATCAGCTAACCAGTTCCTTCTTTGTGACACGGAAGTTCCTGAAAGTATTTACTTCCTGGGAGGGTCCACTTGGTACTTTGTAGCCGCTATCTTCAGTTTTGCTGGATATGGCCTATTCTGCACTTTGTTTTTCTTCTTCTCAGTTCGAAAACACCTCTGGAACACTACAGTAACCTCTAGGAACACCCAAAAACTTCAATTCAAACTACAATATGCAATGGTGATACAGACGGCTATTCCAGTGATTATCTTCCTTATCCCATCATTCTTTATCACTGGGGTATTGAACACAGATTATCATAATCAAAGTGAGTCCTCCAGAATCTTCCTTATCACTGATAACACTCAGGCCTGAACAACTTGGCAATGCTGATCCTCTGCAGCCACGGAGTCTCCTCAACCATCGCCATGCTCCTCCTCCACCAACCTTATCGATTAGCACTGATAACACTGATACCAGTTTACGGGAGCTTTTATAGAGCAAGATATGGTAGATCTAGTGTAAAACCAATGTTTCAGTCCACTTAGTTATAAAAGTTTATTAGAATGACACAAATCTACCTATTTTCTAATACCCGTTATTACAAATTGATAAGATTATCACCAAGTCAGTAACATCCTTAGGCATGGATCCGGAAACTGTCTGGATTCCCACATATATCGAGGAATTGTCGAACAATTCACTGGAATCTTCTCATAAACATCTCGCACTACTTTGAACACATTTCTAGTCAGCTTCTCCCGGAAATCCGGCAAAAGTGGTCGGTCACTGAAGTTCAAAAGGCTCCCATCGGCTTGTGGGATCTTGTCCCAATCAATGGTTCCATCGTCTCGGTGTTGGGTGGCTCGGTAGTGTCTGATAAGGGCTGATAAGAATAAATATGAAGGAAAAGGGTTTTACCTGACAACAGCTTGAGTAGAGTCTAGTTTAAGGGTACCATACCCGGATTCCTTGGCGATTGCGTAGTGGATGGACATTATACCAACCTGAAAGATGGGAATCTTTTGAATCTCAAACAGAAAACGGTATGGTAGTGGGTCAAACAAGATAATCTTTACTTCCCTGTGATCTTTAGAACTTTATGGCATATCTCCGGAACAATCTAGAAGGAAAATCGGAGAGAGGTTTAAAACTAGGTCAATTAAAAGAATCCCTAGCTGAATTCTTAATTATCTTAATTCAATCAAGTTTTAGTTCTTGACTAATTAAGCTCACCCCCCTTACCTTATCACTCCTTATCACCGCCTTCGACGCATTCCACACCGGATCCGCACTACTAACATATTTCTCGAATATCAGCTCCCTCCTGACTTGTTCCAAGTTCTCGTAAGTCTCAGGTGCATCGCCACGCTTAATAACATTCAATATCGGCATCTGAATCTCGGCGATTCCGGTGGAAAGGCCGAGAAGATCGACGAATCGTCGGCTGCCACTTGTTGCAATCCGCTCGTCAATGTCGATGAAAGCCGTCCACTTGGAATGGAACTTGCTGCGTTGGTGGCAGTCCTGGAATCAGAATTCTAGGGGAAAAGAACTTCTAAGGGTTCAAGTTAGGTCCTAGTAGCAGATGGACCTAGTCTGGCCATTCTTCTGAGCTTAATGATCATTTAGTGGTCCCTTACCTGAATCTCAATCAACTGCCACGCATAGAACGGTCTCTCGTATCGCTCATTCAAAACTTTCACTTCAACATCGCCGTTCCTAAATGAAATATTTAGTACGTTGAAAATCAGATACGCTTCCAACCTCTCATAATAATCCAAAATCCTACGATCATAAGTTGAAATCCCGCCGATATGCATGTAGAAATAGGTGGCTCCCTAGAAGGAAAGTAGGTCATTAACTAATGAGATTTGAGATCTGAGTAGGTCACCTCTAGCTTATGATGTTCCACAAATTCCGCAATCTGAAGCCACTTTGCCTCTTTTCCGTATAATGGAGCCATGCAAATCGACAACTCGTGGACTGGTTCTGAAACTTTCTCAAGTTTTTGAGCTTTGTACAGTAACCCAACCTTCATAAACCCGAAAAGTCAGCCTCACTGGTTCCGGAGCCATCCCCAACTCTTCCCTGGACATTGACACAAACTCTGCTCCTTTCCTTCTCGGGCAATAGACCACGGACTCTGGGAACACTACGGATTGCCACGTGGCACCGGGGATTTCCTGCTTTTTACAGTCGTAGTAACGACAGAAAACCGTTTGTTTGACCATGAACTGGGCTGAGATTGTCATGGAGATGTATGTTGGATAAACATAGGCGCCCATGATAACAGGGTCGGTGTAGTTTTGATTGTTCTGGAAGTGATAAGGAATATGATTAGTGATACGAGAGTTCTCACATCCTTCGAGAGGTTTAACCTCATCCATAACCATCTCGAGAAGGATCCTTGATAAGAATCAGTCACAGATTGGGTCTCGACACGATTCCACTCTGGGACATTGCAATGGCTAGTGTTAAAAGCCACATGTGAGCTTGATTTATCTAAAAAATCAAAGTTAGACACCTACAGTAACCCTGGCTCACACAAACTCCGATTCCTAGCGATGAGTGCAAAATTCAAAAGCAAAACAACCGCGACAACCATAAAAAGCCGGGACGCCCGGTAGGAAAGTGGCAGCATCTGTGAGAAATGACTTTGAATATTTGCCAACGGACGGAGATTCAAATCGCAGAGAAGATCTGTTGAATCCTGAATCGGATTTATGTCTCTACAGGTGGGGGCGGAGGAAGCAAGCTAGAAACGTGTGTTCCGAGAAGAGAAGATCGGGAAGAAATCGGGAAAGGAGTGGTTGGGAGTGGTGGGAAGGGAATAGAAAAATCAGAATAGCTTCAGGAAATGGCATGATAAATCAGATTGTCTATTTTGGCATTCACGCCCAACGGCATTTACATCAGGATTAAATATTTTGTTTTGGAACTCTCTTGGGATATCTAGTGTTTGCAAAGTTGAAAGGGATTACTGTACTTACAGACATTTCGTAAAATCTGGTGTTTGCGGACTTTCGGGAAATTACTGTACTTGCGAACATGTCATAGTACTTGGTGTCTGCGGACTTGTTAGAAGCTTACTGAATTGCGGACATGTCGTAAGATCTGGTGCCATCCCCTTAGGTGCTTCGACTTATATACTCCGTTGAAAACTTCTGGAAAACCGGACTTCCAATCTCATGTTTCAACAGTTCCGATGCTTGCGCAATAGCCATGGTAATTGCTGATCTTATGCAAGATCTCATTCTTCAAAGAACACCTTCCGATTGCAAGATCTCGAAGTTTATATTGATGGACTGATGATTTATACAGATAAAATAGGAAAAAGTTAAGCACAAAGTCCCGAAGCCGACTCGCAACTGGTTCCAGACGGGCAAACTGTGCAGGTGTCTCCAGTCTTGTAGATCGGATCTCCCTTCATGTTTCCGCTGGAAATTCAAACTTCAAAATAATCAAAGCTTCTTGCAAAGACTCACGCTTCCTTGTACTGGCAGACCACAGCGATCTTGTACATGTCCTGTTTGGTAGAGTCTTTTCCACAACTCTTCACACCGCATCCAACAAGTCCAGTGGTTCCCCATGCCATTTGGGTAGCATGTCCAATTCCTGAATCGGAAACTGCGTCGGTGAAGGTGTTAGAAGTCCATCCGTAGTCCTGGAACTCCTTCTCCCACGAGGCGCAGGCTTTGGTTCCCTGAGACAAGACCATCCGGGCAGTTTTCCGCGTATGCTTGGGCAGCAGAAGCAACACTATCATCCCACTTCATCTTCAGAATCCCGGATCCCGCAGGCTCCTGGGTTCCTTTCGCTGAATACTCTCCCTTGGCAATCTTGGATCTCAGGGAGTTGTGGGCATCCACAATGCCTTGTTTTCCAGCATCGGAGAATTGGGCGTAGGTAGAGCCAAAGAGAGCAAGAAGCAGAAGAACAGACTTCATTTTTAACCAGTTGTAAGGTGAATTGGAGAGCCCTGAGGCTTTCTTTTATATCAATGGCTTATCAGTCTTATCAGTCATCGGTCTAGCTGTTTGAAAACAACGTTTTTTGCTGTTGGTCTTTTGAGCACAGCAAATCAGAGCACACTGTCTGGGTGCGTACATACCACTGATAAGAAAGCACAAACACTAAACTAATGCAGGTGTAGATAATGGTTTACTCACTGAGCTTTGAATATTACTTGGAATCACATCCGATCAACCACAAACATGAACCTTCTTTGGCTCACACTCCGCTTCAGCCCAATCAGATGTTTCCTTCTTTTCAGGTGCCTTGCATACTTCTTCTCCAGTGGTATTCACTATCGTAGGTATCTTTTGCTTAGCCATCTCTTTCTTGTTGGTCATATGTTTCCTAGTATACCTGATCTATTCGCTTTTGTTTTCTGACCCAATTCAGAGCTACTCCTAAGCTTGTCGTAATATCTGGTGTTTGCGGACTTTTAAGAGAATACTTGCAGACATGTCGCAGTATTTGGTGTCTTCGGACTTGTTTGAAGCTTACTGTATCACGGACATGTCGTGAAGTCTGGTACTTGCAGACTTGTCGTAAAGTCTGGTGTTTGCAGATATTGCCTTCGATTGTTGGTTTTAATGACTAGGAACTTCCAGAAAGCTGAATTTTCTTGAAAACCTGTTCTGTCCGCAGATCTCATGTTTCAACAGTTCCGATGCTTGCCATAGAAATTGCTGATCTTATGCAAGATATCAAGGTCTTCGAAGAACATATCTTTAATGAAGTTTAGGAAGGTTTATACAGATATCATAAAACCAAGAAAAAAATTTAAGCACAAAGTCCCGAATCCGACTCGCAACTGGTTCCAGACGGGCAAACTGTGCAGGTGTCTCCAGTCTTGTAGATCGGATCTCCCTTCATGTTTCCGCTGGAAATTCAAACTTAAAAATCCACAAAGCTTGTTGGAAAAGACTCACGCTTCCTTGTATTGGCAGACCACAGCGATCTTGTACATGTCTTCCTTGGTAGAGTCCTTTCCGCAACTCTTCACTCCACATCCAACAAGTCCAGTGGTTCCCCATGCCATTTGAGTGGCATGTCCAATTCCTGAATCAGAAACTGCGTCGGTGAAGGTGTTAGAGGTCCATCCATAGTCCTGGAACTCCTTCTCCCACGAGGCGCAAGCTTTGGTTCCCTGAAAGCATACTGTAATGAAGATTCCACTACCATGACTCACATAAACATCCAATCCAGACGGTTCCTCCGAGGACCAAGACCAGTAGAGGTTCTCTCCGAAGCTTGTCTTCGAGTGGTCATCCGGACAGTTCTCCGCGTACGCCTGGGCAGCAGAAGCAACCTCATCATCCCACTTCATCTTCAGAATCCCGGATCCCGCAGGCTCTTGGGTTCCTTTCGCTGTATACTCTCCCTTGGCAATCTTCGATCTCAGGGAGTTGTGGGCATCCACGATTCCTTGTTTTCCAGCATCGGAGAATTGGGCGTAGGTGGAGCCGAAGAGGGCGAGGAGGAGAAGAGCAGACTTCATTGTTGAGTTGCAGGTTGAATTCTGAGCCCATTGGGCAGTATTTTATATCAATGGCTTATCAGTCTTATCAGTTTTTGGTCTAGGTGTTTGAAAACAACGTGTTTTGCTGGTACAGATCAGAGCACACTGTCTAGGCTCATTGATAAGAGAGAACAAAGATGCAATGGTTTATGTACAATCAAACTACAGTAATAATCAAAATCATCGGTTCAATCTGATCAAATCACTTCTTTCCCCATCCAAACGATCCGAATCCGAGTCCGATTCCGAATCCGCTGCCCCATCCACCATAACCACCCCACGGACGTCCCCAACCACCATAGCCACCCCACGGACGTCCCCAACCACCATAGCCACCCCATGGACGACCCCATCCAACTCCATAGCCACCCCATCCGTTTCCCCAGCCACCGTAGCCGCCGTATCCGCCGTAGTAGCCCCAGCGTTTAGAGCGTTTCTTCCTGAAAAGGTAAAGAGATTAATGATAAGGGACTTATCATTGAACTTAAAACTTGATCTTGTTACAACCTAGATTCTCGGCTAGACAAACTGAGTTTGAGCCTGAGCAGCCTAGTTTTAGAACTGATTACCTGAAATCAAGCCTACAGAGCCGAGATTCAAGCTTTTTTACCTAGATTCCAGCCTTTCCAGCCTAAACCAGGCCTAAATGCCCTTTTTCCAGGCTTCTCCTACTTACCCTTTATCCTTCCAGAGCGCCGAATTAGCATGTCCGAAGTTTGGATTCCCCGCAGCCACATGCTTTTTTGAATGGTTTGGATTAGGCACAGGTACAGTATCCGACAGTATAAAGTACCCTAACATCAATAGAAATATCAGTGATAACCGAACTTGCATTTTATCAGTCAGCTATCGTTATCAGTAGTTGTCAGCAAGTTTACGATAACTATCCCAGACAAACCTATTTATATTCACAACCAATTCGACTTTCGAAAGTTCCTCATTTGAGGAACACAATGTCCTTCCTTTCATTGTTTTTCCTCTTTTGATTTTACTATAGGACCAATACCAAATTGGCCAAATTCAGAAGGGAGAAACAGCGGATACGGTAGCCCTGCTGACTTTGTTTCTTTGTTTTGTAGGTTGTCGTGCTGGATTTTTGGAGTAGAGAAAGTTTGTGACATAGATTCAGAAGCTACTGGTTCTGGAGTCAAGGATTCAGAAGCCTACTATTCAGAAGCTTGGATACAGGAGCTTGGTATCAAAAACCTTTGATTCAGAAGCCAGAATCCCAGAAGGCAAGACCAAGAAGTCAGACAATATTCAAAAAGAAGCACAGTTCATTAAAACCTTTATTCATTGACAAACAGAATAGGTACAGTAATCTCTAATAATCTACTTATCACTAATCTCCTCTTTATCAGTTATCACTTCTTCCTTCCCCATCTCCTTCTTCCCCATCCTCCACGTCTTCCCCATCCATATCCACCGTATCGCCTGCCCCATCCACCACCCCATCCACCGAATCCGATCCTCAATCCAATTCCGAATCCACCCCATCCATAGCCACCATAGCCACCGTAACCGCCATAGTAGCTGCAGCATCCATATCCACCATAGTAGCCACCATAGTAGCCACCGTAGCCATAGCCATAACCGTAGCCATAGCCGTAACCGTAACCATAGCCATAACCGTATCCATACCGTTTCCCGCGTTTCTTGCTGAAATGTTGATACATTAAGCTTCAAAATGAATCTACTAGATTCAAGCCTGAAAGTCTAAATCTTAAACTCTCACCTTTTATCCTTCCAAAGCGCCCCATTCGCATGCCCAAAGTTTGGATTAGCAGCTGTTGAATGTGGAGCTTTCAGCTTATGATCCGACTCTGACACCGTATCTGATAAGCCTATCAGAAAGACTAATAGGAACAAAGATAACGGTCTTATCAACATGAGAACACTTTCGAATTCTTGACACAACCCAGTCTATTTGCAGTAAGACTAATTTTCTTTTACAAAATCATTTTCATTTCCTTGTTTGCGAAATAAAAGGAACTTTTCTCTTACTATGTAGACCAATTTGGCAAACTTTGGATGGAGAGAAGGGGAAATTGGCAAGAGACGCAGAGACACTGTCTAGACGGACAACTGTTTATCACATTATCAATGTGTTTTGTAGGATGGGTGTTTGTTTGGTTGGAGGGTTTCAGGCGTTACTGGCTTAAAGGTTGCATGCTTCAGAAGCTCAGAATATCAGATTCTGATTGTGCTTGATGTTTATTTATGTTATATTATTTATAAATCACATATTTATATGCACACAAAATACGGGTTATAATATCTCCCTGTTTGACGTATTGGAAGTTTTTGAAGTTACTAGAATCACTGGAACCTTTCTTATCAGTCGATAAATTGGACCCAATGTGTACTCTCGATAAGGCTTATGAGCTATTATCATGATGATGGTGGAGCAGACCCCATGGGACGACACGAAAACGAACACCAAGTTGTTTAACGCCTGATTGTGATAATCGAAGATGGTGATTCCGAACACGAAGATTATTGGGGCACAGAACCAGATTGTTGTTGCGGAGCACTGAAACTTGCCTTTACTATTATCAGTGATAAAAAGGTACCTGGAAAATCAGTGCGATTGCTAGCTTCTTCTGCAATTCGACAGTTCTTTGGGACAGTCTTGCGTTGGTTTTGTTCATTAGAAGGTGTTGAAGTAGGAGATGGTAGAAGATGGAAATTTCTACAGTTGCAGGGGCACCGCAAAAGAATACTGAAATTCCTGGGACTATGTTATCAAGTGATAACACAAATAGGTCACGGTTCTCTGGAAGTTCTGGGAGACAAGGGAGGGACTGAAAGGTTATCAGTTATCAGTGGAGCAAACTTGAAAAGTACCTTTAGAATAAGATCTCGAGCAATTTGCTGGTCAGGAATTAGAAATTGAGGTGGGAGGAAGTACAGTGGGTTTAGGATGAAAGCAATGATAAGGAATGGCTTGCGAACTTTACTCCACCAAGTGTTCTGAGCGAAGAGCAAGTGATAACGATCTTCGAAGATAGCCATAATGGATAGAGTAACCGCTGGAAGTAAAGGTTATCAGAATATTTATCTTATCAGCTTACTATTGATAATTGTCACTATCAGGTACAAGTAGATCCCTGGTGAATCAACAGGCCCCAGACCATATCCAGCCATTGCTGGAAAAATCGCATAGGGAATAGCTAAAACCGTAAGGACAATGTCTAGAATCACTACCCAAAAGTGAAGGTTTAGCAGGTACCACTTGACGGAAGTCATTGGTTTTGGAGTCTTGTACAGGATACAGTAGAAGCCGAAGACGTGGAGAGGCACTGCGATGCATGATAAGGAGTGTAGTGATAAGGTGATAAAGCGGGGACTTGCCATGAAGTTATTATCAGTGGCACATTTTGGTGGCAACATGCTCCCTTGACTACTAGCCTAGATTTTAGAGCTTCTAGTGAGCTGCTTGATAAGCACAGGTGATAAGCTTGTGTAAAGGTGATTTTTTCCAAGAGAAATGACTTCCAGAGAAGTGAAAGGGAATCTCATGACTCAGAAAAATGTTCCTGAACTTTTGATATCATAAAAAACATCCAAATTCGAAAATGTTCCTGAAGTATCAATATCACAACAATCACTTGTATCTTCTAAGAATTTGAATGAGCACATGAGCACATTAGCCATTTTCTGACTAACAGTGTTCCACTGGTACATCGACGCCCCCTTCCCTCAAATTGTAACTACATGCTAGTTACAAAATGGGGTATATAACATTAGGAATGGTGATAAGGGCTCGCTGATAAGTTATCATGAACCAAATCTTTGAATTTGGCTCCATTAAAGCTATTCCGTTGTATAGCTGCAGGTATGAAATATCCCAGTCTTGACTCACTTACAGAAACTCTTTCAGCGGTCTAACTCCTGAAGAATGGTCTCAACGCGATGGAATCCGACGACCTATTGCTGGATCTTTGAGCTTCACCTATGGAGTGTTCATTAACACCATGTACATCCCAATCTTATTAGTAATGTTCAAAAAAGGGCACTTCAAAATCTCATGCTTCAAAATCATGATCTTCTTGGGCATCGTCGACATGCTGGCCCTATGGGTTAACTCGATCTTCACCGGCTGGCTTGCCTTCCAGGGCGCCGTCTACTGTACCTATCCCAACTTTATCTACATCGTCGGAATGGCCGGGTTGAGGTTGTGGTGTTGCTCCTGTATCATTGCGATGAGTTTGGTGATCAATCGGCTGTTGGATTTGACAAGGCCAGCGATTTGTGAGATGTTTTTCGAAGGGAATAGGACCTTTTTGGTGTTGACGCTGCCGATTTTGTATGGCGGTTACTTTGTAGTGTTTACGAAGCCGATTTGCTTCTCGTCCAAGTATTTGACATGGTTTTTTGATCCGCTGATATTCGAGGGAAAGAGCCAGGAGGTGAGTGACTTTGGGGTTCAGAATCTTGAGCTCCAGAATCCTCTGAATCCCAGAATCTCTTGGTTCGGAAGTATGGAGCCCTAGACTCCCCGGAATCCTAGTATCTTTCAGAATTTGAGACTCCCAGAATTCTGGAACTCTGGAAACCTGCATCCCGGATTTCTAGACCTCCGAAATCCCTTCCTCAACTTCTCCATCTTCCAGTACACCAACTTCCCCCATGGCTTCAACAACCTCCTTGTCGTCGGTGTCACCTGCCTTCTCTACAGCTCTCTTTGTTGTGTCCTTGGAGAAAAGTTCAAAATGATGGATTCCGGGGACAGCTCTAAAGCGAAGAAACTGGTAAGCCACTTGCCCATCACCCCAGAAAAAACCCAATCTTTCAGAGCACCCAAATCTTCCTCCAATCCGCTCTGATCTGTGCTGTCAACCAGATCGCTTCTATCATCTACGTCATCATGAACTTCATCGAAGTTCCCCTTTGGCTCATCTATCTAGGTCATATGCTCTGGCAATTCGGTCATGGAGCTCCTGTTCTGATCTATCTGTGCTTGAACAAAACGATTCGAAATGGGCTGTTGAGGAAGTTCAAGTTGAGCAGAAAAACGACGACAGTGGCTTCAAGTCATGTAGTGATCAGTAGGACAAGCTGATCACCGCTGATAACAAAAGTACTTCCTTCTATTTATCTATCACTGTTCGTATCATAAAGTGTCACTGATCTCCTCCCTCCTTATCACACGCCTTATCATTGTCAATGAATCATGGCTCTCTCCTTTTTGAATTCGGGATCCCTTGAAAGTCTTATACAAGTTTTGCGAAGTTCTGAGGGCATTCAGTGAGTGCATTTTGTAGTTGTTGTGTGATTATTGTTGATAAGAAAGAACAGGTGATAAGAATCTCATTTCTTCTTGATCTAGCTTGTTTTTAGATGATGTCAGGTTGAACAAACACTTATTTATACCCAGTTGCACACAAACCACCTATATAATAGTCCTTGATGACTGATTAGAAGTCACTAGAACTACGGGAACTTTTCTTATCAGTCGATAAATTGGGCCTAGTGCAAAGTCTCGATAAGGCTTATGAGCTATTATCATTATGATAGTGGAGGAAATCCCATGGGTAGACACGAAGACGAACACCAAGTTGTTGAGAAGTTGGTCGTGATAATCCCAGTGGCTTATCACTATCACGAACACTATTGGGACAGCGAACCAGATTCCTGTTGCGATGCACTAGAATGATAGCTGATAGAGTGATAAGTGATAAGAATAAGTACCTGGATGAACAACGCGATTGCTAACTTTCTCTGCAACAGAATGGTTCTTGAAGACAGCCTAGAGCTATTCTTGAAGTACAGAAGCTTCCAAGTATTCAGAAGCAGAAACATTATTATCCAAACTGCTGCGGTGCCTCCGCATAGAATCACAGTGATTCCGGGAAGGAAGTTATCGAGTGATAACACAAATAGGTCACGATTCTCTGGAAGTTCTGGGAGGCATGGGAGGGACTGGAAGGTTATCAGTTATCAGTGGAGTAAACTTGGGTGGTACCTTAAGAATAAGATCCCGGGCGAGTTGCTGATCGGGAATCACAAATTGCGGTGGGAGAAAGTAACAAGGGTTCAGGATGAAGGCGATGATAATGAATGGCTTCCGAACTTTACTCCACCAAGTGTTTTGAGCAAAGAGCAAGTGATAACGATCTTCCAAGATAGCCATTATTGATAGGGAAACCGCTGGAACTAATCTTCATCGAAGTCTTTGACTTATCAGCTTACTATTGATAATTGTCACTATCAGGTACAAGTAGATCCCTGGTGAATCAACAGGCCCCAGTCCATATCCAGCCATAGCCGGAAAAATCGCATATGGAATTGCTAAAACTGTCAGAACAGTGTCTAGAACCACCGACCAGAAGTGAAGGTTTAGCAGGTACCACTTGACGGAAGTCATTGGTTTTGGAGTCTTGTACAGGATACAGTAGAAGCCGAAGACGTGGAGAGGCACTGCGATGCATGATAAGGAGTGCAGTGATAAGGAGATAAAGTGGGGGCTCGACATGTAGTGATTGTCAATGTCACATCTTGGTGGCAACATTTTGCACTGGTTCTGACTGGGTTTTGATCGGAATATAGGTCGGCTGTTGGAAATTTTGGTCAAGAGGCAGGTGATAAGAAAAACATAGTGTAGGAGTTGGAGTTTCTTCACCCAAGATCACAAAACGTTGTTATTCCTGGAAGAGCCACTTGAAGTCACACGGATCACAGGAACTTTTCTTATTAGTCGATACACCGGGCTTAGGGTGAACTCTCGATAAGGCTTATGAGCAATTATCATGATGATAGTGGAGCAGATTCCATGGGATGACACGAAAACGAATACCAAGTTGTTGAGAAGTTGGTCGTGATAATCCCAATGGCTTATGGCAACCACAAAGATAATTGGGGCAGCGAACCAGATTCCAGTTGCGATTCCCTAAACTTGCTCCTGATAGTGATCAGTGATAAGACCAGGTACCTGGATGAACAACGCGATAGCTAATCTCTTCTGCAATTCCAATGTTCTTGAAGACAACCTAGAGCTATTCTTGAAGTACAGAAGGTTCCAAATATTTAGAAGCAGGAAAATGGCGGTCCAAGTAGAAGCAGGAGCACCGCATAGAGTCACAGTGATTCCGGGAAGGAAGTTATCAAGTGATAACACAAATAGGTCACGGTTCTCTGGAAGTTCTGGGAGACAAGGAAGGGACTGAAAGGTTATCAGTTATCAGTGGAGCAAACTTGAAGAGTACCTTTAGAATAAGCTGCCGAGCAATTTTCTGGTCTGGGATCACAAATTGTGGAGGGAGGAAGTACAATGGGTTCATGATAAAGGCAATGATAAGGAATGGCTTTCGAACTTTACTCCACCAAGTGTTTTGAGCAAAGAGCAAGTGATAACGATCTTCGAAGATAGCCATTATAGACAGTGTAACCGCTGGAATTGAAGGTTATCAGAATATTCATTTTATCGGCTTACTATTGATAATAGTGACTATCAAGTACAAGTAGATCCCTGGCGAATCAACAGGCCCCAGACCATATCCAGCCATGGCCGGAAATATCGCATATGGAATCGCTAAAACTGTCAGAACAGTGTCTAGAACCACGGACCAGAAGTGAAGGTTTAGCAGGTACCACTTGACGGAAGTCATTGGTTTTGGAGTCTTGTACAGGATACAGTAGAAGCCGAAGACGTGGAGAGGCACTGCGATGCATGATAAGGAGTGCAGTGATAAGGAGATAAAGTGGGGACTTGACATGTAATGATTGTCGGTGGCACATTGTGGCGGCATTGTTTTCGATAGCTTCTGCCTAATAGTCGGAAATATATAGATAGAGTTTTTGGGGCAGGTGAAAAGAAGAAAAAACGTGCATTTTTCTATAAGAGTTATTAAGCTAGCTTGAGATCACAATATATTCGTATTAGAACCACTTGAAGTCACGAGGATCACTGGAACTTTTCTTAACAGTCGATAAACTGGGCCTAGGGTGAATTCCCGATAAGGCTTGTGAGCTATTATCATGATGATAGTGGAGGAAATCCCATGGGTTGATACAAAAACGAACAGAAAGTTGTTGACGAGCTGGCTGTGATAGTCAAACTTGACGATCCAAATCACCAGAGTACTCGGAAATAAAAACCATATCAGTGATGCAGTGGACTGAAAGTGATAGAGTGATAAGACCTGATAAATCAAAACCTGAACGAATAGAGCAATTGCTAGCTTCTTTTGCATTTGAATGGTTCTTTGAGACAGTCTATTCGTGGTTTTGAAATTTAGAAGATTGTAGGCATTGAGAAAAAGGAATATTCCGATCTGAACAGCGGCAATGTTAGAGCTCAGGTAGACAGCAACTCCGGGAACTGTGTTGTCTAGTGATAACACAAATAGATCACGGTTCTCTGGAAGTTCCGGGAGACAAGGAAGGGACTGAAAGGTTATCAGTTATCAGTGGAGCAAACTTGAAGAGTACCTTTAGAATAAGCTCTCTAGCAGTTTCCTGTTCTGGAATCATGAATTGTGGTGGCAGGAAGTACAATGGGTTCAAGATAAAGTTAGTGATAAGGACTGGCTTGCGAACTTTACTCCACCAAGTGTTCTCAGCGAAGAGGAGATGGAATCTGCTCTCGAAAATGAGCATAATGGATAGGGACACTGCTGAAACAAATGAGATCAATAGGGATTTGATACCCCGAATCTTATCAGCTTACTATTGATAATAGTGATTATCAAGTAAATGAAAAGTCCTGGTGAATTTACAGGCCCCAGTCCATAACCAGCCATTGCCGGAAAAATTGCATAGGGGAGCGCGAAAAAGGTCAAAATCACGTCTAGAACCACCGACCAGAAGTGAAGATTCAGCAGGTACCACTTGACGGAAGTCATTGGTTTTGGAGTCTTGTACAGGATACAGTAGAAGCCGAAGACGTGGAGAGGCACTGCGATGCATGATAAGGAGTGCAGTGATAAGGAGATAAAGTGCGGACTTGACATGTAGTGATTGTCGGTGGCGCATTTTGGGAGCATGACTATAGTGTTTTCCAAGCTTGAAAGTCTTGGGAGTTGCTTCCGTTTAGAAGCAGGTGATAGTCGTTTGATCTTCTAGTGATTCATCTGCTTGCAGCGTTGATAAGCATCTCTGATAAGCAGGAGCTGGGGGTTCTAATCTTCATGATAATGGACTCTTTGACATTGATCTTATCACAAACTGATATCATCAGGTCTTGTTGTTGGGAAATGTGTTATTATTTCAGCTATTTGGACCAGATTCTTCAGAACACGTGGAACTTCTAGAATTGGACTTCGTGATCAGAATCATATATTCAACCTCGCCCAGTTATTATTCCACTTTTCGTTTTTCAAGAACCAAAATCAGATTTAGTCTTTATCAGACCTTCCGTCATATCTTATCAGCTGCAATTGTCTAGCTGATAACAAGCCGAACCTTATCACCATATCAAAGTACCCATTTGAATTGGCTACACAAGACTGACCAATAACCTCCTAATTCTCAAAAAATCCAGTTATAGACTAACAAAATTTGCAAAACAAACCGAGTTATTAGTCCATATTGGACATGAGACACAGCTGCAAATGTTGTTTTTCTCGAATTCCTTTTTGTTTTTTCAGAAGTGTTCCAGTTCCAGGTTCCTTGTAAAATGCCTTGTAGCAATCACCCAAACCCTGTCTTCCGGTACCTGAGCTCTTCCGAATTCCAATCCTTCGCCTTCCACACCCTAACCGCCATCGAAATCCCCATCCACCTATTCGCCTTCTACGTCATTATTTTTAAAACTCCCTCCAAAATGCGATCTGTCAAATGGGCAATGTTCAACTTGCATTTTTGGAGTGCTTCTCTGGATGTTTCCATCAGTTTTCTCACTATTCCCTATATCTTATTCCCCACAACGTCGGGCTATGGGTTCGGGTTTTTGATGTTGATTGGAGTGAATCCAGCGTATCAGACTGCACTGGTGGTAGCGCAGATTGGAAGTAAGTGTCTAGAAAATTGTGAAGCCAAGGAGCCTGTTACAGTAACCATCGTCTCCATAATCGTCCTTTTCGAAATCCAATACTCTATCGTCACCAAATCCTCCCACCTTTTCATCAGAATCCGTCGCAGCTTCATAGCATCCATCTACCTCATCGCAGCCACCTACTTCCTACCTTTTGTCTACATGGTCCCTGAGCAAACTTCAGCTGTTCAAGAGATTTTGGAGGTGTGTACTGGTTCCCTGAAAACAAAGAAATTTCTCTTCAGACCCTGCCATCCCTCCGTTGCTTCTACCAAGGTCCTGTTTTTGTAATGACTCGAGACACAACGCTAATGACAATTCTCACTATCACAAAGTTGTTGGTTGAGTTCACAGTGATTGGGATCTTGGCTTCATTGACTTTTGTCAAGATTCTAAGCCAATCTAAGCGAGTTACAAGATCCAGAGCTACTCTAACATTACAAAAGAGATTCTTCATCGGACTACTAGTCCAGGTCACTATTCCAATCATTGTCATCTTCCTGCCAATCCTATTCTTTGGCTATGCGTTGTTCAGTGATTACTTTAATCAAGGTATCCTTCTTTTCTTCTTATCACTAAACCTTATCACTTCCAGCCCTGAACAACATCTGCTTCCTTATAATCTCCTGCCACGGCCTCTTTTCCACTCTGGCCATGCTTATGGTCCATGAACCGTACCGTCGAGCTACTTTTTCATGTTGTTTCAACAAAAGGAGCAAAAAGAGTAAAAATAACAAAATCGCCACGTCTAGCAGTGTGTTTTCCATTAAACCTTGTTGATGAGTAACCCGCAATAAAAAACACTATAAATGTATCATGAGGTTTGTGATAACAACTACTGATAACACCCCGTGTCATATCCGCTGTCTACTCCCCCTGATCACTTATTTCTGAGCTCATCAGTCCCCCACAATGCCCCACTTCTACGAGTTCTCCGCCACTCTCACCAAATTCGGCTTCTGTGCCTCCTTCATTGTCAATTTGTTCTTTATCAATTTAACAGTTGCCCACACAAAAGTTATCACTGGAACTTATCGGAAAATGCTGGTGATATTTGCCTTGGCCTGCATAACATTCTCCGGAATGGAAATTGTCGCTCAGCCTTGTGTTCACAACTTCAACGGAGGCTTCATCTATTTCAGTTTGAATGATAGCCCCATGTTTTCTCAAGACTTCTTGAGAATCATTTGTATGGTATACTCCGCTTGCTTTGTCGCTCAACTGGCCTTCATTGCAATCCAATTCATATTCCGCTACCTAACCCTTATCCAGCACTCTTTCCGCAAAAGCTTCTAGAATCGAAAACAGATGTTCTGGATCTTGTACTTCTTCGCAATAGGCGTTCTTTACGGATTCCTAGTTCTAACCTGCTTGAAGACGGATGATTATTCTGATAACTAAATCGAAGAGGAGCTGAAGAATGTGTGCATGAAGGAAATAAGAGACACGCCTAGATTTCTAGCAGTGGCTTATGAGAAGAATGGCACGATTCGTTGGAGACCTGTAATGTTCCTAGCAGCGGGATCTGCCACTATCGGATTCCAATACGCCATCATAATCTTCTGTGCTTTCCAAATGCAAAAGCATATGAAAACCAGCCTGGCAAATCTCTCGTCCAGAAATAAGAAGCTAGAAATGCAATTCCTCAAAGCCCTCGTAGTCCAGATCCTTCTCCCAACTGTTCTTCTAACCCTTCCAATTGGATCAGTACTTGCTCTCCCACTATTCGACCTCAAGATCAGCTTACAAACAAGTCTGATCTATGTGCTGTACAGTTTATATCCCCCACTGGATAGTATTGCAACTATGGTTATTATCAAAGAGTATCGAAGCATTGTGAAGGGTTTGTGGCCTTATCAATTGTCATCAGTGTGTACGCTCGAGACAATCTCGAGAAATTTCTCGAGAAATTCTCGAGAAATTTTCTCGAGACTACTCGAGAAACGAGTCTCGAGAATTTCTCGAAAATTTCTCGAGATTTCTCGAGAACGAGTCTCGAGAAATTCTCGAGACTCGAGACTCTCGAGAATTTCTCGAGAAATGAGTCTCGAGTCTCGAGAAATTCTCGAGACGGTCGAGTCTCGAGAAACGAGTCTCGAGAAATTCTCGAGAATTTCTCGAGAAATTTTCGGCGTTTCTCGAGAAATTCTCGAGAAATCTTGAATTAAAAAATGTTATTTTTTTTACAAAATTTCTAGTCTGAAAGGGTTTTTAACCAAATTTGCAGACTTTTCCCATCAGCCATACTGAAAAAACCGTTTTGAGCCGTCCCAACGGCCGTACAGTTCGGCTGCCGACATTGCGCCCCTTCGCCGCCTGTGTGTGTGTCTCTGCCCGCGCGCCCTGTCTCTGCGTCTCTCGCGGTCGACCACTACTCGGCGCA
>LR539664.1:789390-827975 GCA_900536315.3 Caenorhabditis becei
CGGGGGGGGGGGGGAAGATTTTGATTTGGAGATGTTTTGGATTGGGGGGACTAGGTGGGGTATTCAGAAGACAGGATTCTGAAAACCTGGAATTTCGGAGTTTTGAGGATTCGGAGGATTTCAGGTTTCTGGGCTTCTGGGATTCTGGCTTCAGCTTCCGTCAGGAATTCGAAGATTCTGGAGGTTCTGCGGATTTTGAGGATTTTGGGCTTCTGGGTTTTTTTGGGATTCAAGGCTTCTGTCAGGGTTTCTGAGGTTTTGAGGATTCTGAAGTTCCTAGGCTTCCAGGCTTCCAGACGTCTCAAGGATTCCGGGCCTTACCACACAATTAGGCCTAGCTTCCAAGTTTTCAGGCTTCTTGAAAGTTCCGGGTTTCATTTCAAAGTTTTGGGCCTAGCTTCCAGGCTTCCATGCATCCAGGCTTTCAGTCTTCCAGGCTTTCAGGCTTCCAGGCTTCTAGTCTTCAGGCTCAGGCTTCTAGACTTCTATACCTCTAGGCTTCTCGAGGATTCCGGGCCCGGTTCTGCGGCTTCCCAACTACTAGGCTTCAATTTTCCGGGCTTCCAGGCTTTACGGGTTTCTTTACAAGGTTTTGGGCCCAGCTTCTAGGTTATCTGGCTTCAAGCTTTACGCTTCAGGATTACTGTAGCTCCTTTCAACCTCTGGGCCTAACTACAGTAACCCATAGTCCCAAAGATCATCAAAATAACCACATTACCCTATTCCTCAAAGAAAACAAAAACATTTCAAAGATCATACCCCTCACGCAATACCCGAACAACCATTTCCGAAACAAAACACATGTCCTTCATCTACGTCACATCTTCCTATACTTTCTTATCACCAACCGACCAACATTTTGTTCCCTCGCCTCCTTATCACTGATAATGCCTTCTAGCGCGCTTCAAAGTGGATCTCTGTTACCATGATCAATACACACACGTACCTGGATCCCAAGTCCTCAACGATAATGATCTCCGCTGCCTCCTGATGATCCGGTTCGCCACAGGCGCCTCCTTTTCCGCTTCTCATTTCGCATCAAACTAGGCACAGCCAGCGCCCGTGTTGTTACGTGGGAAGGGCCCGCCCCGCGGTACTTAATGTACTCCATTCATGTTCCGTTTTGCCATTTCATCCCCACTTATACTCCCTTCAAATCCTTCTGCCTGCTAGTGTCTAGGCATAATTACCTGCTCTTTTTCAATTCTAAAATCTCAGAACTTATCCAATGTTACATAAATATCCAATGTTTCCCCCACTATCCTGATGTTTATCTGATCTTCCCTCAAGCCCGTTCCTTAAAACAAGCAGCAGCTTTTCAAATATTTAATTCTCCAAATCTTCTCGGGTTACTGTACCTCTTGAAGGAATTTGTTGCAAAGTGTGATGTTGTATGTATTTTGAGTTTTTCCCCCTCCTCTTCATCCAGTTTTTCCCCTTTCTCTAATTTGATCGTGTCGTTTGTAAGTGATGTAAGAATAGGGTTACTGTAGGTGTTCTGATTTGTTCATCGTGGTTTTTGAGTTTCGGAACTTTGAAATGACTGTTTTCGAAACTTTGAATTCACTAGGAGCAAATCTAGAAATGTAAAGGTCAAGATTATTGAAAATTGGGCTCAAAAAGATATAGATTGCCCCTGGTTTTGCTTGGAAACATGAAAAATTACATGACTTACAGTAACCACAGTTTTTAGGGATTACTGTAGTTTCTCTGTTCCTTTGACAACTTTTGATTATTTACGCTCAGAATTGACAGCTATAATCAAAATCTCCAGAATCTCCTTTTTTCTGAATCTTTGCTCCCTAAACTTCAACACATCCAAATCAGATCCCTAGAACATAATTTTATAAAAAATTATGTTAAAAACTGTACGATTGTCTGATTTGTCTGATTTTCCTGAAAATTGTCTGATTTGTACGAGACTTTAAAATGACCGTTTTAGGAACTGGAAATTTGACTAGAAGCACAAAAAGTTCCCTTTTTTGAACTGCTCAAAAGCTCGAGATTTGGGAATTCGAAATTAAATTGAGACTGTTGAAAGTTGAGCTTTTGAAGCATGAAACTTCACATCCAAATTAGGGATTACTGTAGTTTTTTTGATTCTGGAAATCAAAACTGATGTTGAAATCTAGAAACGAAATCTCCAGAATCCCCCTCCTTCTGAATCCCAAAGCTTCAACAAATCCAAACCAGAGCCCTACTACATAACTTTAAGAGAAGTTTTACTTATAAATCTGATGGCATGGAAACTTTTAAGCCTTTTTGTAGAATGCGCCACTCGTCATGAAACGCCTTTGTTAAAAAACCAACTCATCAAGTTCCGGAACTTTGCCATTTTTGTGCATCTGCAAAGAGCTTCAATTGAAGCTTTGTTGCAAAAAGTCTTTGCTCGAAAAGCATGACCAATAAAAATGTATGAAGTTCAGTTGATCAAACAAGGTGTTTGGTGCTGTGCTCATTTGGAAGAGAACCTTAAAAAGAAGGTGGAGCCATAGCGGAAACAACTCTCGAGCTTGTGATCCTAAAAATAAATTCATTTTGATACAATGCAGTACAGCTTGATAACTGTGAGCTAATGATTTTTGGATTTTTGATAGCTGATATGGTTGGAGTAAAACCCGAACTCGCTGATAACCGGTCTTATGAAACACAAGCTGCCTTGCTCATAGTATAATTAAAGTTATGCCAATTTTGGTACAATTTCACTTTTCACCTCAATTTTTCACTATCTAACCTAACTTTTTCCAATTTTTCAAAGGAACTGATTACAAATTGTGATTTCCGCTAGTCCCTCACAAAATCTACACCCATACCGTAATCAGTCCCCAATCAGCTTCACCTTCTCTATCTATTTACGATGAGACATCAATTATCTCACCGACTAGACCCTTATCATCTCTCTCTCTAAACATTCCAAGACACCAATGATACAGAACACGCAGAACAAGGAACTAGTGTGTGACTGATCAGTGGAACAGCAAAAAAGGTTTTATGTTTGTTATCAGTGGTTTTTTGAGGACAACTGATAAGGATTGGAAGCAAAATTTTGAAAGAAATTACTTCCTGGTTGGATGGAGCATTTGGCGGTTTTTTTGCTAACAACTTACCCAATCACTGATAAAAATAACCTTATCACTAACCCTAAACCTCATGACTTTCTAGAACTGATCTATACAAAAATCCAGCCAATCTTTCGTGGATCACATATTTGGCGAATAGAAGTTTCCTAACTTTGTTTTTTACTTTACTGATAAGGAAATTTCTTGCTGATTATAACAGCTATCATTTTATCAGTTCTAAAATCCAAAAAAAAATATATCGATTAATTCTGAACTGTTGAACTCAAACTTTGATTTTTGTTTCAATGGAATCCCAATTTTTGTGCCTGATCATTTGGTTTAGTCATTGTCATTGATTAGCCACTTTCATTGATTAACTGATAACTTTCCCACATTCTAATCACTCTTATCACTTGACGAGCTTCATGTGTGTTTTGGCTTCAACGATGTTTCAAAGCCGCTTCAAAAACACGTTTGCCCCCTAATCACTCGCTTATCACCTTTTTCCTTTTTCTCCAAAATTGATCCAATCTTCTGAATACCGTAGTTCCGCCCTTTTCATATCTGCTCGAAAGATCTTCTAGAGGTCAAGAGACCTCCCCCACCTCCGAAATTCATTCCTTTTCCGACAACTTTCCGATCTTTCCCCCTCTCGCCAAACCTACCGTAATCCCTATCACCTTATCACAAAAACCCAGTTTCCCCATTGGATTCTTGATCTTAGCCTAGGCCACTAGACCAGGCGGACAGCTTGTGATGACGAAACTAGAGACTAGAGACTTTGGCAACGCGAACCGGATTCCGGGGGGCTTTTAAGTTTGAAAAGTGGATTGGATTCTGATTCTTTGAACCTTGTCTACCTTTTTCTACGTTTCTCACGTTCTCCAACATTCAAACTCCCAACAATTCCCTTCAGAATGCTCTCAACATTCCTGGACTCTCACTCCCGCCCGTCCTCCTCATCCCCGACGTCTTCTGCAGCTTCCACGTCTTCTGAAGCCTCTCCAGATGCCAATTGTGCTGTCTGCGGTGATGTTGTGAATGGGAAACGATACGGCGCACCGGCGTGCCTCGGATGTATTGTGTTCTTTCGGAGAGCTGTTATCAATCAGAATCACTATAAGTGCTGGAAGAAGGGCAATTGTGTCATTACCTTTGGTAGGTTTCAAATGGAAATTGGTGTTGAAAATTGGTGATTTTAGCTTCAAGATGTGTTTGTCGGTGTTGTCGGCTCAGGAAGTGCTATTCGGTGGGAATGAAAGCGGAAGGTAAGCGGGATTGGGACCACGGGATTTCGGAGCGTCGTACTAAACTTTTAGCTATTTCAAATTAGAGACTATTAGCTCTGTTCCAGCCGGGATTTTGGAGCATCGTACTTTCCCGGAGTTAAGTACGACACTCCGAAATCCCGCCATTTCAAAACGGGATTTTGGAGTGTCGTACTGAACTTTGGTAACATTAAAGATAGAGGCTTTTCCAAGCGGAATTTGGGAGCTCTGATAAATTCCCATCTAGCTAAAATCACGAGTTCAGTACGACACTTCCAAATCCCGTCATTTCAAAACGGGATTTTGGAGTGTCGTACTGAACTTTCAGCCATTTCTAATTAGAGGCTATTTGACGCTATTCCAAAACGGGAATTTTGGAACATCGTACTTTCCAATCTAGTCCCAATTGGAAGTTAAGTACGACACTCCGAAATCCCGCATCAAAGAAACAATTCCCTTCATAGATAACCATAAACTTTATGATAAGCCATAAAGGGACCACAAAACCTAGTCCAATGAAACAAGGTACAACGTACCATTTATTATCTCCCCAACCATAATCTTATCCATTCCTTCCTACCAGTCAGTCTATTCTCTTCCAGCCATCCAACGTCGTGATCTTCTGGGTCCCCGCAAGCCCAAGTCCTTCCTCTCCATGTCCCAATCCCCAACTCCAATGGAGATCCCCTCCAACTTCTCCGGAAGCTCCAGATGCTCATCGAGTAGTGATAGTGATATTGGTAAGCTTATCAGTGGGCCTTATCAATTGACAATACTTTGAGTTTCAGAGATCTTCCGCTCTCTAGATATAGACGCGTTGATTCAAATTCAAAGGTGTCAACGTGCCCAACATCAAGGTTACAGTGGCATTCCGACGGATTCTAGCGGGTGTGTACAGGTTAAGGTTGGTTAGGATTACTGTACTTTCCATTGAATTATATATTCAGAAGTTCGGGAAGTTCCACCGCCGCGCCCGTGCCCATGACATAAACTTTATTCTAAAGTTGGGCCTGGAGAATGCCAATGAATGGGGAATGCAATTCGATGCCTACCGTGGCCTGGGACAATCCGACAAGAACCTAGTGCTTTCTGAATTTGGATTCGCCTTTCTATTGATCGATCAGGGCTTCAAGACGGCGTATGAAGCTGAAGATGAATTCTGGCTCCTTCAGAATGGAAGCTTTATGCATCCCGACTACTTTTTGGCGCTTCCACTGGAAGACGCGCAGAAGGTGAATGCTGAGCAGAAGGCAGAGTGAGTCAATGAAAGTTTGGATTGAATATTGATTGATTGGGTTCTCAGGCTGCATTACGCATTTGTCAATGAGTTGGTCAAGTGTGTCAGCACTCCGTTTAGGAATCTGGAGATTGATGAATTCGAGTGCGCAGTGTTGAAGACAGTGCTTCTGTTGACTCGTAAGTTGGCTTGAAGGCTTCTGGGGACTTCTGGGGCTTCTGAATCCAAAGATTCTGAATGTTAGGCTTCTGAATCCAGGGCTTCTGAATCCTCTAGCCCTCACCCTAAACACCCGCCATTTTCAGCCTCCTTCCCCCGCAAAGTCGTCTATCAAGACATTGACTCCCTCCACACCAAATGCATGACCGAACTCATGGAGCACTGCGCCCTCAAGTTCCCCGACAACGGCCCTGAACGCTTCGGAGAGATCTTGCTGCTGATCGGCTCGATCCGTTGTGCCATCAAGGCAATCTACAATCAGACACGTGTCAGTGACATTTTCCATCTCATGGACTTTGACCCATTTGTCAGAAACATCTTCCTCTCTTAACTGATCCATGATCTTCTTCTTCTAAGCTCCAATTGCTCAATTCTTGAACTTGACACTACCTCATAACTTATCTTATTTATTGATTTCATTGATTTTTTTTTCTTAAACTTGGGTATAGAAACTACAGTATCCTTTGATAAACTTTTGGTCTTATTCTTTTTCTCCATCACGTCACCTTTGAGAGAATTCTTGATCTCTCACGATAAAATTTATGTAAACGGAACAGATTTTATGTCTTGTGTGGTGGAAACGGGCAGAAAACACGTAGAATCGTTATCACTATGTCTTATCAGATCGGATGTGGGTGCAAAAAGGGACTAGAAGATTGGCTTACTTACAGTAACCGACACAATATTCAGTCGGATTTCCGGAATCTCTTGTGGCCTAACCTTGACCCTAATCATGTTCAAAATGGCTCTTCTATAATTTTTGATTATGAAAAAGTTGGGCAAAGGATCAACAGCTGGGTACAGGGAAATGGTGGTTTGAAAAAATCCGCTGAAAATGTCAAAGTTCAAGTTCAAAATAGGAACTACAAAGTATATAGTGATAGGGAGATGCATCAGTGATAAGGGAATAGCTGTTTGGAACACTAGTGATAAGAAGATTTGCTTTTGAAGAGTGCTATACTGAAGGGATGTCTGCTTCGACTCCAGCTTCCCAGACAGCTCTTTATAGCAGAAGAAGCCGGAGGTGAAGATGCATGATAAGGAGGACACCTGATAACATTAGGCTTTGAAAGCTTATCAGTATATCAGTTACCACTATCACCATCAAATTGAAAGCTCCAATCCATACAGGCCAGTTGAACATTGAGAAGAAGGTGGTGTATTGGGTATGATAGAAGTTGGCAGAGATGTAACTGATGTTTTCAATTGGGAGATGGAAGTTAGTGAGGATGGAGGGTCTGGAAGTGATAAGGGTGATAAGGGTGATAAGGGTGATAAGATTGATAAGATTGATAAAGCTGGAAGTCAATGAGTCACCTGGCTATAACTAACTTTGTTTTTGTTTTCCACAGAGCTCAATTTGGAAAATAGAGTTATCACTTATCAGCTTGTTATCAAACTAGACCCTACCTGGAATACTCATCAGACTCCCTTGTCGCCTGGAAACCATACTTCACAGCATTCGCCCACCACACACCAACAACAACCGGAATTGCGAAATAGCTATGGAACACCCATCCGGAAGTGTACCGATTCCCGAATTTCCACTCAATCGACCCATATCGATAAGCGAAATTCACTCCGAACACTGCCATGGAAGCTCCGAAGAGCCCAGTGTAGATGACAACGATCCACGTGGAAGATGGGGATTCTCGGAAGACTAAGGAAGCGTGACCGTGGCAGTGGAGCTTCTGGAAGGATTCAGATGAGCTTCGGAGCTTCTGAAGCTTCTGGAACTCTTACAATATCAGCTGGAAAGTCAAAAATCCCCCAAATCGCTTCAAAAACCGATGTATAAATCATCAAATACTTGTAGTTTCCTATCTGATTTGAAGACTTCTTAATGATAAGATAGATAAGGAATAAGTTGACAAGAGTGGAAGTTAACGTGCAGATCAGTTGAAAAATACACATGACGAATGGCAAACTAGGTTACGCTAAATATGGGCTGGAGGCTGGGGAGTAAAGTTTATGTTGTGTTAACAGACGTCAAGCTGGAGACAAAAAGAGCATAACATAGAATTCTGGGATCCCATGGGGAGAAGAGCACTATCTTATCAGTTCTAGCTTATCAGCTTTAGCTCATCAGTTAGACATCTCCTCATTTCCCTCCATCAAAGTTCATTTCCACTGCCAAATCTTGATTCCTGTTTCTAGTGTACCCCGTGATCCCGTCTCCCTCAAATTCCTCCATTTCACTTCAACTTTTCCGCTGAAGATTGACACAATCTCCCTCCAGCCTGAGATCAGGAAGAGAACGAAACAGGCATGCAAAAGAGGAGGCGCTGAAGCGGAGATTGAGATTGCACTGGACACTTGAACTGTCGCGGTCAGAATTGTAATTGTTTGCGCTTGGGGTTCAGAAGGGCCGATGCTATCGGTTTTTGGGGATGTTTTGGGGACTGGAGCCTGGTAGCCTGGAAGCTTGGAATCGGGCCCGAAATCACCGAAAGGCCTGGAAGCTTGGCCCGGAATCCTTGAGAAGCCTGGAAACCTGGAACTGGGCCCGGAATCCCCGAGAAGCCTGAAAGCCTGGCCCGGAATCCTTGAGAAGCCTGAAAGCCTGGAAGCCTGAAAGCCTGGAAGCCTGGGTCCTATCTCCGAAACCGTGATTTCTGCAAGATTGTACGCACTCCATCCGAATTCACGTGATTCTGTACCCTTCAGGAAAATGTTCCACTACGATCGGAATCGGAGATTGCACTGGTCGCTTGAACTATGTCTTCTGAACGTGTCCCGGGTTCAGAAGGGCCGATGTTATCGTTTTCTGACGGATCTTTAGTGTGGTCAAAAGAGATTTAATTTTTATATGTAGTCAAGGGACAGTATAATGAGTCACACTGATAACTCTAGGTGATCTTATCACTGGAGAGGTTCTACTTGAGCTTTTCAAACTTCTCACACAGAAAACATCTTGACAAAACTCTCTATAAGGCTTATGAATCAGTAGCATAGTGATAGTGGATGATAAGCCGTGAAGAGCAATGATAAGGAAGCAAAAGTTGTTGAGAGCTTGGTTGTGATAAGCAGTAGAAACTGAGAATCCGATGTAGATCAGTGGAATGATAAGGATTATCAGTGGGGTAAAGATTTGAATGTGCATTGCATTCAGGAACTTTCTCTGGAGTTCTGTAGACTTTTCTGAGATGGTCACTCGTTTCCGGAGGTGATATGATAAGGAGCAGGTGAAGAAAAGACACTCAATCACTGCGATGATAACGAATCCAGCGACGGAGTAGAAGACATAAGTGGTATCAATTGATAAAACGAAGATATCCTGATAAAAGAGCTCCGGGAGCATCTGAACAAGGTCATAGGAGCTACAGTAATCCTTGACCCACCTCTTGAACTTTCCTCAAGGCTTGTGTTTGTTCTGGAATCTGGAGATACGGAGGGATAAAGAATATCACTGCTGATAAGTAGTTTCCAATGAAAAACGGGATTCTGAAGTGTTTCCAGGAGCTATTCTGAATCTCGGCATACAGAAGATAATAGCGATTCTCAAAAACGCCCAAGATAGCAACTCCAACAACTGGAAGATAAGTTTCTTATCATTCCGACTCTAATCTTATCACTCACTAGCAAACAAACACACTATCAGATAAATCTGTGCCGATGTAGGGATCCCTAGCTCTTTCAGAATCCCAAGGGGGAATCCAGCAATGGCGGGGAACAAAACAAACGGACAAGTCATCAAACTAACGCCAAGATCCAGAAAAACACTCCAGATATGTAGATTTAACATGATCCATTTCACTGATTTCATGGAAACTGGAGTTTTAAATAGGATACAGTAGATTCCGAATAGATGGACAGGGATTTCAAGGCAGGTCATTAAATGGAGTGATTTTGATATGAAATCAGTGGATTTCAAGTAGGAAAAGCTCATGATTGACTGACTTTTGCCAAGGAGTTGCTAGAGTCAAGAAATCAAAGAAAATTGGTTTATACTTGTCATAAGACCTTGATTACATGTTATCAGTGGTTTTTGACACTTTATTCAATTTACAAATGAATACTTACAACACTCGAACATCGTTTCTTTCCAATTACTTCTGAATCCTTTTTCTGAACGTTGGAAGACAACAGACTGATACAGTAATCCCGATAAGGTTGATGAATGATAAGCATCATGATAGTTGATAAAACCCCATGAAAAGTCATCACAATCAAGCAGAAATTGTTGAAAATCTGGTTGTAATAACTAAAAACAATGGAATAAGCAAAATAATTCAGTGGCCCTAGTATTATCAGCATTGGGGTGCACACTTGGACGTGCATGGCCCTTATCAGTTTCTTTTGCAAATCGAACGTTCGTTTCGAGATCTTTGCTTCTTCTCGTCGCTTATTCATACTTCTTATCAGCAAGATAACGAAGAATAACACCTCGAAAACCAGGGATGCCGTGAAGATAATGAGCAAGAGTAATGGGTAGTCTACGCCTACTGATAAGACACAGATCGGGTGATCAAGGAGGGAAGCGGGCAGGTTGGGAATGACCTGGAAAAAGTTTGGGTTACTGTAGGTTAGAGAGGGTTACTGTAGGTCTGCTAGGATTACTGTAGGTCTGACAGGGTTACTGTAAGTTGAATAGGGTTACTGTATGTCAAGGAAGACTACTGTACGTCCACAAAAGTTATTGTAGGTAAATGAAGAGTACTATAGGTCTGGGAGGATTCTGTAGGCCTATGAGGGTTACTGTAGGTCTGCTACGATTACTGTAGGTTACAGAGGGTTACTGTAAGTCTGCAAAGAATACTGCAGGTCTATAAGAGTACTGTAAGTCTGAAGGGACTTATCTAGGTCTAGGAAGGTTACTGTATCTCTCTGGGTTACTGTACCTCAAACATATCCCTTATCGCTTCTTCTTGACCCGGAATATTTGAAAACAATGGAATAGACACTGTGAATCCCGCTACATAATTGGCTACAATGAACCCAATTCTATAATGCTGCCACCAGTGATTTCTTGCGAAAAGTAGAGAGTAACGGCTTTCGAAAAAGATCAGAATTGCTATTCCGACTGCTAAAACGTTTCACAGATCGATAATAAATTGATAAACTGATGAACTGATCAACTCACCCGCCATCACTGATAACATTAGATAAGCCATAAAAGGCACTGATAAGCCGGTGGATTCTAGAATTCCTACTGGAAATCCAGCAATAACCGGGAAAATTATGAATGGACCGAGGAAGAAGCTCAATAGGAAATCCATCATAGCACTTGAGAAAAATACATTGAACATGGTCCATTTCACGGAATTCATGAGGCCGGGGGTCTTGAACAGAATACAGTAAGCTCCAAAGACATGGATTGGGAGTTCCAGGCAAGTGGTGACGTGGAAGGCAGTGGACAGGAAGTCGGGGGTCTCCATTGCAAGAATGAGCAGGTTCTGTGTGTTCTGGTGGGATTCTGATGCTTCTTGCTATCATTATCATGTTTTTTTCTTATCATGATTCACCTTCGGCTGTCTGAAGATTCCTCCGATTCTCAAAGATCACAATCTTCAAAAGTCAACCTTTTGTCATCATTTTCAAAGACGTGTGCCTTGTAGTTGATGTTAATCTTCAGAAAAGCAAGTCAATGTCTTCCGAGGACTCTTCCCCGATTCTTATCAGTTACTAAGAGTTCATACGGAACTGCCATGATCACTTTTGAAGATTTGGTGTTTTTTGATCTTGCACCGGTCCGTACCAGCCCACCAGAAACCTCAACGATGTCATTCCATCCCACCAATTTTTTTTGTTCTCTTCGTTCCAATTCCGCTTATCTTTGAAGATGTTATCTCTAGACGCCAACCTATGTACTTTTACACCTCCGTGCAGACTAGAAACAGACGATTGAGATCTTTGTAACACTTTTTCATATCTCCTTGTAACATAAATACATACATCAGTTGAAATTTAGGAAATCAAAGTGGGGAGGGACGAGCAAACGTTAATGTGTTCTTGTGAATGAATCTTTGCCTCCAACAAGCCAACAAGAAGATTGGAAGTTATCAGGATATCATTGATTATCTACAATCAGTGATAGCTAATCAGATCCACAAGTACTACGTAAATGAGTGGAAGATGCCAAACTACTCGGGAAGGCTTTCGAAAATGATGAAAGTTATCAATCTGATGAAGCGGGACACTTGGGAAACATTTGAAAGAATGCGATCGCAGAGATTTTCGATGTTTCTACCATTGATTTTTCACATTGCGAAATGAAATGGTAACATGTTTCCGATGAATAAACCATCTCTCTTGTTCGCCTGCTGGCTACAAAAACTGGTCAGACACTGATCACATTCCCTAGCCAGTGACAATTGAGAATCAGATAGCTATAGCGGTTTCCAGAACGAACATTGTTTGTCAGTTTATCAACAAGTTCTATCAGTTGGAAACTAGGAAGTTTACGCACTTTTCAAAGTTTCTGACATTCAGAAACAAGAAGTTCGGTGGAGCGCACATGCATCTATCTAATCGGACACGTTGACGTCTTCTTAACTTTGGAAAAGCTTTACTTTTATGAAACTTCAAAGCAAATTCGCGCTTTTCCAAGTTGAAGCGCTAGTTTATACACATGTCTTTGTTCGTTATTTACACAGCCTTCTACCTCTCTCTCTCACTCTTTAGTTTCCTCTTTTCCTGTTTTTCTCTACTTCTCTTCTCTTTCTCCCACTTCTTTCCATCTCTATTCCTCCGACTTTAGTTCACTTTTCTCCTGCTTCGCATACACTAATTCTACACTGATAAGCTATCACTTATTATGCTGGACAACTGTGAAACCTGTGGGTATCCAGCTCATGAGAACCAGTTTGGTGTGTTGACTTGTCAGGCTTGGGCTTCGTTCTTCGGGTAAGCTTCTTTTTAGTGATTAGGTGATTAGGAATTCAAGTGATTGATTCAGAAAGGCTTCTTCTTCAAAATCGGCACCTTATAACATTGAGGAGCCTCCTGTCAAGAAACGGAAAGTTCTGGAAATTGAGCGATATTCTACTGGGAGCGGAAAAAAAAGGAAGATCACCGGTATGTGATTACTTCCAGTCAGTGATAAGCCATAACTGATAACATTTCAGATCGTAAAGATCATGGTTTCCAGAAGATTCCCAAGTCCATGGCAACATACCTTGGAAGACCGGCTTTTTTGCTTTTTTCAAATCCATCCTGCTCTACTTCAATCCCAAAAACCATCCTCGAATTCGATCACCTTATCAAAAGAGTCTCCAACGTTCTGGAAAATGGGAACTCCCGCCCGTACAGCCAGAAACTGTGCAGTTTGGAGAAGATGTCGCTAAGCTATGAAGGGCTCTGCAAGCGATCCGATGAGTTGCAGTACCTGCAGAACCTGCGGAAAGATGACAGAATGGTGTTCTTCGAGCAGGAATTCATCGCTACTGCGCAGTGGTTCACGCATTTCGATGAGTTTCGAAGGATTCCTTTGGATGTTCAGTTAGAGATTGTGAAGACGAGTTGGATGATCTGGGGAAGGCTTCATAACCTGACAATGACTGCTGAGAATCGGAGGAAGAAGATTCTGGAGAAGGATCAGTACTTCATGGTGTCAAGTGAAGCGTTTGTAGACGCGAATACTACGGATATCGATGTTTCCTGGTTCACAGAGCATAAAAAGGAGCAGATTGATTAGTGAGTCTTTTATCAGTGATAAAACAAGATATCAGTTTTTAGTTTTCTCAACTTCTACAACAACGACCACTTCAATCAAGTTATCAAAGAGCTTATTACCTTGCGTCCTACCAACACTAAAATCAACTTCATGCTCATGAACCTTTGCCTCCAACAAGCCAACAAGAAGCTAGAAAGTTATCAGGATATCATTGATTATCTACAATCAGTGATAGCTAATCAGATCCACAAATACTACGTGAAAGAGCTGAAAATGCCAAACTACTCGGGAAGACTTTCGAAAATGATGAAGGTGAACAATTTGATGAAACGGGACACTTGGGAGACAGCGGAGAAGATGTTGGTGGCTGAGGTTTTTGATGTGTTTTCTTTGGAGTTTAGTCATAAAGAAATGCTATGGTGAAGTATAAAACTCAATAAATGATTCTGATTGCCTGCGTCTCTACCCTCTTTCCGTGGTTGTTTGACTAGAAAATGTGGTCAGTCGGGGATTAAATTCTCTAGCCAAGCGAAAGATGAATTGATTGTTTCACACTCAACCACTATTCGTTCTTAGTTTATTAGTATCAGTATTCAAACCTATCACTATGTCCGACAACTGCGATACTTGTGGTTATCCAGCTCACTCCAACAACTTTGGAGTTTTGACTTGCCTTGCTTGGAGTTCGATTTCAGATGTTGGCAAGATTCAGAAATGTATTGAGAAACCAAGAGAATCAGTTAAAAGATCAGCTCGTCGTGAGCCGAAAACCACCGGCTGCCGGATCCATGGCCATCAGAAGATCCCAAAATCTCTTGCAACTTATCTAGGAAGACCAACTTTTCTTCTTTTCGCCACAAAATCTTCGGATTCCAATCCAAAGCCTCGATCCATTGTCAAATTTGACAGTCTGATTAGTCGGGTTTCTGCTGTCTTACAAAACTCTAACTACAAGCCATTCAACAAGAAGCTGTGCAGTCTGGAGAAAATATCCATGAGTTATGAAGGTCTCTGCAGGAAATCCGATGAGCGCACTTTGATGAGTTCCGAAGGATTCCATTAGATCTTCAACTAGACATTATCAAGACCAGCTGGATGATCTGGGGAAGGCTCAATAACTTGATAATGACTGCTGAGAACCGGAGGAAGAAGATTCTGCCTAGTGATAACTTGTACATGGTCTCTAATGATATGTTTGCTGATAGTGAAACCACTCAAGTTGATGTTTCCTGGTACACGGAGCATAAAAAGGAGCAGGTTGATTAGTAGGTTTTGGCTTTGAAACTTGACAAATTATCACTTTTCAGCTTTCTCAGTTGCTTCAAAAATGATAACTTCAATCAAGTCATCAAAGAGCTTATCACCTTGCGCCCTACCAACACTGAAATCAATTTCATGCTCATGAACCTTTGTCTTCAACAAGCCGAAAAGAAGCTTGGAAGTTATCAGGATATCATTGATTATCTACAATCAGTGATAGCTAATCAGATCCACGAGTACTATTTGAAAGAGTTGAAAATGCCCAACTACTCGGGAAGGCTTTCAAAAATGATGAAAGTGAACAATTTGATGAAGCGGGACACTTGGGAAACGGCGGAAAAGATGCAGTTGGCTGAGGTTTTTGATGTTTTCACCATTGATTTTTCACATCGGGAAATGCTATGGTGAACATTTTGAACCCGTACTCCGCCCAACTTTCTAGCCAATTTTCTAGCCAACTGCGACCAGAGTTCATGTGTTTCTGCCCTGTTTCTCTGCCCTCTCTTCATATAAACTTGTTTGAAACTTTCATTTTCCATTTTCAAAATGTCTCCCTGGGAAATGTTTATCATTGGTGCTAGTAGCATCCTTATCATCATCATTCTTCTACGGATCTTAGAGATTCTGAATAACATTGGAATCTATGTGTTTCGAAAGCCAATCAATCTTCAAAAAGCTGCAGGAGCTTCATGGGCAGGTAGGATTCAGAAGTTAGGTCTCTAGAAGATTCTGAATTTTAGTGATCACTGGATCCACAGATGGAATCGGAAAAGGATATGCTTTTGAGCTAGCCGCCCGTGGTTTCAACATCTACCTGGTCTCCAGAACCCAATCGAAACTTGACACTGTCAGAAAAGAGATCCTCCAGAAGCACCCGAACATTGAAGTCAAAAAAGCTGCATTTGACTTCAAGACATCTTCTCCCACCGCTTATCAACCCCTCTTATCAGTCCTTAACAAAGTGGAAATCGGGATATTGATCAATAACGTTGGGATGTACTATGACTACCCCACTGAACTTCACAAAGCTGGAGTTGAATGGCTAGGTGATATGGTGATAGTGGACACCTTGCCACCGACTTTGGTAAATGCGCTTTACTGATAACACTGAATTCGATAGTTTTTTTCAGTTGACAGCAGGGATCTTGCCTCAAATGATAGCTAGAAACAAGGGAGTGATAGTGAACATTGGGTCAACAGCGGGCTCACTTTTGTTCCCACTACTAGCTGCTTACTCGGCTTCCAAGGTATTTTAGAAGCCCGAATTTCCAAAAAGTTGTTTTTTTCCAGAAATACGTGGAATGGCTCACTGCAATCCTGTCCAAAGAATACAAAGACACCAAAATCATCTTCCAAAACATTGCTCCAATGCTTGTCGCCACCAATATGGCTGGGACCCATGAAACTTCATTTTTCGGTCCAGACGCCTCAACTTTTGCTAAATCCGCTGTCAACACCATCGGCCTTATCAGCCAGACAACTGGCTTTATCACTCATTAGTTGCAGTATGAAGTCGTCAGATTGATTCCCGAGTTCATTTTGGACAAGATTCTGGTGAAAAGGGGGGGGAGGAAGGAAGGGAGAGATTGCTTCGGAATAGAAGAGCTAATGGTGATAAGTAGTTGATAAAGTTGATAAATTGATTTGCTTACTTGATCATCAACCAGAATGTAGTCATAGACTTATCACATCATAAATGTTTCTCTTATCAGTGCCAATCTTTGTGTTCTGCATTTCTTTCTTCTCAATGTCACCTTCTGACTATTTACTGAAACTAACTTCTTTCCAGAATGCTCCTGGTTCTTGGAGCCGGTGTTATCCCTATCATTATCATTGCCTATCGATTCCTTCAAATCCTCTATAACATCCTTGGAATCTATGTCTTCCGGAAGCCAATCAATCTTCAGAAAGCTGCAGGAGCTCATTGGGCAGGTAGGATTATGAAGTTAGCATCCTATATGATTCTGAATTCTAGTGATCACTGGATCCACAGATGGAATTGGAAAAGGATATGCTTTTGCACTAGCCGCCCGTGAATTCAACATCTACCTGGTCTCCAGAACCCAATCGAAACTTGACACTGTCAGAAAAGAGATCCTCCAGAAGTACCCGAACATTGAAGTCAAAACTGCTGCATTTGACTTCAAGACAGCCTCTCCCTCCGCTTATCACGACCTCTTATCAGTCCTTAACAAAGTGGAAATTGAGATTTTGATCAACAACGTTGGGATGTGCTACGATCATCCAGATGAAATGCACAAAGTTGACATGGAAAGGTTAGGGGATACAGTAACAGTGGACACCTTGCCGCCGACTTTGGTAAGTGCGCTCTACTGATAACAGTGAAATCAATGTTATTTTCTCAGTTAACAGCAGGAATCCTACCTCAAATGCTTCATAGAAAACGTGGAGTGATAGTGAACATTGGCTCATTTGCTGGAAGTATTCATGTTCCGCTAGTCGCTGCTTATTCAGCTTGCAAAGTAGGTCAAGCTAGAAACCAGAAGTTCAGTTTATTATTCTAGAAATACGTGGAATGGCTAACTGAAATTCTGGAAATGGAATACAAAGATTCTGGAGTCACATTTCAAAACATCACTCCTCTCCTTGTAGCCACCAACATGACCGAGATCCGAAAGACGTCACTTTTCACTCCAAACCCTCTAACTTTCGCAAATTCAGCCATAGACACTATTGGGCTCATCCCCCAGACAACAGGATACTTGGCTCATCAGATTCAACATGAAATCATCCATCTGGTCCCCGGATTCATTTTGGATTATTTTGTGATGAAAAGGAATGAAAAGAGCAGAGAAAGGTTGTTGGCGAAGAGACGGAGAGAGGCACAGGGCACAAATCACAAAAGTTCTCGTTAAATGAAATGTTGTTCTATTTTCCTTTATTTTCGGAAACTTTGTGACATGTTAAATAAGACACCCTTTTCTGTAGTCAAGTGTAGCCGTGATAAGATAAGATAAACACTTTATCATAAAGTTCCCATTGTATCACTTCTTTCCACTTCACCTTTGTCAAGTGGTTCCCAATGTTTCTGGTTCTGGGACCCGGTGTTATCTTTGGAGCTTCATGGGCAGGTAGGATTCTGAAGTTAGGACTCTAGAAGATTCTGAATTCTAGTAATCACTGGATCCACAGATGGAATCGGAAAGGGATATGCTTTTGCCCTAGCCGCCCGTGAATTCAACATCTACCTGGTCTCCAGAACCCAATCGAAACTTGACACTGTCAGAAAAGAGATCCTCCAGAAGCACCCGAACATTGAAGTCAAGACAGCTGCATTTGATTTCAAGACAGCCTCTCCCTCCGCTTATCACGACCTCTTATCAGTCCTTAACAAAGTAGAAATTGGGATTTTGATCAATAACGTTGGGATGTACTATGAGTACCCAATTGAAATGGATAATGTTGGAGTGGAATGGCTAGGTGACATGGTGATAGTCGACACTTTGCCGCCGACTTTGGTAAGTGCGCTCTACTGATAACACTGGATTCGATAGCCTGTTTCAGTTAACAGCAGGAATATTGCCTCAGATGATAACAAGAAATCAAGGAGTGATAGTGAATGTTGGATCGATTGCTGGAAGTCTTCATGCCCCACTATTAGCTGCTTACTCGGCTTCCAAAGTAGGATTTATAAGCTCTTGTTTTTGAACTCCAAGGATTCAGAAGTACGTGGAATGGCTCACTTCAATCCTCCGAATGGAATACAAAAACACCAACATCATAATTCAAACTCTCACTCCATCCCTTGTAGCCACCAAGATGGGCGGTACCGATGAAACTTCCTTCTTTGTCCCGGACCCCTTCACTTTCGCAAAATCTTCTCTGGACACTATTGGGCTTATCAATCAGACGACAGGATATATCACTCATCAGATACAATTGGAAGTTGTTAGATTGCTTCCGGAGTTCTTGGTGGATGTCATTGTGAGAAGAAGGAATGTGAAAAAGAGAGAGAGGATTATCGCTAGTTTGAAGAAGATATGAAAAAAAAAACATTTTATCTTTATGAATCTTTTATTCGAATTCAACAAGTTCGACACAAAATGAACAGATTATCGAAAACTAGCATCAGAATGACCTACGAGCAATGATGACACCTTCTTGGCTCTTATCATTGTTATAACTGCTTCTCTATACGGGCGATGCACAATTATCATAACTACAGTTGATACTAATCCGTGGAATGATATTGTTATAGCACAGAAATTAGTAAGCATCTGGTTATAATAATGCACTGTAATAGCGATCACTCCATAACACATTGGGATTACTAGAGTGATAAAAGGGATTGTAACTTGGATCACCAAGGCGATCAAAAGTTTTCGATGCATTTCAAAGGTTCTCCGGGACATTCTCATACTTTTCTTCTGTTCCTTAAAGTATTGGATCAGGTGGACAGTGAAGATCACGATCTCAGAGACGAATATGAAAAGGATGAAGCATAGAAGACCTCTCGCGTAGGTAATATCGGTAGCACCTACCAGCAATGCGGGGTCCTTGGTGATATGATCAGGAAGGGGAGGAAGTCTCTGGAAACATTGATAGAATGAAGAGAGATGACAGCTTCTAACCTGGAAAACCACTTGTTTCGCAGCTTCTTGATCTTCGGGCATCAAGTTGTAGAATTGGGTCATGGATAGCACAGCTGCAATGTAATGGCTAGCAAGCCAGATCCATCGGAGCCAAGCCCACATCTTCCTGCCACGAAATCCGCAGAGGATATAGAAGCGGTTCTCGTAAATTGAAATTATGGAAATGAGCATATCTACAACTGAGGAATTTAGAGATCGTATAGAAACAAGTTCTTCGTACATTCTAACATGCTTATAGCACAGACAGTTTGCAAAGAAGTAGGTACTCCAAGGTAGCGTAATACTCCGTAGGGTGTTCCCACTAGCTCTGGAAACATGATAAACGGAACTGTTAGCAAGCAAGCGGAATAATCGACAACAACTGTCCAGAAGTGAAGTGTGCAGATGTACCACTTGACGGATTCCATAGGAACTGGAGTCTTGAACAGAATACAGTACATTCCGAGAAAGTAGAACGGGGTGGAGATGGCAGTGGTAATGTGGAAGGATTTGAGCAGGAATTCGGGAGAATCATAATAAGTAAAGTTATAAGACATTGGATATGACAAGTTGTGGCAGTGTGAAGTTGTTTTGAGAGATTGGTAAACTGAGAATTTCACCTGCATGCCTTGACGTTGTGAAGCAGAACCATCGGTTTTGATCTAAAGATCTTCCACGGGTCTCGCAGGCATGACTCAGAGCATCTTTGGCCTGGAGAGGAAAGACCCTGACTAGAGGAGCGGGACCGAAGTCTGGTTCTTGTCCCAGAAGATATAGGAACAGACCTTTACATTTTTTATGTGAAACTTTTGATCTAGATTGATATTTTATTCAAGTTTATCATTTCCACACTTGAAGCTATATCTATCGATTATTAGTATCAGAATTTACCACATACAAAGATGACACCTTCATTCCTCTTATCATTGTGACAACTGCTTCTCTATACGGGTGGTGCACAATTATCATAACTACAGTTGACACTAATCCATGAACTGATCCAAAAGCAAACCACAAATTGATAGCCGCCTGATTGTAATAATATGTAGCCACAGCAAAAATAATATAGCAAAGAGGGGCTATGACACAGAAAAGAGGAATTGTCATTTGGATAACCAGAGCGATGAACAGTTTTTTGTGCATTCCATAGGTTTTCCGCGACATTCTCATAGTTTTCTGCTGTTTTCTAGCGTCCAAAATAATATGAGCAATGAAGAAAAGAACTTCGGAAATGACTACACCAACAGTGGCGCAAGTCCAAAACATCATGTAAGCGATTTCAGTAGAAACCACAAATACGGGCTCTTTGTAGATGTTGTCGGGGAGTGGAGGAAGCCTCTGAAAGTTTCGAAAAATTGTAAGGAATGACAGCTTCTAACCTGAAAAACAATTTGCTTTGCAGCTTCCTGATTCGGAACCATCCTGTATCCTTGATAGATACCTATCGTAATTGTAAAGTAATGAAGGAAAAGCCAGATCCGCCGACCCCAAGCCCACTTCTTTTTGCCACGGAACTCGCACAGAATGTAGAAACGGTTCTCGTAAATTGAGATTACGGAGATGAACATGTCTAAAAATTAGATAATATTAGTCATTGAAACTTTTGAATTCTCACAACATGTAACACACACTACAAAAAAAGTTTGCAGGGCAGTTGGCACTCCCAAGTACCGTAGAGTTCCGAACGGTATGCCAGCGAACTCGGGGATGAGAAGAAATGGAACTGTCAGAAAACAAATTGAATAGTCGAACTGCATTGTCCAAAAATGAAGAACGAAGATGTACCACTTGACGGACTTCATTGTGTCTGGAGTTTTGAACAGAATACAGTACATTCCGAGAAAGTAGAACGGAGTGGAGATGGCAGTGGCAATGTGGAGGTGTTTGAGCAGAAATTCGGGAGAATCAAGATATGTAAAGTTGTAAGACATTGGGAATGGCAAGTTGTGGCAGTGTGAAGTTGTAGAATCACCAGTTTGAAGAGATTGAAGAACTGAGAATTTCACCTGCGTGCCTGACGTTGTGAACAAATCGAAGCCACCTCCCTCTCACAAGTCTTGAAGAGATAAGAAGGACAAGCTGGAGGAGTAGAGCTTCTACAACAGTTATGTGGAACTTTTGATCCTTATGAATCTTTTATTCAAGTTTATCATTTTCACACATTTTCACACTCTATCGAAAACTAGTATCAGAATGACCCACATACAAAGATGACACCTTCTTGGCTCTTATCATTGTGATAACTGCTTCTCTATACGGGCGATGCACAATTATCATAACTAGAGTTGACACTAATCCGTGTGTTGATGCTATAACGAAGCATAAATTTATAGCCACTTGATTGTAATAATATGTAGCCACCGCATAAACGCTGTAGCAAATGGGAATGATCACACAGAAAATAGGAATTGTCATTTGGATAACCAATGCAATTAACAGTTTTTTGTGCATTCCATATGTTCTCCGCGACATTCTCATATTTGTTTGCTTCTTCCTAGCATTCAGAATGAGATGAGCAACGAAGAAAAACACTTCGGAAAGGACTAGAGCAATAGCGATGAAAATGAAAAACATTGCGTAAGTGATATCAGTGGCAACTACGAACACGGGCTCTTTGTAGATGTCGTCGGGAAGGGGAGGAAGCCTCTGGAAATCTGTACAAATTGTAAGGAACGACAGTTTCTAACCTGAAAAACTATTCGCTTTGCAGCTTCCTGATCAGGAACCAACATGTAACCTTGACTGATACCTATGACAACTGCAAAGTAATGAAGGAAAAGCCAGGCCCGCCGGCCAGAAGTCCACTTCTTTTTGCCACGGAATTTGCAGAGGATGTAGAAGCGGTTCTCGTAAATTGAAACTATGGAAGTGCCCGCGACTGAAATTTAGAGATCAAAACATTAGTCATTTACACTTTCGAATTCTCACAGGCTAGAACAGCTATTACAAAACAAGTTTGCAGAGCAGTGGGCACTCCGATGTAGCGTAGGCTCCCAAAAGGTACGCCAGCAAACTCGGGGATGAGAATAAATGGAACTGTCAGAAGACAAATCGAATAGTCAAACTGAATAGTCCAGAAGTGGAGAACAAAGATGTACCACTTGACGGATTTCATGGAATCTGGAGTTTTGAACAGAATACAGTACATTCCGATACAGTAGATTGGTGTGGAGATGGCAGTGATCGTGTGAAGTGATAAGAGCAAGAAGTCGGGAGAAGCAAGATACGTAAAGTTATAAGACATTGGAAATGGCACGTTTTGGCATTTGAAGTTATAAAATCACCGGTTTGAAGAGATTGAAAAACTGAGAATTCCACCTGCAGGCGTGTTGTTAACAGATCAAAGACACCAGTTCTAGTCCTCAGTTAGCATCTCGGGAAGAGCATAAAAAGGAGAGCTTTCACAATGTTTATATGGAACTTTTAATCTGTATGAATTTTTTGAACGATAGACCTTTACCTGTGTTATGTGACACTTTTGATCTGTGTTAAGAGACGCTCTCTGTAAAACCTGGACTTTTTGTGAAGGGCTTTGGCACAAACGCCAAAAGTATTTCAGATCGGGACTATACTCGGTCCAAGCATGTATATGGTTGACCTTTTTTGAAAAACAGTACCAGTTTGCTCCTGTACCGTCCCCCCTGTCTAGGGGGTGTCAAAAACGATTTTTCAGGTGAAAAAATCTAAAAAATTTCAAGTTTGAGCTATGTTCAGGAAAATTTTGGTGGGTGTTTGGGGTACCCAGGGAAGTGTACAAAAAATTTGGTGACTCTCAAAAACCACTGGAAAAATGTTTTTTCTCACTTTTTCACTTTCACTTTTTGGTTTTTCTTGATTTTCTCAAAAAATTTCTAGTGTGTGAGAATAATTTCTTATTTTTGCCGAAAAGCCCTCCATTCAGTGGTCATTTTCGTTTTTTTACTTCCTCAAAAATTCAAGACCATCATGGAGAAAAATTTAACTGAAGTTGGGGCACTTCTTGTGAAAAGTGACACCTGAAAAAATAAAAATTTTTATCTGATTTTTTTGAGTAATGTGAATATGTGGGATCGATGGGAAATTCAATGCTGATCATTTTTGCAGTTGATCACTTTTTCAGAAAATCATTCCCTGGCGAGATACAGCCGTTTTCCCAAAAAGCACTTCCAGGCGCGGTAAGGCGGCCGGTGGAGGGACGGGCGACACACCGCCGCGCGCGCCAAAAACTGCTGTTCACTGTATCGACCATAACTCTGGAAGGAGACACGGAGCGAAAAAGTGATCAACTACAAAGTTGTAGAGGAGACGATTTCCTATCGATTTCGTTTTTTATCATTGCAAAAATCTTGAAAAGTGGTTGAGAAAAATCAGCTTGAATGTCTACATTGTTAAATAGATTGCATAGCTTTAGTTATTTACGTAAAATAATATCTAAAACATGAAATCGATAGGAAATCGTCTCCTCTACAACTTTGTAGTTGACCACTTTTTCGCTCCGTGTCTCCTTCCAGAGTTATGGTCGATACAGTGAACAGCAGTTTTTGGCGCGCGCGGCGGTGTGTCGCCCGTCCCTCCACCGGCCGCCTTACCGCGCCTGGAAGTGCTTTTTGGGAAAACGGCTGTATCTCGCCAGGGAATGATTTTCTGAAAAAGTGATCAACTGCAAAAATGATCAGCATTGAATTTCCCATCGATCCCACATATTCACATTACTCAAAGAAATCAGATAAAAATTTTTATTTTTTCAGGTGTCACTTTTCACAAGAAGTGCCCCAACTTCAGTTAAATTTTTCTCCATGATGGTCTTGAATTTTTGAGGAAGTAAAAAAACGAAAATGACCACTGAATGGAGGGCTTTTCGGCAAAAATAAGAAATTATTCTCACACACTAGAAATTTTTTGAGAAAATCAAGAAAAACCAAAAAGTGAAAGTGAAAAAGTGAGAAAAAACATTTTTCCAGTGGTTTTTGAGAGTCACCAAATTTTTTGTACACTTCCCTGGGTACCCCAAACACCCACCAAAATTTTCCTGAACATAGCTCAAACTTGAAATTTTTTAGATTTTTTCACCTGAAAAATCGTTTTTGACACCCCCTAGACAGGGGGGACGGTACAGGAGCAAACTGGTACTGTTTTTCAAAAAAGGTCAACCATATACATGCATGGACCGAGTATAGTCCCGATCTGAAACACTTTTGGCGTTTGTGCCAAGGGAAGTCCAGGTTTTACAGAGAACGCGTCTTAATCTTTTATTCGAGTTTATCATTTTCACACTTGAAGCTATATCTATCAAAAACTTGTATCAGAATGACCTACAGGCAATGATGACACCTTCTTGGCTCTTATCAGTGCTATAACTGCTTCTCTATACGGGCGATGCACAATTATCATAACTACAGTTGACATTAATCCATGAACTGATCCAAAAACAAACCACAAATTGATAGCCGCCTGATCGTAATAATATGTAGCAACAGGAAAGATAACGTAGCAAATGGGAATTATTACACAGAAAAGTGGAACTGTCGATTAGATAAAAAAAAAGAGATGAACAACTTCTTGTGCATTCCATACGTTCTCCGCGACATTCTCATACTTTTCTGCTGTTTTCTAGTATTCAGAACAAGATGAGCAATAAAGAAAAGAAATTCGGAAAGGACTAGAGTAACAGTGGTGCAAATGCAAACCATCAGTAAAGCGATTTCAGTAGAAACCACAAAACCAGGCTGTTTGTAGATGTCGCATTGCAGTTGGCACTCCCAGGTACCGTAGAGTTCCGAATGGAATGCCAGCAAACTCGGGCATCAGAAGAAATGGAACTGTCAGCAAGCAAAGGAAATAATCGACTACAACGGTCCAGAAGTGAAGTGTGCAAATGTACCACTTGACGGATTCCATGGGAACTGGAGTCTTGAACAGAATACAGTACATTCCGAGAAAGTAGAACGGAGTGGAGATGGCAGTGGCAGTGTGGAGGGATTTGAGCAGAAATTCAGGAGAATCATAATACGTAAAGTTAGAAGACATTCGAAATGGCAAGTTGTGGTAGTGTGAAGTCGTAGAATCACCATTTTAAAGAAACTGGAGAGCTGAGGATTTCACCTGCGTGCCTGACGTTGTGAACAAATCGAAGCCATCTCCCTCTCACAGGTCTTGAAGGGGTGAGAAGGACAAGCTGGAAGAGTAGAGCTTCTACAACAGTTATGTTGAACTTTTGATCCTTGTAAATCGTTTATTCAAGTTTATCATTTTCACACTTGGTGCTACCTCTATCGATAACTTGCATCAGAATGACCTACATACAAAGATGAAACCTTCTTGGCTCTTATCATTGTGATTACTGCTTCTCTATACGGGCGGTGCACAATTATCATAACTAAAGTTGACACTAATCCGTGAGATGACATTGCGATCGCACAGAAATTCATAATCATTGAGTTGAAATAACGAGCTGTAACAGCGAACACCCCATAACATATTGGAAATACTAAAGTGATAAAAGGAATTGTAACTTGGGTCACCAAAGCGATCAAAAGTTTTTGATGCATTTCATATGTTCTCCGGGACATTCTCATACTTTTCTGCTGTTTCTTAGCGTTATTGATCAGGAAAACAGTGAGGATCGCTATTTCAGAAACGAATAGGAAAACGGTGGCGCTTATGACAGCTCTCACGTAGGTTACATCGGTAGCAACTACCAGCAACGCGGGGTCCTTGGTGATGTGGTCTGGTAGAGGAGGAAGTCTCTGGAAAAATTGTTAGACTGATTAAAATTATAGCTTCTAACCTTGAAGACTACTTGTTTCGCAGCTTCTTGATCTTCGGGCATCAAGTTGTAAAATTGGGTCATGGCTATCACAGCTACAATGTAGTGGCTAGCAAGCCAGATATATCGGAACCAAGCCCACGTTTCCCTGCCACGGAAGTCACAGAGGATGTAGAAGCGATTCTCGTAAATTGAAACTATGGAAGTGAGCATAACTAAAATTGAAGGATTCAGAGATGATACAAAAACAAGTTTTTCATACATCCTATACTGCTAATGGCATAGACAGTTTGCAAAGAAGTAGGTACTCCAAGGTAGCGTAATACTCCGAAGGGTGTTCCCACTAGCTCCGGAATCATAAGAAATGGAACTGTTAGCAAGCAAATGGAATAATCGACTACAACTGTCCAGAAGTGAAGTGTGCAAATGTACCACTTGACGGATTCCATGGAATCTGGAGTCTTGAACAGAATACAGTACATTCCAAGAAAGTAGAATGGAGTGGAGATGGCAGTGGTGATGTGGAGGGATTTGAGCAGAAATTCAGGAGAATCATAATAAGTAAAGTTATAAGACATTGGAAATGGCAAGTTGTGGCAGTGTGAAGTTGTAGAATCACCACTTCAGAGAAATTGGAGAGCTGCGGATTTCACCTGCGTGCCTGATGTTGTTAACAGATCAGAACCACTGGTTCCAGTCTTCAGCCTCTCTCTCCCTCTCATGGGTCTCGCATGGTTAAAAAAGAAACTTTTCAACGTTATGAATCTTTTATTCGAGTTCATCAATCACACACTTGAAGCTATACCTATCGATAACTAGTACAGTCAGATTCTGGGTTTCCGAGAAGAGCTAGAAAAAATCTGTAAATGCAGTTTTTCTTGGCTTGGTCTCAAACCTACGTACCCAATTTTCCATAACAATCGGTGCTCCGTGGGCTCCAGGGCTCAATATGGGTACCTCCCCAGTAGTGGGGGAGGTACTGGGGAGGTACCCATATTGAGCCCTGGAACCCACGGAGTTCACAGATTTTTTCTAGCTCTTCTCGGAAACCCAGAATCTGCAAATGTGAGGGGGTCCTAATCATAATGAAAAGACTGTATCAGAATGGCCTACAGGCAATGATGACACCTTCTTGGCTCTTATCAGTGCTATAACTGCTTCTCTATACGGGTGGTGCACAATTATCATAACTACAGTTGACACAATTCCGTGGAATGATCCAAAAACAAACCACAAATTGATAGCCGCCTGATTGTAATAATATGTAGCCACAGCAAAGATAACGTAGCAAATGGGAGTTATTACACATAAGAGAGGAATTGTCATTTGGATAACCAGAGCGATGAATAGTTTTTTGTGCATTCCATACGTTCTCCGCGACATTCTCATACTTTTCTGCTGTTTTCTAGCGTCCAGAATTATATGAGCAATGAATAAAAGAACTTCGGAAAGAACTAGAGCAATAGTGGTGGAAATGCCAGACATTATGTAAGCGATTTCAGTAGCAGCCACAAATACGGGCTCCTTGTAGATGTCGTCGGGAAGGGGAGGAAGCCTCTGGAAATTTCGGAAAATTTGGAGGAAACGAGAGCTTCTAACTTGAAAAATCTGTTGTTTTGCAGTTTCTTGATCAGGAATCAACATGTAGGCTTGTACGAGACCTATCAGAACTGCAAAGTAATGAAGGAAGAGCCAGATCCATCGGCCAGAAGCCCACATTTTTTTGCCACGGAATTCACAGAGGATGTAGAAGCGGTTCTCGTAAATTGAGATTATGGAGATGAACATGTCTGAAAGTTAGAGATCAAAACATTAGTCATTTAAAATTTCGAAATTCTCACAAGCTAAAACAGCTATTACAAAACAAGTTTGCAAAATGTTTGGCACTCCCAGGTACCGTAGAATTCCGAATGGAATGCCAGCAAACTCGGGAACAAGAAGGAATGGAACTGTCAGAAAGCAAATTGAATAATCGTACTGCATAGTCCAAAAATGAAGAACGAAGATGTACCACTTGACTGACTTCATTGAGTCTGGAGTTTTGAACAGAATACAGTACATTCCGATACAGTGAATCGGTGTGGAGATGGCAGTGATAGTGTGAAGTGATGAAAGCAAGAAGTCGGGTGACTTTAGGTAAGTTGAGTTGAAGAGCAGCATGGCAAATGGCACGAAGGAGCAAGAATAAGCTCGTAGAACCGCCTGCTAGAAAAATAAGGAGACGAAGGATTGTTACTCAAATCATATCACCTGCCGTGTTGATAGTTACGTAACACTTTTACACAAATATTTTATTCATACTCAATCTGATCACTGCTCAAAAGCCCTTCTTGGCTCTTATCAGTTGCTAGAATCCAGATATTTATCAGTTAGGAATTGCTACTGTACTTCTCTTCCTCCAATACTCCATTGATACTTTAGATGTTGCCCTTGTCACATTCCGCCTTATCAGTTCCTTCACAGCCAATCGATAACGCTTGTGAACCAACATCATGACTATTGTAGTCACTAATCCATGACATGCAATAATTACAACTCCAACATTGATATGACCCTGATTATGATAATCCACTATCACTGTCACTTCTGCATAGGCTAATGGAAAGACAAGGAGAGAGAATGGTACGGTTATTTGGATCAACAAGGCGATGAAGAATTGCTTGTGCATTTGATAAGTTTTCAGAGACATGCTCTTGGATTTCAGCTGCTTCACCGCATTCCAAACTAGCGAAAGAATGAAGAATGCGATTTCAACAATGAAAATCACAGTTGAAGATACGCTAACAGTCATGAGATAGCTGTAGTCATAAGCTAACACGAACAATGGCTCCTGGTAGAGATGTTCTGGGAGGCAGGGGGATATCTGGAATTTTCACCATTTCAAGGGTCCTTTGGCTCTTTCTGCTAACTCGAAACAGCCATTTCCTAGCTTGTACTTGTTCTGGAATCTGTGGATAGACTCCAATATAAATTGCAGCGAAGTGAACGTAATGTGCTATCAACCAGATCCTCCGGAAAATCACCCACCTTTCCTTGAATCGGAATTGGCAGAGGATGAAGAAGCGGTTCTCGTAAATCGACACTATAGCGATTGCCATATCTGAATCAGCAATTTGTTTTAGTAGCTTCTGAAATACTTACAGCCAAATACAACTATCACAAAGATTGATTCAATAGCCATCGGTACTCCTAGATTATGCAGAACCCCGTAGGATATCCCAGCCGGGATCGGAAACATTATCAGTGGAATAGATAGGACAGCAATTGTATAATCAAACAGGATAATTGAGATAAGAAGTGTGAACATGTACCACTTGACTGAACTCATTTGATCTGGGGTCTTGAACAGAATACAGTAGACACCGAGACAGTAGATTGGGGTGGAGATGATAGATGAGGTGTGAAGGGCAAGTTTGAGAAATTCTGGAGAGGCAAAGTAACCGGAATCAGAAATACAAGTTATGGGATTCATTGGATAGAGAAATGAGTGATTCTGAAGTTTAACTCAGAATGCAGAGAATCAGCTGCCTGGGGGTACATTTGAGACGAGACTAAAGACTTTTGAGGTCACTTCCTGTTTTAGAGGACACCTGATAAACTGATAACCGTTTTTAGGCTGATCGACGTGAAATTGAACGTAGATCACAATTTGGAAGTTTAAGGTAAAATTACACAAAAAGATGATTTTTGCAGATTAACCATTTTTCAGCAGGCAATTGTTTATCATTACGAAGACAGATTCCTTTAAATCGAAATTTGTTCTTTCGTGGTTGGTTTTCATAGAAAAAAAAATTGGAAAACGTAGTACAGAAACAAAAAGAACTAATTTCGATTCCACAGGATCTATTTACTTTTTTTTCATTACATTCACTTTGCTGCAATTTATATCGCAGTTTATCCACAGATTCCAGAACAAGTAGAAGCTCGAAAATGGCTTTTCCGAGTAAACAGAAAGAGCCCAAGGGACCCTTGAAATGCTGAAGATTCCAGATATCACCCTGCCTCCCAGAATATCTCTATCAGGAGCCATTCTTCGTGTTAGCTTATGACTACAGCTATCTCATGACTGTTAGCGTATCTTCAACTGTGATTTTCATTGTTGAAATCGCATTCTTCATTCTTTCGCTAGTTTGGAATGCGGTGAAGCAGCTGAAATCCAAGAGCATGTCTCTGAAAACTTATCAAATGCACAAGCAATTCTTCATCGCCTTGTTGATCCAAATAACCGTACCATTCTCTCTCCTTGTCTTTCCATTAGCCTATGCAGAAGTGACAGTGATAGTGGATTATCATAATCAGGGTCATATCAATGTTGGAGTTGTAATTATTTCATGTCATGGATTAGTGACTACAATAGTCATGATATTGGTTCACAAGCCTTATCGATTGGCTGTGAAGGAACTGATAAGGCGGAATGTGACAAGGGCAACACCTAAAGTATCAATGGAGTGTTGGAGGAAGAGAAGTACAGTAGTTGTTCCTAACTGATAAGTATCTGTATTCTAGCAACTGATAAGGGCTTAGAAGAGCTTTTGAGCAGTGATCAGATTGAGTATGAATAAAATATTTGTGTAAATCGAAAATGTTACGTAACTATCAACACCGCAGGTGATATAATGATCAACAATCCTTCGTCTCCTTATTTTTCTAGCAGGCGGTTCTGCGTGCTTTTGCTTGCGCCCTCCTGCCATTTGCCATGCTGCTCTTCAACTCAACTTATCTAAAGTCTCCCGACTTCTTGCTCTCATCACTTCACACTATCACTGCCATCTCCACACCAATATACTGTCTCGGCATCTACTGTATTCTGTTCAAAACTCCAGACACAATGAAATCCGTCAAATGGTACATTTTCGTTCTCCATTTTTGGACTATTCAGTTTGACTATTCAATTTGCCTTCTGACAGTTCCATTTGTTCTTATCCCCGAGCTTGCTGGCATTCCATTCGGAATTCTACGGTACCTGGGAGTGCCAACCTTTCTGCAAACTGCTTTTGTAGCGGCTATTTCATGTTGTGAGAATTTCAGAGTCTAATGTCTTGATCTCTAACTTTCAGACATGTTCATCTCCATAATCTCCATTTACGAAAACCGCTTCTACATTCTCTGCGAGTTCCGTGGCAAAAAAATGTGGACTTCTGGCCGGCGGATCTGGCTTTTCTCCCATTACATTGCAGTTCTAATAAGTATCTTTCAAGGATACAGGATGGTTCCTGATCAGGAAGCTGCAAAGAGAATTGTTTTTCAGGTTAGAAACTGTCGTTCCTTACGATTTGTCAAAACTTCCAGAGGCTTCCTCCCCTTCCCGACGACATCTACAAAGAGCCCGTGTTTGTAGTTGCTACTGATATCACTTACGCAATGTTTTGGCTTCCCACCATTCTTGCTCTAGTCTTTTCCGAAGTCCTTTTTTTCATTGTTCATCTCGTTTTGGACGCTAGGAAGCAGCAGAAAATCATGACAATGTCCCGAAGAACCTATGGAATGCACAAGAAACTGTTCATCGCCCTGGTTATCCAAATGACAATTCCTCTCTTATGTGTGATGATTCCCGTTTGCTATTCAACCTTTTCCGTGGCTACATATCATTACAATCCGGTTGCTACCAATTTTACCTTTGTATCAGCATCAACTCATGGATTAGTGTCAACTGTAGTTATGATAATTGTGCACCGCCCGTATAGAGAAACAATTATAGAACTGGTGAGAACCAAGAAGGTTTCACCTCTTTATGTGGGTCACTCTAATTCAAGTTATCGGTAGAGGTAGTTTCAAATGTGAAACTGATAAATTTGGATAAAAGATTCATACAGGTCAAAAGTTTTACATAACTGTTGTCCTTCGTGACCAATAAGAGGGAGGTGGCTTCAATTTGTTAACAACGTCAGGCACGCAGATGAAATCTTCAGCTCTCCAATTTCTTTAAACCGGTGATTCTACAACTTCAATCTGCCAAAACTTGCCATTTACAATGTCTTATAACTTTACGTATTTTGACAGCTGTCTCGAGTCTGTCTCGAGACACGCTTGTCTCGAGACAGACTCGAGTGCACACACTGCTCACTGATAAGTTATCAGTGAAGATTACGGTGTTCCTGATTGGGAAGGGAAAGCCGTGCTCTTCGCTTTTTTGTTCACGTGAACCCTGTTCCCACGTGAAAGTTGCAAGTTGGAAGGGTGCTGATAAGAATTATAGCTGATTTTTGTCAAGAAGCTCTGCGAAGATGTCCAAGAGATCCTTTGAGGACATTGATAAGGTAAACGTGATCCATTGAACATAGCGAATCATAGATTCTTCAGGAGTTGACCGAGAAACGATCGAAACTGGTGGTCTCTCCGGACGTTCCTGTGAATCCTGAATCCCCGGAAAGTCAGCTGAAAAACAGCTTCACCATCCTGAACGGAAAGAAGATCGGCGCCAGCCAAAGAACCACCATCGCTGCCAATCTCATAATGCTCGGGTTCCGTCGCTTGGACGCCAATGAGATCTTCCCGCTGGCTCCCTGGACCCGTTCGATGTTCTCCAAATCCGGCGGCATCTCGATCAACTTTACGACCACTTCTGACCTGGGATCTTCTCTCCGCAAATTCATGTGGGATGCCGATTTCAAGAGGAATAGCGCTGAAGCCAATCGCATCGAGTTCGGCAATGACCGTCTGTCGCACATGCTCCTCGCCAGTCACTCCTTGGAGCCCCGTCTCGCCGAATTCTCGTTTCTGAAGCATTTCCGTGAGGTGATGCTCAAGGAGAATCCGGGAATCTCCTTCAGCTTCATGTCGGCTACAAGTGTCTACTTTGAGGAGAATGGACATATTGAAGAGGTCGGAATCAAGGAGATCCTCACCGACTACCCGGAACTGGCCAAGATTGCTATGAACGTGAGCTTCCTGGATCGTCTGGGAAATTCTGAAAATGCTTTCAGGATATGACCAACATGGGCCAGAACTTGATCAAGTTCCTCGCAAGACCAATGGGATTCGATCGAGATTTCTGGAAGTAAAGTGGGAACTTGTTCCCCTATGAGTTGTTCTCTTCATTCGTTATGGAATTGTGTCATTCTAATTGATTTCTGAAAAGTTTATAAAGTATTATTGATTGTGTTTTGATAGTTGGAATTTGAGCATGGAGCTACAGTAACCCTCACGTGAACCTTCACGTTAACCTTCCACACGTCACGAACTCCAAGTTGGCTAGGTTTTCTTTTTTTTTCGTCTGATTCCTCTTATCAGTCCGGCAATGTCCCAGAAGCCGCTTATCAGTTCAGCTTCTCCAGTATCTAATTATCAAGTAAATGCGCTCTATTGAAATGTAGATAATTGGGGAATTTAGGAGGAGCAAGACACCCAGGAAGCTCCAGATGCTCCAGAAGCCCCAGTGACCCCTTCTACGCATGCTTCTGATCGAGAGACTCTTCTGAACCTCTGGCAAACCGAGAATCCGAGAAGCTTCAGAATCTTGAACGCCAAGAAGTTGGAGGTCACCCCGGAAGTTCAGGTTCTGGAGAATCTCTCGATTCTCGGATTCAACAATTGCACCGTCAACGACATCCAGAATCCACTCACTCATTCAATGTCTTCGAAGAGTGGAAGTATCAGTTTGAGCTTCTCGACGTCTTCTGAACTCGCTGATCAGCTGTGGAAGTTCCTGAAGGATCCGGAATACGAGAAGAAGAGCATCGAAGCGAATCGGGCGGAGTTTGGGAGAGATTTGGAGGGATATGTGCTGCTGACTGGGAATCTGCGATATCATGATTTCAAGGAATTCGCCTACGTGAAAGATTGTCTCGGGGAGATTCTGAAGATGGATCCCGAAATCCAAAACTTCCGGATGAGTCAGACGACGTTCACGATTGAAGCAGGGGAGCCGAAAGATATCAAGGAGATTTGCAAGGACCATCCGGAGATTGCGAAGCAGTGCTGGCAGGTCAGAATGACTTTGAATATTCCAGAAAGATCTAGAAAATTTTCAGAACTTGACACCGAAGGGTAGAGTCAATGTTGAGTTCATCGCGAAGCGGGGTGGGATTCCGAAGTTGTTCTGGAATTGAGTGAGGGAGGAGCGGAAGGATCGGATGGTTCGAAGCTAGAGATTGACCTCAATCATTTGTGTGAATTTGTATTGTGACCTGAATAAAATTTGATATTGATATTTTGCCTTGAATTCACTGATTAGGTCTTGAAGATTCCCAATCGATAACTGATCTTGGATTCTTGAAAACCTTTGGGAACTTTTGACAATTCCCGTGAACCCTCCACGTCAATATCTACGTCAAATCTTCCAAGTTGGCTGGACGGGATCATACGAAGTGATCTCAAAACGCCCTTCTCCACGTCTCCTGATAACAGCTTATCAGTGATAAGGATCCAAATGTCCAGACCACCGACGACCTCATCCCGTGCGGTGGATATTCAGAATACGAATGAACAACTAGCAGAGAAGGTGTGTTTTGAAACATATTTCCAGTTGGTGATTTGAATGTTTCGATTTTTGAGATGACTGATGAGGAGAAAGAGCGAGAGGAAAAGCAGAAGGTGACAGAGGAGGCGAGGAACAAGAAGAAGGGAAAGACTGATTGGAGAGTACTCACATTGGCCCAGATAACAGTGGCGCAATTGATCGTTGTGTGCCTGCAGTTTGTGCAATGCGTGGAGGAAGCCAAGAAGAAGCGGAGGTCACTGGGGAACGTTCCGTAAGTTTCAAACCAGTTTTTGTCAGGTTAACTGGAGTTTTTCAGAATTCCGCTGGCACTCCGTTCCTTGTTCTCGGTCTTCTGGCGCGATTACGCGCAATCAGCTCATACACAAGGATCTGATGGAGATGATGAGCCGGAGCCAGCCCATACGGACGACGAGCCGGAGCCAGCGAGACGATACCCGAGAAGAACTCAGAAGACGCTGACCGCTGAGCAGATGAGTGCCCGGGAGAAGATGGCAAAGGGTGCTGAGAAAAAGAAGACGTGGGTAGAGACGAAAAATTCCTTCTAGTCAATAATTGTTTTCAGTGCAGCTTCTCTGGTTATCGGGCACTGCTTTTGTGCAAAAAGTTACGTAGATCAGTATGGGACGGATGACGACAGGAAGACTTTGGATTCGCTGTGAGTTCCACTGAATAGCTCAGATGGGAATTTCGAATTTCAGGCTCGCCGATCATGCTGCCACGGCCCCTGAACCTGCGGCTTCTGACAGTCATGCTGGTGGTTCCGACAAGGATGTGCCGGGGCCTTCTGGCTTGGACTATGGAGGCGTGTCTGACCGGATGAGTAATGCTGGAAGAGATGAAGCAAGAAGTGGTACTGGTAGACGAGGATCTGAAGCTGGCAATGGGTCAGGCCCTGTAACAGTGTCTCCGATGACTGATGTGCGCAGAGTGAATGATGAGAGTCTGAAGAATCAGACAGAGTTGGAGGCTCAGAAGGATCGGACAATGAGAACTGGAGCTGGCTCGTCAGGAAAGAATGATGAACCGGTGTACGCTGGAGATGTTCAGGGTGTTCAGAAGGACAAGGTAGTTGTTTCAAGTGTCTTTTGAAAATAACATTGTTTTGATTCAGACCAACGAAGTTATCAGTGGAAAAGTTGGACCATTGATCGGAGGAGGCGCTGGAACTGCCGAAGAGTCAGGACATGGGACAGTGTCTCCGATGACGGTGAATGATGAGAATCTGGAAATTCAAGCAGAGCTGGGGATTCGGGAGGATCAAACGATGATAACTGAAAAGTCGAGAAGTGGAGCTTCGAAAAAAAATGATGAAGCGGTGGATATGGAGAGTGTGACTCGGAAGGATGTGGTAGTTGTCCAAGTGTCTTCTGAAAATAATCATCTTCTGATTCAGGACAACGAAGATGTCAGTGGAGAAGGAACTGTTTCTGGGACTGGCACTCGTACTGGAACTTTGAGAACTGAAGCTTCGATCGGAGGTGTAGATGAAGTGGGGACAGCGTCAGGCACTGCAGGGATCTCTGAGCCATTGTTGAAGTTGAATTCGAAGAGTCTGGAAGGACAGAACAGGTCACAGTTGGTGGTTCAGAAGGATCAGATTGTGGTAGTTGCCTCCATGTGTCTTCTGAGAATAATATTGTTCCAATTTAGAACAAAAGCGCTATGAGTGAAGAAGGAACTGATTCTGGGACCGCTGCTGACACTGGAACTCTGACTGCAATGACAACTGGAGCTTCAATCATTTGTGGATCTGAAAACGGCAAAGTGTCAGCCTCTGGAACAGTTTCCCATGAGACGGATGTGTTGAAACTGAAAGAAACGAGAACTGTAAGAACTGGAGAGGGGAACGAGTTGGAATCAGAAGCATCGTCGTCATCGTCGTCAGGGAATACTGCAGCGATCATTCCTGGAAACAAGGATACGGAGACTGGCAATCAAAAGGATCTGGACAATCAGTGTGTGGAAAATCAATCGGGTCTGTCGGAGCAGCAAGAGATGAATGTTCAAGTCGAGGAATCAGAAGTGCAATTTCTGAAAGCAGTTCCGGGAAGCCGTCAACAAGCCGATACCACTGAGGTTGCATCAATTTTATCAGTTTTCATCAAGAATAATTTGTTTTCAGATAATCGATCAGAAGCCAGAAGGACTCACTCTTCATTTGGGACATTCAGGAACCACGGCCCGCAATGCTACACCTTCTGGAACCACTACTAATCCGTACGTTCAAGGAGCCAGAAACAGTTTCATCTCCCAACTTTTCGCAGGACTGAAAATCTGAGAAAACGCAATGGATTCGTTGAGATTGAAGTGCTTCCTTTGAAAACCGCTCGGACAACTGTCAGACCAATGCTGGATAACTGTTATTCTGATGGAGAGGTGTACTGCATTCTGAATGCCAAGATTTATCACGGATCTTCGGAGGAATCGATTGTTTCATGGAACTTGGCGTGTTGCGGAGTTTTTGGTGTTGATGAGAAGGAGATCTTCCCAATGAGACCATTCCAAAGGTCAATGTTCGTGGGAACAATCACCAGCATTCAATTCCGGACTTCTCCAGCGGTCAGTGCACAGCTCAAGACCCGAATCACTGACGGCGAGTTTCCGGTGAAGACGTTGAACCAGAACAGATCGAAGTTTGGTGAGCAAGTGAGCTCTTCCGAGAGATTCATTGTTCGAAATCATTCAAATTTTCAGACCGGACGATACATGATGCTTAGCGGGAATCTTAGCACTTCGTGCATCGCTGTCTCAACCTTCATTAAAATCTGCTCAGAGTACGTGCAGTTCCGGAAAGTTCTTTATTGAATCGAAAAATTTTCAGTGCCATTCAAAACAAACTTCCTCGCTGCCGCATCTCCAACTCAACTACTCACATTGTCATCGACGAACCTCACGGACTGCGTACTCGTATTGGACTGAAAGGGGTCTTTGAGCAGTTTCCGGATCTGGCAAACTCGTCTTTCGTGGTAAACAGAGCGCTTCATCGCAGATTGATAAGCTGAATATTTCAGCCAATGACAACGGCTGGTCGAGAGATTGTGCGGCAGTTGGCTATTCGGGACGGAGTTCCACATTGGGTTCTGCAGAGACCAAATCAACAGCGAAGATGATTCTGATGCCTGCTCTTGAACTTTCCTATCATACTCGTTCATGTGTTTCAACTGTGCTTCTGTGATTATTGATTCCAAATGACTTAGATTCTAAAGAGTATTTATGATTATAGAACCTTCGTATTGAAATCAATAAAGTTTCCTTTCCATTCTGATTGCTGATCACACAAAGACACACACACGATCACGAAGAATCTGCTGAAATCTTTTTTTCAAGAAATGAGCTCTTATCAGTTGCTGTTTTTTTTCTCAAAAAACCTAATTTTAAAAATTGTTGCGTGTGACCTTTCGGCACGTGTTGATCGGAAGTGCTGATAAGAAATCGCTATAAAAGGGGGAGAGAAAGCTCAGTCTGTTAGTTCGTCTGCAATTTTCTCCCGGGACAGTCGTTGGACGGGACAATCGGAAGGATCGACGATGATGCGCCACCCTGGCTCCGATGGTCGGTGCTCGAGGATCCGAGGATGCGGCTCGACTGTGGGCCACGATGGCCGCCGCACCTATGGCCGGTGCCCGATGATGCGGCTCCGATAGCCGGTGCCCCGATGACCAGTGCCCCGATGGCATGTGCTCCGATGGCCGGTGCACCAATGGCCGGTGCCGCGACGAGGTGGCCCGAAGATGTGGCTCCGATGGCCGCTGCCCCGAGGATGCGGCTCCGATGGATGCAGATCCGATGGATGCGGCTCCAATGGATGCGACCCCGATGGATGCGGCTCCGATGGTCGCTGTTCCGGTGGTCGATGCCCCGATGGATGCGGTTCGAGGATGCGGAAGTCCAATGGCCACCGACAAATGGAGAAGCTGTGGCCAATGGGATGGTGGCGTGGAAGATCAAAAGGTTGGTGCCGGTTTGGATTGTGACGGATGGATCGTGTGGATGTTGAGGACGCGGGTCGATCTTGAAAGCTGAGTTTGAAAAAAAATTAAAAAGGATTAGTTTAGTTGACTCACATTAGTTTCATAGACACTACATTGGAAACACCCTAAGGAAACTGGGTTAGGTAAACCATTAGGCTGAGCCTAGATAAACCCTAAGG
>LR539664.1:828307-842748 GCA_900536315.3 Caenorhabditis becei
GCAACTGGGTTAGGTTATGAGTTTTAGGATTAGGGATTCTTTTTTGGTACACCCTAAGGCAACTGGGTTAGGTAAACCATTAGGCTGAGCCTAGATAAACCCTAAGGAAACTGGGTTAGGATATAAGCTTTAGGATTAGGGATTCTTTTTTGGTACACCCTAAGGCAACTGGGTTAGGTGAACCATTAGGCTGAGCTTAGATAAACCCTAAGGCAACTGGGTTAGGTTATAAGTTTTAGGATTAGGGATTCTTTTTTGGTACACCCTAAGGCAACTGGGTTAGGTAAACATTTAGGCTGAGCTTAGATAAACCCTAAGGAAACTGGGTTAGGGGTTGAGCTTTAGGGTCCTTTTGAAGGAAACCCTGAAGAATGTGAAGTTAGCTAACTTTTGAGAAAAAACTTCTTGAAAAAAAAACAAATTGAAAAAAATCTGAAAAAAAACAATTCGTCTCTTCGTCCTTTTTTTCAGAATCGTCTCCCTTCTTGCTTCAACATCAGTACATCAACTTCTGAGATCGACTTGGCAACTGGACATCTCAAGACAGCTGGAACTGGTCGACGCGATCAACGATGACTACTTTGATGCGATCATCTTCTGGTTCCTATGTGTGTACAACATTCGACAACGTGCTGCTGACCGGATAAAAACAAGGCTTTTGGTACAGACGAGCGACAAAATGAAGATGCGATCCTCAATTGTTCAGGCCTGCGGCTGTTGCGGCTCAATGGTTCCTTGGTCAAGACTTTCAAGATGGATCGTTGAAGCGCTGATGACTTCTGGCTCTGTGGTGCGGCTCCTGGGTGCTTCACCCGATGGTTCCGATAGTCTGCGGCTTCGACAGTCCGACGGACATTCGAGTTGGTGCAGCTCCCGATGATCGGGACTTTTGGTGCGGATCCTGACTCCCGATGATGCACCGAGCACCGATGACTTCGCTGGTGCGCTCCTGATCCCTTCGGTGTGAATTCCAATGGCAACTCCAATCATCAACGATCCAATGGTCAATTCTGTCGAGATGGTGCGGTTCCTGATGCTCAAGACTTTCGACGATTCAAGCCCAACTGGTTCAAAGAGTTTTGAGTTGAGGATAAGTCGTGAAAGTTCTTCATCCGTGCGGTTCGTGAAATTCTCCAGGGTTACTTTCAAAATGAACCCTTAAAAGTTTTCTTTTGAAGCGTGTTTTGAAACCTGCAATACTTCTCTTCTCTTTCGTTTTCCAGATTATCGTCGAGCAACCAGCAACTTCGACCTCTGACTACAACTGGAAAGGACCCTATTTGTTCAAACTTTAATAAATGTTCATCTTCTCCTTTTTGAACAGTTTGCTTTTTTTTTGAAATTTGAAACTTTATTGAATTTGAAAGGTTAGCAATTACTCTCAAGAATATAAGAAACGCGATTCTCCTTCTTCCATGGCCTTATCATCTTGCGAACTGCTCCCCGAATCGTTTGATTGAGTGTCAAGTAGATGATGCTCACAGAACCTGAACCAGACTTGTTATTGCTTATCACTGATAACATTGATAACCTGTACACAACTGCCATCCAATTTGTGCGACTACTATCAGCCACTCTGGGGAGTAGAAGAATTGCATGTAGACGTACAAGAAGGAGGTGATGGAGTGGAAGAAGCAGATGATGGCGACTTGGAGGATCACTAGCTTTTGTTGCTTGGATATAGGTTGGGAGCTCATTGAATGGGTTTCCCGAATGATAAAAGATATCAGATAGGCGTATAGTGATAAGGTGATAACAGTGAGGGTGGCGTTATTGATTGGTTGATAGAGGTTTGTGTAGTAGGAGGAATCGAGGCCAAGGCCTGGGTCGAAGAACCAGGACATGAATTCAGGACGGAAGATGACGGGTTTGGTGAGGAAGATTCCGTAGGCAGAGGTCATGAAGAATAGGATTAGGAGAAAGTTCATTGAAGGCTTTTGGAAGAGCCAATCGATGTTTAGGTTCTTGTTGAGCTCACTGATACGGCAGAGAGCAAGTGATATGCAGCACAGGGAGCAGCCGAGCCACCAGCCGAAACCATTGGAGCCGAGGAAGAAAATGAAGCGGGGGTAGTCGCAGAAGGTGATTCCATTGATTCCAAGGAGTCCTGTGACTATGGAATTGACAAGAACTGATGGGATATCACAGATGGCTAGTGATATCATTATCTTGTAGGCTGGAGCACGGATGAGGTCTCGGGTGAGCATGGAGAAGAGGCAGAGGAGGTAGAGGGTCTGGAACATAGAGGTGATAAGGACTGATAGTGGTGATTGATTAAATACCACAAAAATTGATCCACTGATAAGAAAATAGGCTCCAAGAACTGGACGTTTGACTCGGAGATCATCGTCAATGGAGAAGTTTGCCGGGCAGGGGTAGTACTTCGAGTCCAACTCGAAGCCGTTAAAAATCAGGGAAGCAAGGGTAAGAGAAAAAGTGGAGGAGGGCATGATAAGGAGTGATAGTAGTGATAAGGAGTGATAACAAATCTAGCTTATATAGGAATGTGCCAGACAGTCCCCAGGCGCATTACGACCAGACACCAACAACGTCAACCATATTCCGAGGGATGTGTCTTGGTCCAGACTCTCCATTATTGTTATTGTTCTGCCCATACTTCTCCTCCATCCCGACATGCCATCCCAACATCTCTCGGATCTTTTTGCTAAGTAACATCTTGACGACAGAGTTGCGTATCGTTCGGTTGAGGGTGAGGTAGACGACACAGAAGCATCCGTTGCTCCATTGCCATGCGAGTTGTCCGATGATGACCATGGTGGGTGGGGAGTAGAAGAATTGCATGTAGACGTAGATGTAGGCGGTGGCGGCGTGGAAGGAGCAGAGGATGACGGCTTGGATGATTATCTGGAAGCAGGGGGATGGGTTGGGCTTTTGGACTTTGGGGTATTGGGCTTTGGGCTTTTGGGCTTTTGGACTTCAGGGCTCTGGGCTCCTGGGCTCTGGCCTCTAGGCTTCTGCGCTTTCAGGCCTCAAGCCCTTATCTCCAAGCTTCCCCCTTACCTGTTGTTTCGTCCTACACACCCACATCGAGCTCCCATTCCCATCCTTATCTCTGAACAAGTACACACAAAGGTAGATGTACAGAGAAGTAGTGATAGCGGACACAAACAGATTATTGATGGTATGAGCAATGTTGTGATAGAGGGAGGGCTAAAAGTGATAAGGGTGATTGATAACAGTGAGTGCCCACCTCTCCCCCAACTTTCGGGTCGAAGAACCAGGAGCTGAACTCTGCGGTGAAGAGCAATGGCTTGGTGAAGAGGCATGCGTAGAACCAGTAGCTTATCAGGATAGTGATAACAGCCTTGATTTGGGTTTGGTGGACTAGAAATCCCAATGGGAACTTTGCATTGATCTCCACGCATCGGTCAATGGCCAGTAGGATACAGGCGATACAGCCGCCCATCCAGGAGCCGAGTCCCAGGGCTCCAGATGAGAAAATGAATAGTGGGTAGTGACAGAATGAGGCGCCAAGAATGTCTAGAATCCCTGTTATCACAGAGTTGACTGATAGTGATAACATGTCAAAGATAGCGAGGATTATCATTATCTTGAAGGGCGGGGTGCGGACTTTGGATTTGAGCATCACCATGAAACATGGGATGTAGAGGAGCTGGAAGCTTATCAACTGATTTCTTATCACTCTCTTATCACTCACAATCAGTAAGACTCCTGAAAAGAAAAAGTAGGACCCTAGAACAGGTCTCTGATAACTGGTGATAGTGGCATTATCACATTGATAAGCATCAGGGTACAAGGAAAAGTGATGGGTTAGCACGTAGAACATGGACATTTTCAGTGACCTTCGGTCACGGGGTCAGTGACGTGTTGATCAAAAGTGCTGATAAGAAATCGGTATAAATAGCCGGGAGAAAGCTCAGTCTGGTATTCCCGACTACAATTTCTGCCTGGGGCAGACGGTCAGAAGAGGGAGCTGATGGATCGATCGATGTGCGCCACCGATGGCTGGTGCCGAGGATGCCCACCCCGAGCGGTTGAGGCGCCGGTGGCGATGATACTTCTAGCGTCGATGGCGCGGCGCTGGAAGCGGAGCCACTAGAGGACGAGGACAAGCAGCCGGATGTGCGGCCCCCGATGGGCAAGGCTCCGAAGATCGTGGCATCGATGGTGCCGATCACCGATGGTGGCGGCTCGGAGAACTTCTAGCGTCGATGGCGCGGCGCTGGAAGTCGATGCACCGAAGGACGAGAAGCCGAATGTGCGGCCCCCATTGGGCAAGGCTCGGATGCGGCTCCCGACGGCTCAAAGGCACTGGACGCCTCCTTGGCCGGGAAGGATGTGGTGGATGTGGTCAAGATGGAGGCTTCGTTGGTCAACTTTGCCTCGGATCCGATGAACGATGGTGATGCGGCTCGATGGTGTTGCAGTGGCAGTGGCATCTTGGTGAAAGTCAATCGTGGTGGCGGGGCAACGGGGATGAGTTTGATCAAATCAAAACTGAAATCTAACCAAAGTACCCTAAGGTAGGGTACTTTTAGTTGACTGAGCAGAACTCTAAAGCACCTGGGATCTGTAGGTTTGACGATTAGCTAACGTTCGGCAGAACCCTAAAGCAGCTGGGATCTGTAGTTAAGTTGTTATTAACTCTAGTTCCGGAACCCTAAAGCAGCTGGGATCCATAGGATATTGACTGTTAGGCTGAGAATTAGTCAGAACCCTAAAGCAGCTGGGGTCTGAAGCTAGGTAACTCTGAGCCGGAACCCTAAAGTAGCTGGGATCCATAGGTTTGACTTGTTGGTGACGTTTGGCAGAACCCTAAAGCAGCTGGGATCTGTAGGTGAGCTTTTAGTTGAGTTAGACAGAACCCTAAAGTACCAGGGGTCTGTAGGGTGAGCTTTAGGGGACTTGTGAAGTAACCCCTGAAGCGCTTGATGTATAGGCTTTGAAAAATTTGAACTTGAAAAAAAATTTAAAAAAAAAACAATTCTGCTTTCTTGTTTCCAGAAGTTTCCAGAAAAGCAGCTCCCGATGGTCAAACGATGACTTCTGGTCGGACAGTGCTCTCTTCTTATTTGTTTCAATATCTTCAATAAATTTTTATCTTCTCCTGTTTGGAAATGAAACTTGGTAATGAGAACTGGAACTCTTGAGAGAGTCACGTTTCAACTTGGTCTTCTGATTCGGAGCTTGGACTGTCTTCTGCTGAATGTTTTCTGCTGTTGAGCTTTGGGAGCAAGCGCCAACCATTGGACGTCAAACTCGCTCTACTGAACTCCAAAACCTTGCTTTTCTTTTTTCCAAAATGAAATTTTTATTTGATATTTGAAACTTATTCAAAAAGTCAGCAATTACTCTCAAGAATATAAGAAACGCGATTCTCCTTCTTCCATGGCCTTATCATCTTGCGAACTGCTCCCCGAATCGTTTGATTGAGTGTCAAGTAGATGATGCTCACAGAACCTGAACCAGACTTGTTATTGCTTATCACTGATAACAACTGATAACCTGTACACAACTGCCATCCGATTTGCGCGACTACTATCAGCCACTCTGGGGAGTAGAAGAACTGCATGTAGACGTACAAGAAGGAGGTGATGGAGTGGAAGAAGCAGATGATGGCGACTTGAAGGATCACTAGTTTTTGTTGCTTGGATATGGGTTGGGAGCTCATTGAATGGGTTTCCCGGATGATAAAAGATATCAGATAGGCGTATAGTGACAAGGTGATAACAGTGAGGGTGGCGTTATTGATAGGTTGATAGAGGTTTGTGTAGTAGGAGGAATCGAGGCCAAGGCCTGGGTCGAAGAACCAGGACATGAATTCAGGACGGAAGATGACGGGTTTAGTGAAGAAGATTCCGTAGGCAGGGGCCACGAAGAATAGGATTAGGAGAAGGTTCATTGAAGGTTTTTGGAAGAGCCAATCAATATTGAGGTTCTTGTTGAGCTCACTGATACGGCAGAGAGCAAGTGAAATGCAGCACAGGGAGCAGCCGAGCCACCAGCCGAAACCATTGGAACCGAGGAAGAAGATGAGGCGGGGGTAGTCGCAGAAGGTGATTCCATTGATTCCAAGGAGTCCTGTGGCTATGGAATTGACAAGGACTGATGGGATATCACAGATGGCTAGTGATATCATTATCTTGTAAGCTGGAGCACGGATGAGGTCTCGGGTGAGCATGGAGAAGAGGCAAAGAAGGTAGAGGGTCTGGAATATGATAAGTGATAAGGACTGATAATGGTGATTGATTAAATACCACAAAAATTGATCCACTGATAAGAAAATAGGCCCCGAGAACTGGGCGTTTGACCCGGAGATCATCGTCAATGGAGAAGTTTGCTGGACAGGGGTAGTACTTGGAGTCAAGCTCGAAACTGTTGAAAATCAAGGAAGCAAGAGTTAGGGAGAAGGTGGAGGAGGGCATGATAAGGAGTGATAAGAACTGATAAGGAGTGATAACAAGTCTAGCTTATATAGGGATGTGCCAGACAGTCCCCAGGTGCATTACGACCAGACACCAACAACGTCAACCATATTCCGAGGGATGTGTCTTGGTCCAGACTCTCCATTATTATTATTGTTCTGCCCATACTTCTCCTCCATTCCCACATGCCATCCCAACATCTCGCGAATCTTCTTGTTCAGTAGCATTTTGACGACAGAGTTGCGAATCGTTCGGTTGAGGGTGAGGTAGACGACACAGAAGCATCCGTTGCTCCATTGCCAGGCGAGTTGTCCGATGATGACCATGGTGGGTGGGGAGTAGAAGAATTGCATGTAGACGTAGATGTAGGCGGCGGCGGCGTGGAAGGAGCATAGAATGACGGCTTGAATGATTATCTGGAAGCAGGGGGATGGGTTGGGCTTTTGGACTTTGGGGTATTGGGCTTTGGGCTTTTGGGCTTTTGGGCTCTGGGCTTTTGGACTTCAGGGCTCTGGGCTCCTGGGCTCCGGCCTCTAGGCTTCTGCGCTTTCAGGCCTCAAGCCCCAGTCTCCAAGCTTCCCCCTTACCTGTTGTTTCGTCCTACACACCCACATCGAGCTCCCGTTCCCATCCTTATCTCTGAACAAGTACACACAAAGGTAGATGTACAGAGAAGTTGTGATAGCGGACACGAACAGATTGTTGATGGTATGAGCAATGTTGTGATAGAGGGAGGGCTGTAAGTGGTAAGGGTCATTGATAATATGATTGGGTGCCCACCTCCCCGCCAACTTTCGGGTCGAAGAACCAGGAGCTGAACTCTGCGGTGAAGAGCAATGGCTTGGTGAAGAGGCATGCGTAGAGCCAGTAGCTTATCAGAATAGTGAGAACGGCCTTGATTTGGGTTTGATGGACTAGGAATCCCAATGGGAACTTTGCATTGATCTCCACGCATCTGTCAATGGCCAGTAGGATACAGGCGATACAGCCGCCCATCCAGGAGCCGAGTCCCAGGGCTCCAGATGAGAAAATGAATAGTGGGTAGTGGCAGAATGAGGCGCCAAGAATGTCTAGAATTCCTGTTATCACTGAATTGACTGATAGTGATAACATGTCAAAGATAGCGAGGATTATCATTATCTTGAAGGGAGGGGTGCGGACTTTGGATTTGAGCATCACCATGAAGCATGGGATGTACAGGAGCTGGAAGATTATCAATTGATTGCTTATCAGTCTCTTATCACTCACAATCAGTAAGACTCCTGAGAAGAAAAAATAGGACCCTAGAACAGGTCTCTGATAACTGGTGATAGTGACATTATCACATTGATAAGCATCAGGGTACAAGGAGAAGTGATTGGTTAGCACGTAGAACATGGACATTTTCAGGTCCGACATTGTTCTTTCTTCCGACGAATACTGATACCTTATCAGTGATAAAAGTGATAAGAACACTTTACTTGTTAGTGGGCGGGTATCGCCCTTATCAGTGATAAAACCCCAGGGAACCAAGAGAAATAACAATATCAGTCCACTATACGATCCCAGAGCGACGTCAAGGAGAGCATTGAGCAGTTTGGCGGAATTTCGGAGTGTCGTAAGTTAGAAAACAGTCACTGATATGTTGATAGTAGAATTATCATTGTTCTGGGTCTTCAGAATCCGATGAAGCTTCAGGGTTTTACGAACTGAGGATCGGATGGTTTTGTTGAAGATCAGGTAGACCAGGCAGACGCCTCCTGGAAGAAAATAGGATGAATTTGGGCTTTTTAGGCTTGATTTTTCAGGCCGGCCTAAAAGTGGGCTCAAGCCTAGTTATCTAGGCTTGAGCCCAATTCCTCAGGCCGGCCTGAACATGGCTATCTGGCCTCAAGCTTGATGTTCCAGACCTGGGCTTCACTGCTAGGCAAGCCTGAAACAGGCCTTTTGTTTAGGCCTGATGTTTAGGCTTAACCCTACCTTTTTAGGCCGGCCTGAAGCTCATAGCCTAGTCTTAAGCCTTCTTTTTCCAGGCCGGCCTGGACCAGACTTCATTTCTAGACCCACCTGTAACCATTTGCCACCCAACTTGTTCCGCTGCTATCAACCAATTCGGTGTGTAGAAAAACTGCATGTAGACATAGACACTTGACGATATACTGTGACCAACACAGATTACAAGTGCTTGATAGCAGAATTGTTTTTGAGAAGCTGATAATTGAATGGAATTCATGGAATTCTTCTTTCGGAACATTGAATAGCAGAGGATAGTGTAGAGGAGAGAAGTGAGAAGGGCCATTGAGATGTTGTTGATGGTGTGGTACATGTTGGTGTAAAGTTCTGATGGGTGACCGACACCCGGGTCGAAAAACCAGCTCATATACTCCAATCGGAAGATGACTGGTTTAGTGAGAAGTGTGCCATAGGCCACGGTTAGAACCAGGAATCCAAGGATCAGTTTCATCGGGGTCCCATGAAACAGAACATCTAGCTGGAGCTTCGGGTTGAGTTCAGAGATCCGGCAGATGGCGAGAGTAACACATGTCATTGAGCATCCGAGCCAACATCCAAAGGCATGAGCTCCGCAGATGTAGATGAAGAGGGGGAATTGGCAATAGGTCAAGCCAAAATATCCGAAGAATCCGGTGACTAGGGAGTTGACGAAAAGGGAGCAAATGTCGAAGATGGCGAGGAAAAGCATGATTTGATAAGATGGAGATTTGATCAACTCTTTTGATAGCATAGCTTTGAAGCATAAGGTATAGAGGATCTGAATCATTTTCCAGTACGTTGTTCCAAAATCCCGCTTACCATAAGAACCCCTCCACTAACCAGAAAATACGTTCCTAAAACTCTCCGGGGTCTTGGCTCAATGCCAACTATCTCTGGGCACTTGTAGAACGTGGAGTCCAGTTGGAAACCATTGAGGATCACAGAAAACAAGGACATCTCAAAGTTTGACATTCTGATAACGGATAACTGATAAGCGTCACAGGGACCTTGGGGAACTAGAAAAAGTTCTGTCTGCCAGGATAAAAACAAAACACATATAGATCCAAAACATAGAACAAGTAGTTTAAATTTCGGAATGCTTATTTTGATGGTTATGAATCTCTGATGCGTTATTTCGGAACGTCGTACTAAAAAGTTACTAAAAGTGGGATTTCGGAGCATCGTACTAACCTTGAACTAAAGGGTTCAAGCGTTAGAACGGAGCATCGTACTAGAATGTTCTCAAAGTCCCAAAGGTGTAATTTTGGAGCATCGTACTGATCTACGAGTTGAGCCAAATGTTGTGTTACGTTCTTCCGGAGCATCGTACCAAGTTCGCAGCTTGACCTACTTACCGTAAGTCTGGAGCATCGTACTAACTCCTATAACTCCTCTGGCTCCATGCGTTATTCCGGAGCATCGTACTAACATTTCACTCAAAGGTTCAAGCGTAATTCCGGAGCATCGTACCAAGTCTCCAGTTTGACCTACTTACCGTAAGCCTGGAGCATCGTACTAATGGCTCCTCTGGCTCTAGGCGTTATTTCGGAGCATCGTACTAACACAAGTTCACTTTCAAACTGAATTTTGATCCGATTGAACACTCGAAACTTCCTAATCCCTTCATTGTCCAAAAAGTTGCTACCTGAGGGCGGTGACTATGAATCAGAGCTCTTATCACCCCTTATCAGTTCTCTAATCAGTTAGCATTGAACTCTGGAATCACTAATCCTCCTCTCATCCTTCTAATAAGTTATCAACTAACAACTCGTGATAACTCATCAATAAGTATATAACCATGTTCTAGAGCTGTTCCTTGTGGCTCTTATCACTTATCAAATTCCCCAAGGTTTCAAGTTCAAAATTGAAATCAAAATCCCAACGTCATTTTTCATGTTGTCACCTTATCACCCCCTCTAATCACCAAGTTCATTCACCACTTTCTCCCCAGAGGCCTCAGAAAGTAAGGGAAGTAATCACCACCCGCTTATCACTTCCTTGTCAGTGATAATGACTCAAATCATCATATTTACCCGTCCGCCTACCTAGACTCTCCTCTATTCCCAATAGACCTGCTCGCAATCAGAACACATTGTTCTCCGTCTCAACTTCACCAACACCCTCCATTTCACAATTATAGCAATATGGATTTCGAAATGACCATGTTCTACGTGTTCACACACTCTTTTCAACTTTACCCAGAAGCTTATCAGTGCCCGAGTGATAAGGATGGATTAGGAGAGAGCCGGCCGTATTTAGGAGCTTATTTTTTGGTGTCCGGGGTGATATTTTTGGTGAGAAAGTCATCAGCTTCATCATTTCTTATCACAAAGTTATCATTCCAGTGCCTCTACCTCCCCTGCTTTATCGTAATGGTCAAAACCACTTGCCGAGTGCCCGTCTTCCAAATAATGATGGTTCTGGCTATCTTTGACATGTTATCACTATCAGTTAACTCTGTGATAACAGGAATCTTAGACATCCTCGGCGCCTCTTTCTGTCACTACCCACTATTCATTTTCTCATCTGGAGCCCTGGGACTCGGCTCCTGGATGGGCGGCTGTGTGGCCTGTATCCTACTGGCCATTGACAGATGTGTGGAGATCAACTCCAGATTCCCATTGGGATTCCTTTTGAAAAAGAAGAGCTTCCATTGGGTCATGACAATAATGCTAGCGTACTGGGTGTACGCCTGCCTTTTCACCAAGCCAATCCTCTTCACCTCCGAGTTTAGCTCCTGGTTCTTCGACCCGAGGATCGGGAATGATGTGAGTATTTGAACTTGAAGTCCATTGGCTAGACTGACATGCCCTTTTCAGCCGTCTCTATACCATAACATTGCACATACTATAAACAATTTGTTGGTCGCTGTGACGACAAGTTCGCTGTACATGTACCTTTGTTATCACTTGGTTTATAAGATTGGGTATTCGAGTTCAATGTGGATGTATAGGTCGAAGCAGCAGGTGGGTAAGGGGGTCTGGGAGCTTGAAGCCTAGAGGGTCAGAGGCCTAGAAGCCTGAAAGCAAAAAAGCCTAAAAGCCTATAAGCCTGGAAGCCTGGAAGCCTGGAAACCTAGAAGCCTAGAAGCCTGGAGCCTGGAGCCTGGAGCCCTGAAGCCTTGAAGCCTAGAGCCTGGAGCCCAGGACCTCAGGAGCCTTGAAGCCCAAATGCCTTGAAGCCTAGAAACCTTGAAGCCTAAAGCCCAAAAGCCTAGAGCCTGAAGCCCGAAAGCCCAAAAGCCCAGAAGCCCAAAAGCCCACAAGCCCAAATTCATCTCCTCTATTTCCAGATAATCATCCAAGCCGTCGTCCTCTGCACCTTCCACGCTGCCGCCGCCTACATCTACGTCTACATGCAATTCCTCTATTCCCCACCGATCCTTATCATTTTGGGCCAAGTCTTCTGGCAGTGGAGCAACGGATGCTTCTGTGTGGTGTACCTGACATTGAATCGGACTATCAGGAACGCTGTTATCAGGATGATGGTGCCACGTGTCTTGAGGACAAGGATGGGTTGGCATGTGGGGATAGATGAGCAGTTGAGGTTCCCGAGTCGTCCGAATACAGTGAGTGCAGTGGCGCCGTTGAAGGTGGAGACAAACTTTGTTATCTAACTTTATCAATTCCTTATCACTTTATCAATGAATGAATGAATCTAGATCAGCTTCCAGTACGATGCTCCAAAATCCCAGTCATCGAAACATCTCTCAACGTCATGACTTTGACTTCCTGTCGTGTTCCGGAAGTTGCCTTTTTTAGCAACTGAGAAGCACTGATAAGCACCTTTTGATAACATGTGTCTAACATTTAACTTCATTTTTTCGTCCGTCTGTGCGCGAGCGCAAAAGTGATGAGAAGAGGAGTACAATTTTGAGGGGAAGGGGGCTGGGGGCGGGGAATTGTGAAGAGGAGAACTTGAATAAGAAGAAGAAGAAGAAGAAGATCCGAATGACAAAAGAAAAGGAAAAAGGGAGTTATTTCCGTCTTCCGAAGCTCATAATCTGGCGTTCGTAGTCTTCGGCGCGTTTGCCGAATGCCATGATCGGCCGGTCGTAGTCCATTGGAGCGCGCTTGCCGAATGACATGATGTCACGGTCGTACTGTAATGATAACTGATAAGGGGTGTCTGGATGCAATGGGTTTACCATGGATGGAGATCGCTTTCCAAAGCTCATAATGTCACGGGAGAAGTCGGTGTTGGCGGATCGCTTGCCAAAGGACATGATGTCGCGGTCGAACTGGAAGCAGGAAGTTTCAGAACAAGCCTAAAGCAGGGCCTAACAGGCCTAAATAGGCTTAGAATCAAGCCTGGAATCAAGCCTAAAGTCAGGCCTGAAGTCAAGCCTAAATGCAGGCCTAGAAGTCCTAAGGTCAAGCCTAGAAGCAGGGTTGGAGCCAGGCCTGTAGTGTCAGACCTATCAGGCTTGGCGTCAGGTCTAAGGGCAAGCCTAGAATCAGGCCTATCAAGCTTGAAATCAAGCTTGCAATCAGGCCTGTTAGGCCTAGAGTCAGGCTTGTAATCAGGCCTGTAATCAAGCCTACAGTCAGGCCTAGAAGCAGACCAGACTCCGCAAGCCTAATAACCTTGGGAGCAGGGATACCATCAAGTGTAACCAGGCCTACTTCAAGCCTCCTAATCAGGCCCATTCAGGACTATCCCAGGCCTATTCCAGGCTAATACCAAGGCTCATTCAGGCCTATTTCATTCAGGCCCATTCAGGCCCATTCAGGCCCATTCCATCCTTCACTCACATTGGGTTGTCTCTTGCCGAACGCCATGATTCTACGATCGTAAAGATCAGCGGCACTTCCTGCAGATCGTTTTCCGAACGACATGATGTCACGAGAGAAGTCGTTGCGCTTCGCGTTCAGCGTCTCGTCACGGCTCGCTGGAAAATGAGAGTTTCTGGTTACAATTAGTTTAAGGGATTTGGTTGGGGGGAGAAGCTCAAGGAAAAGTATCAAGTGACAAAGTCATCTGAATCTTGGGATCCGATGTTTGGTCAATGTTCGATGATCCCAATTAGTGATCGCTTATCACTTTCGGCCCAGTTATCACTATCACTGATAAGAGTCATATCATACCTTGACAAAAAGCCGTGGTGATAGCGGCGACGATGCAGAAGATTTGCAAGGTGCGACGCATTCTGTTAACCCTGGAAATCATCTATTTAACTTTAAAAAAGTGTTTTTAAAGAGAAAGGAGCGTTATTTCGGAGCATCGTACTATGACATAGCCATCGCCGAGATTGAGAAAGTAGTGAGGCCTAGTGGCGTCCTCGAGACTCCTCCTGAAGGCCACGCCCCTTTTCTCATCCGTCTCTTGACGTCATGTGAATAATGGTGGGCCAAAGAAGGGGGTCCTCATCAATTTCAGGCCTACCGTAACCCAGATTTTAATTTCCAGGCCTAGGGAATGAAAAATGAGGTGTCAAAATGAAGGTGTGAAGTTGAGAAATTACTATTTTCTCTCTGAAGGGGGTTCTTTTAAATGAAGACGTGGCTTGGTGTGTTTTTCACTAATTAGAAGAACATGTTTGATCATCGTGGGTTACGGTAGGTGAAGAAGAACAAAACATGAAGAAGAAGCCTAATTAGGAGGTGTATAGATAGTAGGACACGTCAGAATTTGGATTTTGAATTCTAAGGTGAATAGAAGGGGGTTGGGTGTGACGTGGGATGACGAATCAGGAAGTTTTGTGAAACTTCAACAGTGTGAATTCTAGAGAGATGGGATTCTGGGAACGAGAAGTCAAGATTCAGAAGTCAGAAACCTCACAATCACTAGTGCCCTCCTATCACTACAATCCATCAGCACTCGGCGGCCGGCAGCGCCCGGCCGCCGCGCTCTTGTCATTGCACTCCGCGCGCTGTGCCGCCGCGTCCTCGGTAGTATAGTGGTGAGTATCCGCGTCTGTCACATGCGAGACCCGGGTTCAATTCCCGGCCGGGGAGAATATATTTTGTGAAGGGCGCCAAGGCTGATAAGGTGATAGTAAGAGGATTCAGATGACAGTCTGGGATTCAGGATTCAGATGAGAGTCTGGGATTCAGGATTCAG
>LR539664.1:843213-853258 GCA_900536315.3 Caenorhabditis becei
ATGAGAATCTGGGATTCAGGATTCAGATGAGAATCTGGGATTCAGGACAGAAGCCCAGAACCCAGGATTCAGAAGCCCAGAACCTAGGATTCAGAAGTCCAGGATCCAAAATCCAGAAGACACCCAGGATTCAGAAGATCCGAGATCCAGTGGTCCCTTCAAATTCAGAATCCGTTAAGATTCCACAAATCTCCCGAATCCATCCAAAAAACCGCTCAATTCCCAATGAAATCCCCATAAAAAGTATCAAATTTCCCCAGGACAAAAGACCACGTAAGACGCCGGATGAAGTTACACATTCCCAGAAAAGAAACGAGTACATCAATGTTTTATAAGTGGCGGCTGAGTGGGAGAGGAACCAAGAAAACATGAGGATAAGCTGAAGATTAGACAGATCAAAATGTGTGTGATAAGTTATCACTGATAACACACATGCTCTTCAATCTGTTAGAAGTGCGCTCCATTGAGAACACAGCACGTTTCAAAGTCAATTTCCAATGCCTCCCAAGCAATTTTATTCCGCTTTCTAATCCGCTAATCCCTAGACGACTAGTATTGCCAAAGCTGATAAGGTGATAGTGATACAATGAAAGTTGTGCTTTCTATTCGGACCGATAAGAAAGGTGATATGATTTCTGATGTGTTCCCGAAGGACAAAAGTCTCAAAAAAGATCTAAAGGTTCAGATTAGAGGGTGGAGGCTTAGAGATTTGAGATTTGACGAATTGGAAAAGTTCAGAAGAATCAGAAGGACTTTTGAATTAATGGGCGGTCCCCAGAAGGTCTTGGAAGTTGATTTGCAATGGATGAAGCTCTGAGAAAACAAATGTGAATGTCCTGTGAAAACTTCAAAGGCTTTGAAGTGTTGGATGACATTTCCGAGTCAAGTGGTGAGAGAAAAGACAAAGAGGATTCACACTTTTTACGAATTTATAGTGGGGGAAGAGGAAGAAGACGAAGAAGCGTGGGGGGACATTAAGGGGGAAATGGGGGGAGGGGGAAAGAGTTTCGGAATGATTCGGAGACGTCACTGGAATATCGCCTTAGGCGACGTAATTTGGTCTTGAGCTTTCCAGGAGGAAGATTTTGAACTTGTGACCGTTATTTTGGAGTGTCGTTTGGGCTATAACACTGGATATTGAGCTTCTGGGTGTTGATAAGCTGATAAGAACCGGGTCAGGTTGAAGCTCAGGTTGTCTTGGATCACTTGATATGGAGCTCGCTTGTGATAAGCTGATAGCTGATAATCTGTTTGGGGCATCGTACTAGGCGAAACTTTGTGTATTCAGAAGAGCGCTGGGACCACTTCTAAAAGTGTCCCTTTCCAATGTTTCCTTGACAACTTTTGACTAATTCAACTGTTTTGTGACGCCTTCACGCTTCATATTTCGCAATCTGATGGATTTCAGGATTCAGATGAGATTCAGAAGATTCAGAAGCCTTCACGTCATCTGAATCTAGCAACTTGAAGGCTCAGAAGGAATCAGGCTTCAGAATCCTAGCTGACACAGATTCAGAAGCCCTCACGGCATCTAAATCTAGAGTTTGAAACCTAAAAAGCTAAAAAAGAGCAAAACTGAGCTCTTTCCCCTCCTTTTATACCAAAAATCCCTAGCCTTACTGTAATGGGTTGACACGTCGTTCCAGTGTGGGTTTACGAGGAGAGTGGTTCTAATGGAAAGTTTCGGGAATTGGATTCGTACAGTTGGCGAATTGGAAGGGTTTATGGGGCACTAAGTGGCGGGATTTCGGAGCATCGTAATAGAATGCCTAGGATAAAAGCTTGAAGTTGATCAATTCTAAGTGGCCACGTCACCAAAAAAGCGGGATTCTGGAGCATCGTACTAAACTCCCAAATCTCACGTCTTCTCCGATGACGTGGCACTTCAGAATCATCTGACCCTTTCCTCTACTACTATAGCACACACACTTGAAGCTATATGATCACTCAAAAAACCAATCACCTCCTTTTTTTTGCAAAGTTTTGTAAAAATTGAGGATCAAAAACTTCAAAAACCTTTTCTATTTGAATTTCGCATTTCGAAAACACGGAACAAAGAGAAGAAAAAGAAGAAGGGCAAGGGAAAGGGCGTGAAGAAAACAAAAAAGAACTGAGGGAATTGAGGAAGAATTGGATCAGAAACGGGGCGAAAAGGGCACTTGATTCGGTTTATTTTGGCCTAGAAGCCTGAAGCCTGAAGCCTGGAAGCCTGGAAGCCTGAGCCCTGAAGCTTGAGCCCCGAAGCTTGAGCCTAAGCCCTGGAGCCCAAAAGCCTAGAAGCCCAGAAGCTCAAAAGCCTAGAAGCCTAAAAGCCCAGAAGCCCAAGCCCGAAACCATTCCCCCTAGTCTAGTCATAAAAGTTCCAAACCCCAAAGAAAATCGAAAATTGCTTTCCAAATTGGCTCAACACACACACATGAACATGAAATATGGAAATTCAACAGGAAATTCGAAGGCGGAGAACAAGTTTATGGGCACCAGTGGGGAAAAAGTAATTTCGTCCCGGGCTCAATTTGTTCTTTCTTCTAGTCGTCATAAAGAGCAAGAATTGTACATAGAATGCTCTTTGTGTTGTGTGTTGCAATGAGTTGGACGTCATAATGGTCAAGGAAACGGATTCAGAATCCGTCACGTCTTCTGAATCCAGGAACAAAACCAAAACCAAAAATCTGCCGAAAAAGAGCAAAACTGAGCTCTTTCCCCTCCTTTTATACCCAAAATCTTACTGTTATGGGTTGACACGTCGTTCCAGTGTGGTTTTACGAGGAGAGTGGCTCTAATGGAAAGTTTCGGGAATGGGATTCGTACAGTTGGCGAATTGGCGGGTTAATGGGATTCTAAGTGGCGGGATTTCAGAGCATCGTACTAGGAAACGTCAAGAATGGCCCAGAAGCTCTGGAATTTCAAGTTGTAGGCAACGGGATTTTGGAGCAACGTACTGGAATGAGCTTGGATGAGCTAGAAAAGCACGGGATTTCGGAGCATCGTACTAGGAAACATCAAGAATGACCCAAAAGCCCTAGAAGTTCAAGTTCTAGACAGCGGAATTTCGGAGCATCGTACTGAACCGGCTAGACAGACAGCTCCAGAAATTCCTCAATATCCAGGTTCTGAGAAGGTGTAAAAATAAAAAATAAGAGAGAAAATGGAAGAAAACAACAGATTAACTGGACGGGGGGACCACAATCGTTTCTGCTGGCGACAATTATCAGGTTCAGAAGACAAAGGAAAGAAAAGGAGAGCTTAGGCTTATTTTGACGTTAGATTTGGGTTTGGGGAAGTTAGAAGACGTCATGTTACGTGTAGAAGTTACGTGGAGGCCTGGATGGGAGAATCGGTCAGTGGCTGTGTGGCTCAGTGGCTAACAGTGATGGCTATCAATCCAAAACCCCTCAAGTTCAATTCCCCATGACTACCATTTGTTTTTGCTACCTTCACCCTCATACTTGCCTTATCAGCTGTTATCACTAGCCCTAAAAACCATCAATTTCTAAAAAACCTTGCTAGAATTTAGTAAAACTCGCTCCTGAAAAAGACGTAAATGAGGCGTGGTGTTCGAGGCCTTCAATTCAATTAGGCCGCCGGCTAAGTCCTTGTTGTTGAGTGCTGCTGGCCCAAACAACTATCCTCTTCAATTTCCGGCAAGTTCTAGGTTTACTGATAGCTTCAATTAGTTGAATTACTTATAATTGAGGCCTAATTTGATTAGAAAACCGGGGGAGGGCTATCTATTCTTAGAAAAAAGAACCGTGGCCCCAGAAAACCAGAAAAACAACAAATCTTGGTGATCTTGTCACTCAATTCTGGTGTTCCGCATGTCACTCAACACGTTTGTACACTGGAAAACTTGAGAAGAGAAACCCCCGAAAAACAATTCAATTGACCAGTTTTTGTGTGGTTCAGGTCATAAAAAGAAGCAAGCGAGGGAGTGAGAGAAAGGGGGCCATGAATAATAGATTTGAGGTCAGTTGGTCAGTTGATGTCATTTTTGGGCCGGGGAGCTTGAAGCCTAGAAGCCTAGAAGCCTGGAAGCCTGGAAGCCCAGAAGCCCGGAAGCCTAGAAGCCCAGAAGCCTAGAAGCCCAGAAGCCCAAAAGCCTAGAAGCCCAGAAGCCTAGAAGCCTAGAAGCCTAGAAGCCTGGAAGTTTGGAAGCCCGGAAGCCCGGAAGCCTAGAAGCCCGGAAGCCTGGAAGCTTAGAAGCCTGGAAGCCTGGAAGCCCGGAAGCCCAGAAGCCTAGAAGCCCAGAAGCCCAGGGAAGCCTGGAAGCCCAGAAGCCTAGAAGCCTAGAAGCCTAGAAGCCTGGAAGCTTGGAAGCCTGGAAGCCCAGAAGCCTAGAAGCCTGGAAGCCTAGAAGCCTAGAAGCCTAGAAGCCTAAAAGCCTAGAAGCCTGAAAGCCCAGAAGCCCAGACGCTTCAAGCCTGAGCCCTAGCTCTGCCCAAAGAACACTTCATCTGAACTTTCGGCTCCAGAATCCAAAAATCCAAAAAGCCACCACCCACCCACTACAAACCGCCAGACAACCATAAATAACTACTAAATACATATTCAAGGCAACTCTGCGATTTTAGAGGGGGGGATGCGCCTTACATAAATCATTAGTGAAAAGTACGTCCGACACGTCAGAAGAATAGGAGAGGAGGCGAAAAATAGGAGAAGGGGGAAAGGCGTGAAGGAGGGGGGAGACTAACGCGCCTATATAAAGTGTTAGGTATGCATCGTCGATTATCCAATCAACATTTGATCCGCATAGTTTAGACTTGTTGACTGGGAGGTCATGGTGACGTGGCAAGGGGTCAGGCTTTAGGGCTCAAGCTCCAGGGCTCAAGCTCCAGGGCTCAGGCTTCCAGGCTTCCAGGCTTCCAGGCTTCCAGGCTACTCAAGGCTTCTGGGCTCGGCTTCCAGGCTTCTTGATCTCCACATAATTGCGGTTCCACCTCTAGTACACTCCTCATAAAATATTCAATTTCTAGATTAAAAGACCCTCAAAAAAGAGCGTTTCTAGAAGAAACGAGGCGTTTTACGAGCAACTCGAAAAGTGGTTTGTCCTCGGTTTTTATGATGTTTTTTGGGGACGAATTTTATGGGGAAAACGGGGGGAAGTGCTCATTTGAATGAGAGAAGAAGGGCGATTGGGTTTGAGGGACTGGAAGCCTGGAAGCCTGGAAGCCTGGAAGCCTGGAAGCCTGGAAGCCTGGGAGCCTGGAAGCCTGGAAGCCTGGAAGCCTGGAAGCCTAGAAGCCTGGAAGCCTAGAAGCCTGGAGCCGGGCCCAGAAGCCCCGAGAAGCCTGGAGGCCTGAACTTAACTGCCCAATCTGGCCTAAGCTGGTCTAGAACAAGCCTATAACCCTAGAGAACCGGAAAAAAGGGAAAATGAAGAAAAAATGAAATCACCATACTTTTAAACTCCAGAGTTAATCATAGGGGTTAGTTTCAAAGCTCCCCGAAAAAAAGTGACAAATTCCTCTAGTTTGCTCTATTGCTCCTTCTTCGGAAAATCAGAAAAGCTTGAATAGACTTCCCACGCCCCGAAATATGCGAGTCTGGACAAAAATGGCAACATTATCTCGGAGAAATTGATCTCAAGGGGATTTGGTGATGGGGGGAAACGGGGGAACAACATCATGTTGAAATGATGACGAGCTTTTTTTAGATAAGAACGCTTTTTGAAAAAAAGTAGTGAAGCCTTTTTCAAAAAAAGGAGAGGGGATGGATTTGAAGGAAAGTTGTGGATGAGTGGGAAGGAGCTGGGATTCAGAAGGTCTAGGGATTCAGAAGCATGGATTCAGAAAGCTTATGAATTCTAGATTATGGGATACAGAAGATTTAGGACTCATAATCCATGACTGAGAAGCCAAGATTCAGAAGGCCCAGGGATTCAGAAGCAGAGATTCAGGAGGGTTATGGATTCAAGATTCTGGACTTTTGGAGATTCAGAAGGCCTAGGGAATGAGGGAATTCAGAAAGCTTGAAGGTTCTGGGAATTCAGAAGCCCTGCGGATTCTGGAGATTCAGAAGGCTTGAACATTCTAGATTCTGGGCTTCTGGGGATTCTGGAGATTCAGAAGACCTGGAATTCTGAAGATTCTGGGACTCTAGAGGTCTAGGATCTAAAATCCCCGGCAATTTTGGGATTCTGGAGTCAGCTGAGCCCTAATAAGGGACCCCAGCGGACCCTGTCATCCAAAAACCGAAATTCCAAGAGTTGACCCAATTTCCGCAAAAAATCTGGCATCCGGATTCAAAAAACAAATCGTCTCAGACAGCAGACACCTATTCAAAAAGTATAGACACATCTTCCTTGAATGTTTTGTTTTTGGTTTTGGATTCTTCTGTTCATCATTATTTCGTAGTTTTTTTGGGAAAAAGGAAGGAAAAAAGTAGGAAGAAACAAGAATGGAAAAGTAGCGGAATTTCGGAGTGTCGTAGTTGGAGAATCTTGTAAAAATGCTCCAAATTGTATATTTTGAATCTAGGCCAAGCTGGGCTGATTGCGTGCTTTTCCAAGAACTTGGCTGGAAAAACAAGAACTTTCGAGAACTTTCCTTTTTACATTTTTCTAGACAAATCTCGAAAAGTTAGACAAGGTTAATCCTCAAATCTAGAGACAATGCTTTCCAAAAATAATTCAGAAAAATCCAAAAATAGCCGAGGAAACGTGATTTCCCCTGAAAACCGAAAAAAAAGCTTCCAGAATCCTTCACGTCTTCTGAATCCAGGCTTCTGATACCCAGATCAAGCCAGCTGAATCTAAAGCTCGAAACCCAAGACCAAAACCGAAAAGCTGGCGGAAAAGAGCAAAACTGAGATCTTTCCCTTTCCTTTTATACCCAAATTCTTACTGTAACGGGTTGACACGTCGTTTCAACGAATAAGTGTGGTTTTACGAGGAGAGTGGCTCTAATGGAAAGTTTAGGGAATGGGATTCGTACAGTTGGTGAATTGGAAGGGTTTATGGGACTCTAAGTGGCGGGATTTCGGAGCATCGTAATAAGAAACGTCAAGAATAGCTCGGAAGGCCTAGAAGTTCAAGTTCTAGGCAGCGGGATTTCGGAGCATCGTACTGGAATGGGCTGGGATGAGCTAGAAAAAGACGGGATTTCGGAGCATCGTACCAGACTACAAAATGATTCAGACTAATACAAATTGGAGGTCTAGAACATTAAAAATCCCGCTAGACAGGTGATATGATTCATGCTTCCCTGCTCCACCTCCAAATTATAAGTATTCAGTTGTTACTAACACCCTGTTAGATGTCTAGTACGTATACAAAGCTAGTCAAGTATACTGATAAGTTGATAAGCTGATAAGTTGATAAAAAGAACAGAGGAAATTAGATTATTGAGAGGGGAGTGGTCATGATGATGTGTCAGGGGGAAATCGGAGAACAAGCTGGTTTTTGTAAAGGGAAATGTCAAAAACCAAGGAAAGAAAAGATTTTGGAAAAACAAAAAACAAATACATTTTTGGTCTATGATACCTAATATCCTATCTTTTTTTGAAGGTACAGTAACCCAAAAAAATGCCACGTCACCAGTTGATAACTTGCTTTATATACCTCCTACTCCCGGGCAAAACACAAACTTCCTCGTGAATTTCACTGCTATTCAGGTAGAAGTTTTTGTTATGCCAGTCACCCACGTAAATGACATATCTTTACTGATTTCAGAAGTTTTGTCACTTCGTCATTTGAGGATCAGAAATCTGGGGTGGATGGGATTGGGGTTCTGGAGGAGAAGGTGGGATTCAGAAGAAATGAATCAGCCAGGGATTCAAAAATTAGGGATTCAAGATAATGAAGATTCTGAGATTCAGAATCCAGGAAGGATTCCGAGATTCTGTAGATTCTGGTCTTCAGGGATTTGGAAATTCCTGGGATTCTGGGGATTCTGAAGATTCTGTAGATTCTAGGATTCTAAAGGTCCTGGGCCTCTGGAGATTCTGGAGCTTTTGGAATTCAGAAGCCAAGGAGGATTCAGAAGTCGACAGGGATTCAGAAAAGAGGGATCTGCGGATTCTGGAGTCACTGGGATTCTGAAGCTTCTGGAGATCTGGGATTTTGAAAGTCTTGGGATTCTACAGATTCAGAAGACTATGGAGATTCAGAAGTCAGAAGTCAGAGATTCAGAAGACAGGAAGGATTCAAAAGCCAGAGATTCAGAAGTCAACAGTGATTCTAGTGAAGAAGGATTCCGAGATTCAGAAGATTCTAGAAGTTCTGAAGTTCAGAATCCAAGGATTCTAGATATTCTGGGATTCTGAAACTTCTGGAATTTTTTGCTTCTAAGGATTCTGGATATTCAGAAGATTCTGAAGCTCCAGGGGTTCTGGACCTTCTGAAGCTTCTTGGGTTCTGAAGGTCTTAGGGTTCTGGGAATCTGAAATTCTGAAGCTCCTGGGATTTTGGGGATTCTCTCCAGGATTCCAGAGGCTCTGAAGCTCCAGAATCCTGCTCCTTGGCTCCGGGAGCAAAATCCAACTAGCCTCACAAAAAACATCCATCCGCATCCCATTTCCCGAACCATTATTCCTCCGTTCCAATGTGTGAAAACATTCAATTTAATAGGCCGGGAGAGAGACAAAAAAACAATTTCCTCGTTTTTTTTTCTTCACAGAGCAAACTTTATTGCACAATAATACACAACATATTGCTTATAAGGGGGGCAAAAAATTTTCGAAAAAAAAATTTCTCAAAAAAGTTTTTTTTTGAAAATAAAAATTTTTCAAAAAAAGGATTGTGCTGGGAGGACGATGGTGATTTCAAAAAATGTAAGAAAAATTTGAAAAATTTGGGAAAAATTTAAAAATTCAGTTTCAAAAACAATTTCGGTAGTAGAAGAATGGGAGGAGGGTGACGAGGAGCGCACTTTTGTAGTGAGGGGCGGCTGAGTCAGTAGTAGGAGCTGTCGGTGAAGTAGATCGGGTAGGAGGAGCGTTTGTAGTCGTAGAATCTGAATATCACTGATAAGAGTCATTATCACTGATAAGGGGGCCTAGTTCTAGAATTGATTGAAGAAATCACCATCAAAACGAAAGAGAACCTACCCTAAAACAGGTCTGATGGTTTGGAATTGTCTAAATGTTTGTTATCACTCACTGATAAGCTATTATCACTCACTGATAAGCTATCAGCTTATCAGTTTATCACTAACCTCTCCAAATATGGGGACCAGGATCCGGCGAACGCGCGGCCTCCTCCTCGCTTGTCGAACCTGGAAATTTGAATGGTGATCAGGTGATTATCAGTCTGATCAGAGTCTTATCAGTCTTATCAGAATCCCAGAATCTAGAATCTCTAGAACTTCTGAACCCCCAAAATCGCAAGATCTTCTGAATCTTGCCTTCTCAGTCATGGATTCTGAATCCCTGGCCTTCTGAATTCCCAGAATCCCCTTACCTAGAATAGAGATCGGCGTTGTGATTGAAAGCCCGTCCTCCTCCTCGTTTCTCGTACAAATAGTACGGTACGGCGGCCACGTTGTCCCTTTTCGAATTGCCCGAGTTGTAGAAGCCGTAAAACGCGCGAGCTCCACCGCGTTTTGACAGTTCGCGCCTGGAAGTGATAAGAAGGTGATAAGCAAGGCTGATAAGAAGGAGACGTACCGTTCCTCAACGTCTTCTGGAGCAGAAGCAGTTGATGGGTCCGCGATGGGAGAACCGAAGATGAGGCCACATTGAACCAAAATCAGAAGAAGGACGGCGAGTTTCGTCAAGAATCGATCCATTTTGGCTAGTTTTTTGCTGAAAACTAACACTTGAGTGGGCGGCGAAAAAGTACGAAGAGGCGAACAAGAATAGGAGAGGAGGGACGCAAAAAAAAAGAGAAAAGGAGAAGGTCTGGTGACTTGAAAATTAGGTAGAGGAGTCGGGACGGCGGGGAGATTTGCATAGGGAGTGAGCATTGGGGTGGAACATTTTGAGCCGAGAGAGAGAAAGAAACGAAATGTTCCGGAAGGCCCGGAAGGCTGGAAGCCTGGAAGCCTTGAAGCCTGGAAGCCTGGAAGCCTGGAAGCCTGGAAGCCTGGAAGCCTGGAAGCCTGGAAGCCTG
>LR539664.1:853272-884833 GCA_900536315.3 Caenorhabditis becei
GGAAGCCTGGAAGCCTGGAAGCCTGGAAGCCTGGAAGCCTGGAAGCCTGGAAGCCTGGAAGCCTGGAAGCCTAGAAGCCCAGAAGCCCAGAAGCCCAGAAGCAAAGGGGTCTGAAGCTCAAAAGTGACCAAAACCCAAAGACCTAAACAAGCCCAAACAAGCCCAAAGTAGGCCTGAACCCAACGGCCTAATCTGGCTTAAACTAGCCTAGAACAAGCTTGATGCAATCCTAAACCATTGAAACTTACCTTGAAGCCTGACCTTTACTGGTCTATGCAGATGCGCTCCACTGACAATCTAGAGAGTTATGGCTGTTTGGAGCTTTCTAGAAGCTCCATAAGCTCTCACTATACATCAGGTTTATGACCTTCTAAAGAGCATCTATACTAAGCCACGCCCGCTTTTCTCCGGAGCTCCGATGAAGCGATGAGAATGAAAAAACGGCAGGTAATCCATCAAAACGATTGGTTTGGGGCTTCTCCGCCAGGAAGCGAAGGAAAAACTGACGAATTCCAAAAGCACATAGACATCGATATATTTCAAAACAATGGGAGAAAACGGGAGGGAAGGAAAGCTCATCAATGCCACGGCACGAGGAAGTCGGGACGAAAATGATCCGATTTGTACATGTGTCCCGAGACACACGTCAGTTGGGAACTTCTAGCTTTTGTGTGTTGGGAAAGTTCGAATGTGAGAAGAAGCTGGCGGACGGGTCCCCGGGGGTCGCCAGAAGGAGAAGAAGGCGTTTGATATCGGAAAGTTTGCGAGCGAAACGAAAAGGGGTTCCCCAGGGGGATCCGGGGGTCACGTCATGGAGTTTGCTGATGGAGAGTATGATTAGGGGATGAGGGTTGTTGGGACGTAAGATGACACCAATCATCCACCCTCATAGGAGTCCTTTAAGGGGTCCCGGGGTCTCTAGAAAGTTTCTGAAGCTTCTGGGGGACCCTAGAACGATTCTAGAAGGCCTAGAGGCCCTAGAAGGCTGGCTGGCCTAATTCTGATGGCCAGAAGCTCCAAATGAACATCCGAACATTCAGAATAGCTTTCAGAATCTCCAGATTCCGCCATCAATCATTCAGCCTCATAGGGGTCCTTTAAGGGGTCCTTTAAAGGATCCCAGGGTCTCTAGAAGGTTTCTGAAGCTTCTGAGGGACCCTAGAATGATTAAGGCCTACATGGCTTCTGGAAAGTCCAGAGACTCTAGAAGGCTGGCTCGCCTAATTCTGATGACCAGAAGCTCCAAATGACATTCTAGAACATTCAGAATAGCTTCCAGAATTTCCAGAATCTCCAGAATCCCACTAGTACATCCAAAACAAAAATAGAGACATATCTCAGAATTGCCCAGACTATAAACACACTTTTTGTTGTTCGTGAGAAATTGGATTCAGAATTCAGAAGCGTCACGTCATCTGGAATTCTGAATTCAAAAGTCAAGAATCTGGCTCATAAACCTGAAGCTTCAAGTTTTATGGGAGATTTCCTGGATGACGTGAAGCTCCTGGAGCTCGCTATGACTTCTGAATTCAAGGGATTCTGAAACCGAGGGATTCAGAATCCCAGGGATTCTGAATCCATGGGATTTTAGAATCCATGGGATTTTAGAATCTAGGGATTCTTCAGAATCTGAGAGCTCTTTGGCCAAAAATAGAGCACAAAATGGTGGCTAGTACAACTCCTAGCGCCCACTTGACACCCTCATTTATCACGGGGAAGATGTGCGCAATTGTGTGGAAGTGACAAGATGTATTTACATACGTCAGTTAGTAGTTTCCTTTGCAAATTTTACGTTTCAAAGTGCAAAATGTTCAAGGGTTACTGTAGCTGAGGTTTCAAAGCCCAAACACATTCGAAACGTGCAAAACTGCCAGAAAAAGTTCAAAACCAACAAGAAAAAGAGTTTCGCGATGTTCCCCTCGAGACCCATTTTGTCATTTTGACGAATATGAATAGGCAGGTTTTTAGGGGGATGTTTCTGACGTGTTCGAGGGGAAAAATGGCGTGTTTTACACCTTTGGGCCTTAGGGAACAAGTGGGGTTACTGTAGGTGAAGTCTAGAAGCCTAGAAGCCTGGAAGCCTAGAAGCCTGGAAGCCTGGAAGCCTGGAAGCCCAGAAGCCCAGAAGCCCAGAAGCCCAGAAGCCCAGAAGCCCAGAAGCCCAAGCCCTAAAGCCTAAAAACCTAGCAGCCTGACCTCCTACCCAGTGACGCCAGAAAAACACGAAAAACCCACGTAACCACATCCAAATTGCATCCCAAAATAAGCCAAAACACTTGAAAATGGTGTAGTTTTCCCGAAAAAGGCGATGAGAAGAAGAAGAAGCGGCTCTCGGGAGGAAAACGGACGTGAAATTGGATACACGTGAAGAATAGACCAGAGAAAATGGAATTAGCAAGGCGTATCGGGAGGCGCGGACAAGAGGAATCATGGGGTGGTCCATGGCTAAAATTTGACTTCAGAAGGCTAAGAAGGCACGTTTAAGCGAGCTTGACGTGTGTTTTTTCGGCAAAACATTCTTCTAAGGAACCTAATTTCACTACTACTCGAACATTCGGGAAAAGTGGCGATATCCGTTCTTCTGCTCTTTTTCCTTTTGCCTTCTGAAGTGAGTAATCCTAGAAGGCGTGGCCATGGGCGTGGCTTGGCAATGGATCAGATCATCTCGTTTTGAGGAGAATAGAACGCATTCTTCAATGACGTCAAAATCAGAAGGCGTGGGGTTTGAAGAAGATAAGGGATAGGGTTCGACCAGTGGACATGCGTCAAAAATAGCTAGAAGAAGATACATTTTGAAAAGAGAAACAGGAAGAACACTGGAATGAGTCAAGTCAACGAGTGATTCAGAAATCGGGAAATGCGAATTTCCTATTTGGTTTGAGATTTCTGCAGTTCCACGAGTCGGATCGGAAGTAGTGAAATGGATATGTGTGGGAAGAGGAATCAGGAAATGGTTTGGAAGAGGAGATCAGGTTTGAGGAGTCTAGAAGGCCCGATTCAGGCTTTTCAGGCTCAATTCCGGGCCTAGGCCAAGCTTGATGTCAAGTTCCGGTTAGATATTGGGCTTGCGGCATTTAGCTGTCTGCTGGGCCTTTGGGCTTTTCGGCCGGATTTCGGCTTGACTCAGGGCTTGGATAAAAGCCTGGTGATTGGCTCAAATCAGGTTTTTTTTTCAGGCTTTTTCAGGCCTGATTCCAAGCTTGGTTCAATTCTAATGTCAAGCTCAGACAAACCTTGAAGCTTGAAGCATGTTGCTGACTTCCGGAGGTTCTAAAGCGTTCAGGCTTTTGGGCTGGATTTAGGCTTGAAATGAAACTAACTGTAGGCCTAAGGTAAGCCCGATTCCGGGCCTAAATCAAACTCGGACTCAAGCCTAAACAATAGGCTTCAGGCCCATTCAGGACCATGTGGTCCGAAATCAGCCCAACTTGACCCAAGCTCAAATCAATTCTAATCAGAGTCTTTCAAGCCTAGAAAAGACCAATTCCAGCCCAAAAAGCCTAAAATAAGCCCAATCCCAGCTCAAAAAGCCTGAATAACCAAAACCCAGCCCAAAAAAGCCTGAAACAAGCCTAGAGCCCAATCCCCTATTCCAATTCAAAAATAGAACATCCTTTCGGAGCATCGTACTAATCCAATCTTTCTCTAATTGCCTTGTTTCTAACCCCCTATTTTCAGCTAAAAGTCGGATCATCTTGCCAGCGATACATAATTGCCTCTTTTTCCGTCTCACTGAGCACTGCAGTGCACAGGGGAAGATTTGATTATAGGAAAGAAGGAAAAGAGGAGCTTGTTGTACGAAATCGAGGCGAATAGGCGTCAAACATCATGAGAAGGAACCGAACATTCGGTTTCTTCTTGAAGAATCTGATGATGATGTCATAGAGGATTACTGTAGCCTTCATCCTTCCTGCTCAATTATTCGCCAAAAGCTTCCTGTTTTTCACAGACTTTTCAATGAGGAATTCCGTTTCCGATGCTTCCGGGGAAAAGCTAGACGGAGAAGAAGCTAAACTTGAGAGGGGGGAAATTGGAATTGGAAGATGATGACAGTGATTGATGAAAAGAAGGTGGGCGGTGTGGGGGATAATTGAAAAGTTGGGATTTGAATGAGTAATCAAGTAATCAATCAAAGTTTTATTCTGCAGACAAATCAGATGACGTGGGGCTTCTGAATCTCCAGGAGGGATTTTAAGCCAAGTAGGTGAAGCTAGGGATTCTGAATCCTCTAGAAAGTCAACGTTTGACCAATACACGGATGTCAAAAGAGTGAAATGTCAAAAGAAACATTGAAAATCGAATCAAGTGGTCGGGGCCCCCTGCAAGAATAGAATAGGAGCCGGCGTGACGTCTTCTGAGAAGTCGCTTTTGAAAAAGACACAGAATAGAATATTCAAACGTTCAAAGACTTTTTTGCAGTGCGCCTAGGTGCAAAAAGCGAAATGTTGTGAAGTTTTATCTTTAGTCTTATCAGTTGGCTTATCAGTTTGACACTGGATGATTATGATGGACATTTGAAAAGCGTTCGAGAAAGTACTTTTTCAAAAAAACTGGCTTATGCTTGAAAGCTGGGTGAATTAGAAAAAAGATCCATGGGATTATAACTAGGTCACAGTCATTTCCAAACGGGCGGAGCAAGACGAAATATCTACTGATAGGGGTGGAATACCAGACAAAGATAAGGAAGATTGCATTGATAAGGTAGGAGAAGAGCATTGATAAGGTTGTTGAGGTTAAGGTTAACTCTGCTTTGTGGATTCTGGAGCTCTTGTTGATCACCAGAACTTTTCGAAGTTTGCGGTAGAGGATCCAGTTGGCGGTGACTGATAAGGAGAACCAGAAGGAGTAGTTGAAGAGTAGGATGTGGAAGTTTTTGAGCTGAAAAGAGGGAGTTACTGAAAAGAAGTGATTAAGCTTACGTCATTCCAAGCTCCTACGAAATGAATGAACACTGAGCCAAACTTGAATGGGGGAGGGTACTGGCGGCAGACTCCGAGGGCTGGGATGAGGAAAAAAGTGCAACTGATTGGGTAGATAAGGATGAGGGGGACAGTGATAAGAACAATTTTACGGCTTATCTGAAATAATGATAAACATCAATTTGTAGATGAAGACCTCCTCTACAACTTTGCAGTTGATCACTTTTTGCTATCACTGATAACTTATCAGTTATGAGAGTTAGCAAGAAGTGATCAATTGCAAAATTGTAGATCTAAACCTCCTCTACAAGTTTGCAATTGACAACTCTTTTCTATCAGTGATAGCTGATAAGATATAAGAGCTAGAAAGAAATGACCAATTGCAAAGTTGTAGAGCAGCTCTAGGTCTACAAGTTTGCAATTGATCACTATTATCTTATCAGTTATGAGAGCTAGCAAAAAGTGATCAATTGCTAAGTTGTAGAAGTAGACCTGCTCTACAACTTTGCAGTTGACAACTTTTCCCTATCATTAATAATTGTCGAGATACAATACAATACATACCTGATAATGTTTGTGTGGATAGTAGATTGCAACAACTCTCAGAACCGCTATCAGGGTTGGGAAGATCATTGATAAGTAGGCAAAGTAGAGGTTAGAGGTGAAAATGATTTTGAGGAGGTGGCTGGGATTCTGATGAGCGCACCAGGAGGTGATAACTCCAGTGGCGGGTATTCGGAAGTTTAGGTAGTCGAAGATCATGTAGAAGAAGCTCTGAAAATAAGGAAAGGGTCCTTGAGCCATGTTAGGGCCACTTACCGACATCTGATGAAGCACAATAACAAATAGCACATGCGGATTGATGGTTTCATCTTTTTTCCCGTAAAGATTCTTGAAATACACTAATAAAGTGTTCAGGATAACGTAAAGAGTCGGGATTAAATAGGTCAATGGGATGAAGGCAAGGATAACTGGCCCGAGGCCATACTCAATGTCCACATCGTAGTAGGCCGGGTTCAAGTTGACAAGGTCATCGATGAGGAACATCTTTCTCTTATCAGTGGCTTATCAGTGAGTGAGCAGGAGCTGGGGAAAAAGCTGAAGTGAGAGCCGAGGAGGGAAGCATTTGAAGTCTGCTCTCTGATAACTGATAATCACTAGTTTCAAAGCTTCAATTATCCCGAAATTTGTGTACGATCAACTAGTACTAAAAGCATTCAGGTACAAACCATAGAAGTTGTTATCAGCTTATCAAATCCTCCACTTTATCAGTGGGCGGTGGGAAATGCTAGAATGTGAAATTTGAAAAATTGGTTGTATGGTTATATTATTTGTTGAGAGAAACAAGATTTATCATTTCCAGGTGGCTCTGCAGCACGGGCAGGTCTTGCTGGTCAGGAACCACTCATCAATGCAGGTCGCATGGAAAATGTTCCGGCATCCAGGGCATTCGAAAAGTGTGTGCTCCATTGACTTGTCCATCGGGTCCTGGCAGATTATGCACTCCTCGTCCAGCTCCTTGTTCTTCGCTTCCACCTCCTTCGCTTCCTTGGCCTTCTTAAACTCCTCCTCGAACTTCTGTGACACTGATGGATACACCGGAAGAACTGGCACTTCCGATCGGCTGATTGTCGAGTTGCCTTGGACAATCTTCAGGCTCTCCTCCAGAGCCTTCTCGTACGCTTCGTACTTCTTCTGGAAGCGGATCTCCTCGGTAGCCGCCAGTTTCTTCATCTCCCATTCCTCAGACATCTCCAGAAACATTGTCTTGTACATTGTTTTCTGGTAGATCTTGGAGCCTTGAAGCTCCGAGATCTTGTCCTTCAGGTCGAAGATGACGTTCCGGCGCTCTTCCCTGGACAGTGGCTTGGTTGCCGCAATCTTGGCGTGTTCCTTGGTGAGCTCTTGGTTGAGATGCTCTTGCTCTTCATTGTCCTTCACCAACTTGGCCATCTTCTTTTGCATCTCGGCCAATTGCTCCTTGATGCTCAGGCGAGCTTGACGCTGTTCCTTGAGCTTCTGGACCGTTTGTCTGCTGGCAGCAACCTCCTTCACCGTCTCCGCGAGCTGCTTCTCCATCTTCTTAACTGCATTCTTGGAAGTCTTGAGCTCATCCTTGACTTGGTTGCACTTCTGGGCAGCAGAGAAGCAGTTGGTGCAGTTGGCAGACATTGTGGTTGTTGATTGTTAACTGAAAGAAGAGCATGGATGAGGAGAGAACTGAGAAGTAAAGGAAGAGGCAATGGGAGTAGAGAGAATACGAATGAGCTACCAGAACGTATTGGAACTAGGGGTAAAACACAGAAATAGAAAATGAGACAGGAAAACTGACCAGCTAGAGCTAGTGAGATGAATATGACTCTGGAGAACCAAAGGACCTGATCCATTGTGAAGGATCCGCCCAGCATTGTCCCGCCCGTCCCGCCCATCGTGGGAAGCGTGCAGGAACAATGACGCCTCCCTGTGATTCCCATGGTCCCCCACTTTCCCAGCCTTACAATTGTAACATACATGTGTCCCCTTTGTTCTATCCGACACCCTTTTCCATCAGGGTAGTCTGGAAAGGTTGCAATGTTCTCTCAAACAACATCTGACAATTAGTTGGAATAGAATTTGCGAAGATTCTCAGTTAGAAGCAAGCGGAAGCTGATAAAGATTATCGAGAAGCTTCTGGAAGAAAAAGAAGTACTGATCAGGGTTGAGGAGGAGCTGGAGAAGCTGAAGATTCAGATGGCGGAGTTGAGGATGGAGAATCAGACGATGAAAGATAAGAATTAGGAGCTTCGGTCAACTTAATCAACTTCATGATGTTTCAATTATTCATTCCTGTACTACTGATAACAGCTATCTGATCAGTAGGTTCAACATGACTATCCACTTGGCACAAAATCAGTTTCAATGCTCTCATTACTGGATATTATATAACTGTATTCATGGCTTTAGAGGAAAGTTTTATGAAACTATCACTGAAAATAAACTTCCAGCGTGTTGAAAAAAAATATCACAAACTAGGTGCAAGTGTGCACAAAACAAAATACAAACTTCTTCTTCTGGGAAAGAGTTCTCTTTTTCAACAGTTTATGTAACATTCAATCACACAGAATTCTAATGTTTTATTAAAATTGAAGTCATTATTATCGTTGCAACTCAAAAGTTCATCGGGTAGATTTACGGATTACCGACTCTCGCAACGAACGAAAGCTTTTTGGTGCAAATCGTGCTGCGCCTTTAAAACTGGGTACGGTAGTTGCGCATCAATAATCTCGCCTTTTTCCACTAATTTTCCTCATTTTCATCGATTTTTCAATCGACTTTTGTCAGGAACAAGACGAAATTGTTCATCGCGCAACTACCGTACCCCGCTTCAGAGGCGCAGCACGTTTTGCGCCGAAAAACCTGTCGTTCGTTGCGAGAGTAGGAACTCCGTAAATCTACCCGATAAACTTTTGAGTTGCAACGATAATATCAACATTTCCTTTCCTATTACGCTTGACCGCAAGTGACTTGTGTTACGGTTCGAGTAAATGTGGCTCCTCCGATCGTCGCAGAATAGCTCCATTGCATTGTGTCGTATGAGCAAGTCAACGTGACGGAGATGCTCTGCATCGGATTGGTCGAGTCGCTCTCAATCGGCGTGAAGGCGCCTCCGTTGAACGACATGTTGGCAAACATGTTGGCGTTGGCCGTGCAGCTTACAATCATAACCGCTATCATCGCAGTGTCATCGGCCGCATATCTGAAATGTTCATTCTCTCTAGTCATCACAACATCTTCATAGATCATATTCTGTTATAAATAAATCTGAAACTCACCCAGCATTAATCACGTCGATCATATCCATTCCGTCTGCCGTTCCTAAAGTTAGAGATGCTGGACTGCAGGGCTCTGAAAACATCTTCATCTTTGACTCTTTCTCTTCCATCACTCACGTATAGTCGTTGTGGTCATTTCAGTAGTAGTGGTGGCTTCTGTCGTGGTTGTGTCGGTGTCGAGGACAGCAGAAGAAAATGATGAGGTGGCAGCACAAGAAAGAATCGGGACTGAGAAGTAAGCAAGAAGCGCGAAGACTAGTGACAGATAAGCCAATTTCATTGCATTCACTGAATAAAGTTCACAAAATATCGATTCGTTCTATAATGACTTTGATTCACAAAAACAGACAGACGGACAGTGGAGATTGATTATGGATGATAAAAAAACAACAAGAATCAAAAGTTGATAATGGAATGTGAATAACTTTTCTTCGCTTGAAATATCCGAGAATCAGAGTGAATTGTGGCGACAAGAAGGGCTGACCTGATTTTCTTTACGAGGGATTTTTGGGTCAATCTGAGTTGATAGGTTGATAGAGGAGGATCGATTACGTATGTGCACATAGTTGGTACAATGGTTTAGGTGGTACGTGAAAAGCTGCATGTCTCTGAAGTGCCAAATGACCATAGCTAGAAGAAAAAAAAAGGCCACGCCCCCTCATGTTAGTGGACTTCTCAAAGATTCTCAAAGTTCCCATTATTTGAAGAAATCACGAATTTTACGTTTTGATCTTCTTCAGGGTGGACTTCCGTGAATTGAGGATTACTTTAGAACAAAAGAGTTCGAAAGATCGGAGGGTGCGGTCTTAAGATATTCCGCTCTCCTTGTATACTAAACTATTACAGGGATTAGTACAGTCACCTGTATTCTTCTGAACCTACGTTAATGGGCTACCAGATATTATACCAAATGGGAAACAATTTTCTGACGACCTGAAGATTATACACCCATAGGTAAAAACGGGAATGGAAAACTACTCCAGAAAGCGATAGATGAAGTAATCAAGTGGTCAAAAAAGGCAAAACTGTCCCTCAACGAAAGCAAAACTATATGCATCCTTTTAGGCAACAAACCAACACGCTTCGAATACAAAATAGGCGATTAAATTTTAAAAAAAAGAGAAGATGTAGTAAGAGTCCTAGGCTTCTTTATCTCACACAAGCTATACTTTACAATCCGTTCATAAGGCTATTAGTCGAATATCGAATAGACGGCGCAGCCGGCTCCCAGTCAAAAACCAAGACTGGATGCCGGCGGAGCAGGCGGACAGTCTTGTAAACAAATATTCGAGAATTGGAGTAAATTGTGGCGACGAGGAGGCTTACGGACTGAAGTTTGTAGTTCGGTCACGGTTTTCGGATAAGACTGCAGATAATTCATGAGATGTTCTCAAAGTTCCCATTATTCGAAGAAACCACGAATTTGATTTTTTGATCGGCCTTAGGTGTGGACTTCCGTGAATGAAGGATTAGTTTAGAACAAAAGAGTTCGAAAGATCGGAGGGTGCGGTGGTAGGATATTCCGGCTGCCCCAAAACCGTCAACTTGTGTGTCTTCGTGTGGGAGTACTAATGTAACGATTTGGCTGGATTTTTGGTTTTCCATTAGATAATCAACTCCTCTACAAAATATTTTTGTCAGAATCAGAACATAACATTGTTCGGGTGGTTTTCGCAAAACAGCTCAAAAACCAAAACGCAGCTTCGGCCGCATTTTTGTGAAAATTTGAAGACTTTTTTTCAGTTTTCGAGCTATTTCGCGAGAACCACACGAACAATGTTATGTTCTGACGAAAATACTTTGTAGAAGAGTGAATTATCTAATGGAAAACTTAAATTCCAGTCAAATCAGTCCATTAGTACTCCCACATCAAGACACACAAGTTGGGGGTTTTGGCACAGCCGCCGTGCCGACCGAAAACACCGCGATTTGACGGAACTTTCTAAAAACGGGTCATATCTCGGCTTATAGATGTCGTACAGAAAATCCAATGTGCTCATCGTGTTGCCCGGGTCTTTTTACCGACTTGTCCACAAAATCTAACCGAATCCGTTCAAACCCAGCCCACCCCATCATCCAGAACATTTTCGTGGCGAAACCCGCGCGCCTGTTCCGCCATTCACTCGTAATCGGAAGTGTGTAGGAGACTTCTTTGTAGACGATCACGTAGTTCCACACATTCGTGGCAGAGCTGCTAGTCACTGTGAAAACGATCGTCTGAGGATACTCCTTTTTTTCAGCTGGTCCTCCGGCTCCCGTTTATTGCAGTACAACTGATTGTCATGCTTGAAGTTTCTCCGTCGGTGGAGACGACATAGCTGGATTTCAAGAAAAAGCTCACTTTGAATAGGTGACATCGATGTCGATCTGCGGAGTTTCGTCATCTCCCGTACCGTAGGTAATGGAGTTTGGAGAGCATGTCGCTGGAAGAATGAAACTTTGAAGAAAATTCAGGGAAACTGTACTTGCAAGGTGTGGTAGTTGTGCTTGCAGTTGTTGTCGTGGTGTTCTGTAGTGATCGTGGTAGTAGTCGGCTCGATTGTAGTTGTGGTTGTCGTTGGCTCTGTAGTCGTAGTCGTTATTGTCGGCTCCGTGGTAGTAGTTGTAGTCGTTGTTGGTTCGGTAGTAGTAATACAGTAGTAGTAGTAGTTGGCTGCGTAGTCGTCGTAGTGGCAGATTTAGTAAAAGTTGTTGTAGTGGGCTCCGTAGATGTTGTTGTGAAAACTGTACTCGTGGAAGCGGTGGAAGTAGTCGTATCTACCACAATTCCGGATCCCACTTGAGTAGCTACACAGGTCTCAGCAGGATTAACACAAAGAATCAGGTTCAATGAAAACCGATCAGAATCGCTGCAGTTGATACGGAGAGGCTGGAGTATCCTCCGGGACTCAAACCGAACCCGCAATGCGTCGACTCGTTGGCAGTTTACGACGGCCAGGAATTCTTCTCTCCAGTGCTCTGATCGAACATTTGCACTTCAAAAACACTTTTTCCAAAGATTCGTTGCACATCCCACCGTCACGCATTTGTCACTTTGCTTGATCTTCATTCAAAGAACCCTGATAAAGTCCCCATCAACACTTCCAAAGTACAACAATCCATTGTATTCAGTGCCCCTTATCATTCAAGTAAAGTGATGTATGTTAGTTGAACTAATGATAAAAGTTTATTGATGTTGAAAAGTTTATAGATAACAAAAACAAGATTAATTAATTAAGAACAAGCAGTTCTACAGCACGGGCAGCTCTTGTTACGCTGGAACCACTCCTCCACACAATCCGTATGGATCATGTTCCTGCACACTGGACAGATGAACAGTTCCGTGAGTTTCCTCTTATCCATGACTTCTTTGCAGATGATGCATTCGTGCTCCAGCTCCCTGTTCTTGGCTTCCCTCTTGGCGTCCTCCATTCTCTTGAACTCTTCCTCGAACTTGTCCGAAAACTTTGGTTGCTCCGGCAGCTTTGGGATTTCCGAGCGGGAGATGCTCGGGTTGGCCTGGATTTTGGCGAGGTTGGCTTTCAGGGCGTTCTCGTAAACCTCGTACTTCTCTTGGAAGTAGATTTTCTCGAGAGCCGCCAGCTTCTTCACCTTCCAGTCATCCACCTGACTCAACTGAAGAGTCCGGAGCATGGCCTCTGGATAGACTCTGGATGCGTGGAGTCTGGAGATCTCCACCTGCAGCTCGAAGATCACGTCCAATCGTTCCTCCTTGCACATCGGCAAAGTGGCCTTGACCTTGGCATGCTCGGCTTCCAGATCCTCATTGAGACGTTGTTCTTTCTCGTTCTCGGCCATCAGCTTCTCCATCTCCTTCTGCAACTCGGCCAGCTGTTCCTTGATGCTCAGGCGAGCTTGACGTTGATCTTTGAGCTCCTGGATCATCTGCCTGCTGGTAGCAACCTTCATTTCCGTCTCAGTGATGGTTTTCTCCGTTTTCTTGACTTCATTCTTTGAGCACTTGAGCTCGTCCTTGGTCTTGTTGCACTTGGCACTGGCCTTGAAGCAGTTGTTGCAGATTGAAGACATGATTGTTGATTATTGATAACTGAAAGAACGAAAAAGATAAGAAGAGAATTGAGAACTAAAGGGAGAGGCAATGGGAGTTGAAAAAATACGAATAGGCCACCAGAATGAACTGGAACTAGGGGAAAAGACGTAAATCGAAAATGAGACAGGAAAACTGACCAGCTAGAGCTAGTGAGATGAATATGACTCTGGAGAACCGCCTCACCTGATCCATTGTGAAGGATCCGCCCAGCATTGTCCCGCCCGTCCCGCCCATCGTGGGAAGCGTTCAGGAACAATGACGCCTCCCTGTGATTCCCACGGTCCCCCGTTTTCCCAGCCTTACAATTGTAAGATGAATGTGTCTCCTTTGTTCCATCCAACACAATTTCCCGTCAGGGTGGTCTGGAGAGGTTACAATGTTCTTTCAAACAACATCTGACAATTAGTTAGAATAGAATTTGCGAAGATTCTCAGTTAGAAGCAAGCGAAAGCTGATAAAGATTATCGAGAAGCTTCTGGAAGAAAAAGAAGCACTAATAAGGGTTGAGGAGGAGCTGGAGACGCTGAGGGTTCAGATGGTAGAACTGAGAATGAAGAATCAAAGAACAAGATTTAGAAGCTTCAGTCAACTTTATCAACTTTATGATGTTTCAATTATTCATTCCTGTACTACTGATAACAGCTATCTGATCAGTAGGTTCAACATGACTATCCACTTGGCACAAAATAAGTTTCAATGCTCTCATGACTGGATATTTCAGCAGCATATCCAGATTCCGCTTGTTACAGCTCAAATATGTGATTTGAATTACCAAAGGAGTGATAAAAATGTCGTTGTTAGTGTCCCAACTCATTATCTGAAACGAGGGAGTTAGGAAAGCCTTTGAGAGCTGATTACCGTAAGCACAAAATGTGAGTTCCTTTCATTCCTGAACGCTGATAACAAGAGTAAAAGGGAGAACTGAAATTGATAAGTTGATAAGGCCTTATCAAATTGGCCTTACAGTTTTCCCAACTACAATCCACATTGTCTGATAGAGAACATACTTCTGAGGCTGATTCTGAAGAGATGAGGCCAGGTGGGTAAACTTGCGAATTGAAATCATAATGGGAATGTAAAGAAATGCGGTGAGGAGTAGAAGTAGGTTGAGAGTGGAAAACAAGGAGAATTTGATAAGGTTATAGAATGCCATTCGTTCCTCAAAGTCGCCTCCGAACTTTTGCGATCCTGCTAGCTTCATGTACCACACAGAAAAGAATGCTTCCTTGACTCCAAAGCACCCGTACAGCAGATATATAACTGTATTCATGGCTTTTGGGGAAAGGTTTATGAATCGATCACTGGCTGGTATGAAGTAAAGAAAGAATCTTTGAACTGATAAGAGTGATAGCAGAAGGTACTGGACTTCAGTGATAACATTGAAGATTCGCAAGAAGAGAGCAATGATAAAACTTGTAGCAGTGAAGAATCCCCATCTGAAAAAGATACCTTCTTATCAACGGTTCTTTTCAGCTAACTCTTGATAATTGTAGAAATAGACGCCTAGAATCACAAAAACCCCTGCAACCAACGTCAAGGTTAGCATACACTTGACAACTTGACACTGATGATGGGTGATTGGGTACACTGCAGTCTGGAATTCGGTCTTATCACTCACTGATTATCAGGTTTTTATCACCTGTTCATCCCGGGTCCGATTGATTTTGTTCACATAGACATACACTGGGAATAGCAGAATGATACATGTGTTTAAGAGATAAAACACAAATTTGTGGATGACTGGAGTAGAGAAGAGTGTGAGGAATTGGTTATCAGTAGTTTTATTGTGCATATCAGCTAGGGAGTGAGTAGAGTTTGTTGGTTGACTCAGAGCTCTAGTGACAAATTTTTCACCTGTTGAAAGTATTTATGGAAGCTACATATTTCTAGAGTCTTCTGAAGTTCAGGAACACAAAATTAGAACCAGGTGCTTGAATATGTAACTAAAGTTAGTACAGTAGCGGTCAGATCTTCAAATACCATCACAAGAACTAGAATAACTCGGCTCAAATCAATCCGTTTGATCTCAGCTTTGGAAATGTTGTACCTGAGAGAATTAGAAAAGTGCCCCAGATTTTTGGTGAGGATTTATAGAGATTCAGATGAGGTACGTCATCTGGAATTTTGAAAACCAAAAAATGGACATAGTGCGGTGATTTGATCTTCATTCAAAGAACCCCGATAAAGTCTCCATCAACACTTCCAAAGTACAGTAATCCATCGAATTCGGTGACTTGTGACACATCTCCAACAGCTTTTCCAGTGACATCATGAAGGCTTCTCACAATTTCTCCATTTCCATCCAACTCCAAAACAATAGAATGCGGGTTTCTCAGCAGATTCTTGAGCTTTTCCCAAAAGGAATCGGGAACTAGGTCAACTAGAAGTTGTCTAATTCTAGGGTAGTTTCCAAGGCGATCCAGGATAGATGGTTTAGCTGAATACCGAGTGGATGCCAGCCCAATCCAATAAGTTGCTCTAGGAGTTGATCGGATATTGTCCGGGAATCCTGGGAGATTCTCAGCGAATACTTCCAACTTTTCAGTTTCAAAGGTAAACTTCATAATCCTTGCCATACTGCTCTCCGAGAAAATGAAGGATTTCTTATCTTCCAAAAGTTGAATTCCATTTGGGAAATAGCAGTTTTCCACTAGAACTTTTGTTGTTTTCGTGGCAATATTCAAGTGTAAAACCCTTCCATCTGATTGATGTTCCAAAAGGATAGCCATGGAATGCCGGCGGTCATGATTAGTGGAGCTATCAGTGATGATAATCTCATTATCCGAAATCACATCTAGATCGTTCAAGAACATTGGGGGCCGGCCGGAGATAGGGGTTCTAGAGTCCAGGACTTGAGTGGAAGTTCCTGAATTGTGAAGTAGTGATAAGCTGATAAGAACTCACTTACCATCTCCAAAATCCAGTATGAAAACGCCTAGATAAGCGTCTACAACTGCAAATTTCTCTTTTTGGAGTTGACGAATTCCAAGCGGCCGACCACAGACGGGCTCGTTTTGAAAAGTTCCACACTTCAACCCTTTGGCTTTTTCAGAATAGACTATTCTGCTGACAATCTTCTCATTGACAATCTTCACAACTTCAGATGTGTATAAACTGGCGTAGATTGTGGATTCTGAAGAATCTGCGGTTCAGAAGACAAATCTCTAGTAAGTTACCATCAGTGATAACCATTGATTCCGGCCCGACAATCTCTCCCTCCAGAATCTTTCTAGCCTTCCGAAGGTCATCGTTCACTGATAAGACGCCTTGGAGCACTGGCGCAGCGTCCAGGTGATAAGGTTGAGCGCGCATTTCAAAGAAGAAGAGCCAAGACAACAAGATACCACTGAAAATGATAAAATATAACTTGAAAAGTAGGAAAACTCACATAAACGCAGCGAATAGCAGTCTTGACATGGTGGTTCTTGATGTCAACTGGTCAGCTGATAAGAACTGATGGAATCTAGTCCAAAAATGTTACTGATAAGAACATTAGGTCACAAAATGATGCAAGAAACACAATTTTTATGAATTTGAGACTTTATTTTTGACACCTCACTGGAGTTCTTAATTCTACCTTTTCAGCTCTGCCTTCTGAATCCTCAGCTCTTCCAGCTCCTCCTCAAACCTCATCAGTGCTTCCTGTTCTTTCAGAAGCTTCTCAACTTCCGCTTGCTTCTAATTCAGAATTCTCGAAGATTCTGGTCTAACTAATTGTCAGATGTTGTTTGAGAGAACATTGTAACATCTCCAGACCACCCAGATGGGAAAGGGTGTCGGATGGAACAAAGGGAACACATGCATCTAACAATTGTAAGGTTGGGAAAGTGAGGACCATGGGAATGACAGGGAGGTGTCATTGTTCCTGCACGCTTCCCACGATGGGCAGGACTGGAAGACCCCACCCCTTCACAATGGATCAGGTTAGTCGGATCGCCAGAGTCATATTCATCTCATTAGCTCTAGCTGGTCAGTTTTCCTGTCTCATTTTCGTCTTTTCCCCTAGTTCCGGTGTCTAATCACGTTGCCTCTACCTCAATTCTCTTCTTATCCATTCTATTCTTTCAGTTATCAACAATCAACAACCATGTCTTCAACCAGCAAGATGCAAAAGAACATCCAGGAAATGAACAAGGAGCTGGCCGCCAGCAGATCCAAGATGGAGGAGCTCGCCAAAGAGATGGCGTTGCTGATGCTTGAGATTGAGAATGAGAATCTCAACGAAGAAGAGCTGGAAGCCGAGTATGCCAAGGCCACCAGGGAAGAGAAGAACAAGAGGCTGGAGGAGGAGTGCCACATTTGCACGGAAGTTATGAATAAGAAGAAGCCGGAGGAGCTGTTCATCTGTGGAGTGTGCAAGAACATGGTTCATTCGGATTGTGGGGAGCAGTGGTTCCAAGAAAACAAGAGCTGCCCGTTCTGCAGAGCTGCTTGTTAGGTATTAACTGAATAATTGATTGTGTGTTTTATCAATAAATTGTTATCATTATCACTGGGTACTTCCACTAATATCCATCACTCTATTTGACTGATAAGGGGTCACTGATAATCCGCAAGAAGTCATCAGCGTTATCTTCAAAGCCTTGAGAACTGGGTAGCTTCTCAGCACATCTAGATTCCGTTTGTTGCAGCATAGATATGTGATTTGAATCATGATAGAAAGTATGAAGACGTCAATGCCAACTGCAACCATGAGAAGCTGAAAATTCGGAACTAAACCCAAAAATCCAGAGAGCATACTCTCTCCAAAACTCGTCCTATCTCCAACTTCTGATCCAAATAAAGGAAGAGCATTGGTAGGGAAGCGATTTTAGTGATAGCAATGGTGATAGTCTGATAGAGGACATATCTTTGCGGCTGGTTCTGGATAGCTGAGCTCAAGTGGGAAAACTTGCGGATAGATATCATAAGGGGGATGTAGAGGATAGCGGCAATGGCTAGAAGGAGGTGGAGGCCAAGGTAAAGGACCTGAAGTTAGTGATAAACTTATCAGCTTATCACTTATCTTTTACCGCTTGAATATAAATCTGCCTATAAGTTTCTTCAAGTTTTTCCTTCTCATCCTTGATTCCAAACTTCTTGAAGTAAAAGAAAGTAAAAACCAATTCTTTCACTATAAATCCACCATAAGCACCCTTTATCACAAATTTCATCTTTTTCTGTGATAAGTTCGCATATTTCTCAAAACTTGGAAAAAAGTAAATAAGGACTCGCTGAACCGCTAAAAGCGTGAGAAGGATGTATTGAACTTGAGTGATAAGTGATAAGATAGGGAAAATTAAGTAAAGAAGGCCAGTGGAGAGTAAGGTGAAGAAGATTCTGTAAGACTCAAACTCTAGCTCTTGGCAAGCTGCCAACTTACAGTTTTTGATGCATAAATACCGGAATCGCAAAAAAAACCAGAAAAAGTAAAGCTGATAAGGCTAAAATTCCCTTGACAGATTGATAAAAGTGATTAGTGATTGGGAACACTGCTGTCTCCTTATCACGTTCCTTATTCCCTTCATGGACATACACATAAACTGGCAAAAGTGCAAGGCTCAATGTTATCAGTGGAATCACTGATATCTTGACAAGGAATCGGGATTCATTGTAGAGGAATGTTGATGAATCAGAGGAATTGGGCATTTCTGAAGAAAGCTTGTTTTGTGTACATACTCAACTGATTTTCACCTGTGCAGCTATTCTTAGCTTGATAACAAGACTTATTATCAATCAAGATCTCTCAGCCTGTGTTGTAGTGATATCAGCCACCCGATTCGACTGATAAGGATGCTCCAAAGAGCACACCATCATCCGCAGCGCCCTCCAGAACGGATAGGTCAGTAGCTCATCTAGATTCCGTTTGTTGCAACTCAAATATGTCATTTGAATGACCAAGGTGGAGGTTATAGTGTCACAGAGAATGGTTACAAAAAGGAACTGAAAAAATTGATAAGATAAGTGATAAGCTGATAACAATACCTCTTGCAATCGAAGCCAGATATCTCCCTTATCAGTCAGACAAAGCAAAGTCAACGGGAGAGTTAATAATTTGCCGATTAGAATGGTGATAGTCTGATAGAAAACATATCTTTGTGGCTGATTCTGGATTGCTGAGTTCAAGTGGGAAAATTTTCGAATACTTATCATCAATGGAATGTAGATGATAGCGGCTAGGAGAAGCATGACGTTCAGGGAGCCATAGATAACAGTTCTTATCACTAAGCTATCATTCATTCGTTCTTGCTTCTGCTCTTCTGTTGACATGGCTTGTCGGAGTATTGTGAATATCAGAATCCCAAGATCTTTCAGTGTGAACAAGGAGTATAATCCCCAAATGACAATTTTCATGGATTTGTGTGACAAGTTCACATATTTCTCGCTACTAGGCCAAAAGTATATAAAAACCCGTTGAAATGCTACAAGGGAGAGTAGAACGTGTTGTACTTCTGTTATAGTGTTGAGGATGAAGGTTGTTGGTAGGAAAATTATGAACGTTGCTATGAAGTAGGGTTTTCTGGAAGTGATATATCTCGAAGCTTATCAGTGATAGGGAAAAGTGATCAATTGCAAAGTTGTAGAGAAAGTGATACGATACAACTTTGCAGTTGACAACTTTTCCGTATCTCTTATAGTTTTCACGATATATCTTCTGAACTATAAGAGATAGTTGAAAGTGATCAATTGCAAACTTGTAGAGCAAGAAAAGCTCTACAACTTTGCAATTGATCACATATTGATATCTTCACTCTTTATTAAGTTATCAAGCTTACCGATGAACAAAAACAGCATACGCCGATATCAAAGCTACAACAATCACAACTATAGCGATTGAAAAGATGCATCTGACAGCATCGAAAAAGTGTTTCATGATTGGATAAACAGCAGTCTGAAACAAAAGGTTATCACTTATCAGTGTCTCTTATTACCATTTTATCTCTGGCTTTGTTAACTCTGTTCACATGAGCATATAAAGGGAATAAGAAGATCGTCAAAAGGATCATTGGGACAAATGTGAGCTTTCCCACAAATGTAGACTCAATTCTCAGGAATTGAGAAAATTCCGTGAGATTTGAGGAAAAGTTATTCATATTGGGAGTGACAATACCAATAATTTGGAAAAATCAGCTTTATAAGGCTTTACACCTGTCCCAAACAAGATTCGACAAAGAAAAGGTGATTTTCAGACCCTTAGATTTGGAAAACTTGTGCAAGATTCCAGAAATTTTGAATTACAGGGATTCAGAAGATTCTGGAGATTTTGGGGATTCGGGAGATTCCGAAGACTCCGAAGATTCAGAAGTTTCTGAAGATTCTGAAGGTTTAAAAGATCTTATTACCTTATCATGTCACTTCCACAATCCTCATGATACTGAGCCACAAGCCAGGCTTCCCGTTGTCCAAGACCCCGTTGATCACAAGATATATCAGTTCTTCTTATCACTGATAAGAGATCTGTTATCATATCACATCATCGATGTCGGAGTTTCAAACTTTCCCAACCGGGCAGGTGAAAATACCTAGTTTATTCTACTGCTTTCCATATTCCCATAGCTCCTGGAATGCTTCAAATAAGTCAAGTGAGTTCAAGAGTTTTACTTCCTTATCAGTGATAACAGCTTATCAGTGCTTCCAGGCAGAACTCAACTACCTGCTCTCCCTTCCCACCAACTCCACCTATGACGAGTTCACCATCATCGGATCCTCCTGCCAGCACATCCACAAGCCCCGACTGACCAACACCGAATACACATGGATCCTCCACTCCATCTCCCTCACTTCCCTGATCTTCAACTTATTCTCCATATTTGTGATCTTGACCCAATCCGGCGTCAGTATGGGCAGGTTCCGATGGTGTCTTCTAAACTTGCAGTTCTGGACAGCTATGACTGATTGGATGATATCAGTGTTATCAGTTCCTAGGTTCTCGCTTCCGCTTATTGCTGGGAGAACTTTGGGTTTTTTTGGGCAGGTTGGGATGAGTATTCCTGTGCAGATTTACATTGGTTTTGGATGTTTTGGAGGTGAGCTTCAGAATCTCAGAACCATTCAGAATCCTTCAGAACCCCAGAATCCCAGAATTTTCAGAATCCTAGAATCAATCAGAATCCTTTAGAATCTCAGAATCCTCAGAATTCTAGAATCCCTATATCATTCTGAATCACTGAATTCCTTGACTTCTGAACTTTTGAATCCTAGAATTCCAACTCAGCCTTCTGAATCCCTTCTCATGAACCCTAGATCCTTCCAGCCATGGTCGCCAGCACCGCAGTCCTCTTCATCTACCGCCAACAAGTCGTCTGTGGCCCTGATCACCGTTTCCGTCTCAAAAAGCCAAGCCTCGCGTTCATAGTCACCTTCAACTACCTCCTCTACTCAAACATGTCCCTAGCAGTGTTACTGCAAGCTCCAACTAATCAATTGGAAGACAAGATAGAGATTCTAAGAGTCAGTCTTATCACCTTATCACTTTCTCAGCTCTCTTATCACAGACCGAACGCTGCCCTCCGAAAGACATCCTGGACCCTGAATTCTACGTCGCCGCGACTATTTCTCGTGACTTAGTCCCGGTTGCCGTTTTCCTCATGTGCTTCGTCGCTTTCGAATGCGGCATTTTGGCTTGGCATTGCTCCTGGATCCTGCTTTTTTCCACCCTACGCGCAAATTTCTCGCGAAGAACTCGTATGCTCCAGCTCAAATTCCTGATTGCTCTAGTTCTGCAGGTGATTTCAAATTTGCCTTTATCATCCTAATCTCTTCTTTATCAGATTGCCATCCCAACAGCCCTCTGCTACTGCCCAATCATTTACGCTGTTATAACCGTACTCCTCGACCACTATTGGCAGTGTAAGTCATATATCAATGATAACTTGATAAGGAGTGGTGATAGAAAAAAGTGATCAACTGAAAAGTTATAGAGCAGACAATTTTCAACAACTTTTCAGTTGATAACATTTTCTTATCTCTAATTCTTATCAAGTTATCAATGGTTTTTCCAGTTGCCAACGACATTTGCGTGTTTGTCTGCTCAACTCATGGTACAGTATCCTCAATTTGTATTCTGTTCCTGTACGATTGCTATCGGGATTATATTTGTTACCTATTCAAAAAGATTTTCTGTTGCTCCCCCGGTTTTAGGCTTATTGGGCCGTAAGTTGGAAGAAAATTTTCAAAAAAAAATTTGAAACTTTCCAGAAACATAATCACCCCGAGTCGAAGTGGCAATAACGCACAAAATTCAATCAACAGGAATTATATCACTTAATTCATCCAAAATAAATGTTTTATCAGCTTCACAATAGAGATCACCTTATCACCTTATCACTTCGAGAAGAAGCTCTTGACCTTTCTCTTGAACACATTCCACGGGTGGTTGAGCCTCTCGTTCTCCATCCTCGCATACACCTTCCTTGCCGCCTCGGCTCTTCTGAAATCACTTTTATCAATCCTTATCATTCTTTATCACTACTTACAGCTCATACTCCCTCCACTCCATCATTTCCTGATTCACACTTGCCAACTGCTCCAACTGAAGTCTCAGCTCTTTCGGATTGGTGTTCGAGGAGAGCAAGTCGATGAGAACCGCAAACTTGACATCAGTCTCTTCCGAATTGTCCGGCTTCTTGGGTGCTTTTCCTATGGCATTGGTACAGAGCTTAACGAGCTTATCATCACTGGCGCTATCAGTGATAAGCTGGAGAGGCGTAGTGTCTCCTGATGGGCCAATGATCTTGGACTCCTCATCTGGAGTGTAGGCTCCATCGAGAAGCTTCTGGAGCTCAGAACTCAGCTTTTGGATTTGCTCATCGTCAAGGCCTGGAAATTGATAAAAATCTTATCACCTTATCACCTAATCACTCACCAAACATATACTCGCTCTTCTTCTCTTCCACTTGGCCATCGGCTGCTGCTGAAGCTCCAGAAGCCACCGAAGAGCGTTTCTCCATTTGTTCTTCAACAGAACTGATAAAAAGTGATAAGAAATAATAAGAAGGAAAGTTCTCAACAAAAGCAAAAGGAAAAGCAGCTGCCCGACGCGGAAATCTCCATGGAAATGAATAATAAGCCAACCAAAATACGAAAAACGCCTCGGCGCTCAATGTCTTTTTGTCTTTTCCGTCTCTCGTTTCGCCGAGAAAAGAGTGTTGTGAAATCGGCGCAAACACCCACTCACACACATGTGAACAGAACGGGAAGAGGGCAGAAAAATTGGTTGGGCGAGGGGGTGAGTCACATGGGAAACGGATATTCTGGAGCGGAATTGGTTCCGGGAGAGGAAAAGGTCAAAAGATCAGAAATCACGGCTTCTGGATCTTGGCATCTGAATCTAGGCTTCTGAATCTAGGCTCATGAATCCAGGCTTCTGAATCTAGGCTTCTCAATCTAGTCTTCTGAATCTAGGCTTCTGAATCTCTGCTTCTGAATCTAGGCTTCTGAATCTAGGCTTCTGAATCTAGGCTTCTGAATCCAGGCTTCCGAATCCCTGGCTCCAGATTCCGTGACTCCAGGAGCGCCTTGCAAACTTGAATCTCACCCAACACCCCTTTCTGAGCCCTGGTTTCTGAAACCTAGATGTCATGCAATGCCTCAAGCTCAAAACACATGATGTCACATCAAGCTCTGTAAACTATAATTATCATTTCCCGGCCTTTCCAGTTCTTATCAGAATATCAGCTCTTATCACAATCTCCTAATGGTTTACGGTACAGGCGTATCAGTTGTCAATGTCAATTGGCTAGCTGCGCCATGTCCTGGACCAGCCTGGAACTTCATTATGGGTCATGATGTGCGACTTGCCAATTTTATCATTTTACTGATTTCCTTGGTTATCAATGGGCTCCATTCGATAATTCTACTTCGCTTACGAGCCAATCCAAAGTTTTACTTTATCACTGCCATATCAATCTACAATATGACGTACTCCATTTCCTGCTGCCTCCAAATCTCCCTATTCTTCTGGAGAACCCCAGAAGAAGCATGCTACACAAGCTTTACCTACTCCGATATGATTGTTCAGTTGTCTGGGAACTTTCTCAGGGATTTCACACTATTATGCTCTTCCTGGCTAGTGATAACAATGAATGTGATGGTGCTGATAGGGAAGAGGCACTGGACAAAGATAGTAGTGGTATGGGAGATTGTGTTAGTCTCAATGTTCGCTTCGTTTTGGGGGATGGCAGTTTGGATGAGACATCATATCTACAGTACCCCGATTGATGTAAGGTAAGGAATCTAGAATACTTGAGCCAAAAATGTGAAAAAGCTTGAAGCTCGCCTGTAAGCCCAAAGTCCAAACTTTGAGCTCAAAGCCGAGCATTTAGGTTTGAAGCCTAGCTTATGAGCCTGAAGCTTAAAGTTTGGGGTTGAGGCCTACTTTTCAAGCCTGAAACCTAAATTTTAAGCTTGAGGCCCGCCCAGTAAGTCCAAAGACCAGGCTTTTGCTTGAAGCCTGAAGCCTAGCTAATAAGCCTAGAACTTAGATCATCGGCTTGAAGCCTGGTTTCTAGGCCTGCTCTTTAGATTTTAAGCTTCAACCCTACTAGAACACTTTTTTCCAGATGCAATGGTTATCCCATGAATCTCAATCCTCTTCTAGAACCTCGTTATATGGCTGTGATCTCCGATGATACCTTTCTAATCTATAGCACTATTATAAAAGTGAACAGTTATGTGAAAGCTGCCTCAGCTTACGTTTTCTCAGTGCTTATCATTGCCATGATAACCTTACTGATAAGAAAACTGATAAGCAAAAAGGAGAAAGTCAGTGAAGATTCATCAAAACCTTCTATTTCAATGTCACTGGCTTTTTTGGTCTTATTCTTTATAGTGGACCTCCCAAACGCCATCTATCTATTTCTTGAGGAACCAGTGAGTTGGGGACTGAAATGGAGGTAATCAATTTTAAACAAATCAGTAGTTATCAGTGATAATCACCATTCAGTCAAACAAGTACCAATCTAATGACCTATACCACTGTTACCATTGCTATCAGTCACTGCCTACATGCTCCATTATGTCTTTTGATGTCTTCAGAATATCGGAAAGCTGTAAAGAAGTGATGTGATAACATATCACTGATAATCACTGATAAGAGGAGAACTCGCAAAACAAACATAATTGCTGGCTTTAGCTAGAGAAATCTGATGCAGATCTATATCAATCTTTCCCAACCACAACTTAACGATCTCCATGGACCTTCTCAAAGAACTCGACGACCAAATCCGTTCCTACTTATCGATTGATTTGGTCTTCCGGAAGATTCTGATTCCCCTTTGCGCCATTGCTCTTATCATTGAAATGTTCCATTTCCTAGTTCTATCCCAGAAGGAAATGCGCTCCATTGCCATAAACATTCTGCTAATGGTCATGGCTCTATGTCACATCATCCAGCTATTCATTCGCTTTCCAATGGATTGGAAACAAGTCCAGGATTACGGTAGCTCAAACTACTGTTTTGGCTATAACAGCTATAACGAAGCCATGAAGCATATGGTTTTCAGTATCATTTCTCTATTCTCAAACGACATTTCCTCAATTCTAACCCTCATGATGTCCGTGATCCGTGCCATTTCAATCGCCTTCCCAATGAGCTCACTAACTTCGAAACTTTCCACTGTTGGCTACACTATCAAAGTGATAATGATAACTTGCGTGGTACAAATTATGTATACCTTCTATGCCAATTCCCTGGAATATCATGTAACCTTGCGGAAACCTGGCTCATATTGTGGCCTGGCTTCTAATCAATCTATCGTTGAACGTGAACAGTATAGAAGGGAAGTTATCAAATCGGATCCTTATTTTGCTTCCCTTGCCACTGGAATCTTCATTGTCAAAGCAATCTCTCAACCAGCAATTCATATCACTGCCACAAAAGTTTTGATAAGTGAATTGAGAGAAGCAGCGAGGATTCGAAGAAATGTTACCAGTAGCTCCATAAAAGACAACACTACAAAGATAGTCACTTTCATGACAATCGCATATTTCATAAGTGAAGTTCCACACGTGATGGCTGCGATCTACTTGATTATATCTCAAGAAGATAGTAGATTCATGTGAGTTATCACAAATGATAACTGAACTTATTGTAAACTCAATATCCCTTCAGAAATCGTGCATTGCTCTTCCCAGGTCCTCTGAGCATTCTGTCAGTTTTAAACGGAGCTTCCCACTTTGTCATTTGCTTCTTCCTATCTTCTCAATACAAAGACACAGTAAAGACTCTTTTGAGAATTCCGAAACGAGGGACTACGGTAGGTGTCTCAAATTAGGACTGAAAAGGGTAAAGTCTATTTAGGTCTGGTCAATGGAACAATCTGGACCGAATACATAGTTGAAAAGAAGTTATTGTGACAATTTTATTTTTATGTAACATCCTTCGTAAGCACTGTTTTGATCAAAATGAAAACTTTGAATAATATTTTTGCGGAACTTAAAACACAAGTGTAAAAGAGGCTCATTCCAAACATCCATCTACAACGAAATGAAGACCTTCCTGCTTCTTGCTTTTGTCCTGGTCATTCAACTGATCGGGAATGTTGAGGTACCTGATATATAGATATGATGCTTTGAAATTACACTTTCCAGAGCCAAATATCTCTACCCAAAGTTCTAGAAGACACTGTCAAGCTGCCAGCTGGAATTTACAACGCGTTGATTTTGTCTGGTAATTGCTAGAGCTTCTCACTCAAAAACATTGTATTTTCAGATGAGGATCCAGGTGCGTAGAGGCTTCATTTGGAGATTTACATTGCTAACTTTAATTTGTTTTTATTTCAGCAAGAAATCTGCTAGAACAAGTCAGAAAATTGGTCAGTGACGCTGCTGGAAATGACTTGTCGGAGCTTCAACAGCTGGTTGACGCAGCGAGAAAGGAGTTGATGTTGAAAAATTGATATTGACACCCACCAGGTTATTGTCATGGGAATAAAGTTTTGAATAGGGACTTGACAATGAGTTATGTTTTGATCAAGCTGGAATGTACATGGCAATGTTATGACAGTCTGTCTTGAATACGCTTTGAGCATAAAAGAGCTGCTGCGGTAGAGAAAATCATTCATTTTGACTATGAAGTTGTTCATTTTCCTTGTCGTTGTTATGCTAGCTGTGCAACTTTTCGGAAATGTCAAGGTAGTCCTAGTTTTGCAGACAAGATAACTGAAATGCAAGTTTCAGAGCCAACTTTCTGTGAATTTTGGTTTGAATGGCAGCCAGGCGACTGATTGGGACTTTATCAGAACTGGTGATTAGTTGTTTAGCAGATCCATAACCGAATTCGTTTTCAGAAGTGAAACTATGCCAAAAAGATTGCAACCTTCTATTCAAGGCGTTGTCCCGATAATCCCGATGGTTTTGAGCTACAGTAACAGATAAGACAATCTGAGAGTGATAAACAATGATAATATGGGATTTGGCGTGTGTGAACACATTTGATGATTTATTGGTTTCCTTTTTTGACAACTGATAAGAATTCTGATAAATGTGTCAAACTATCCCCGACACTGAACTCAATCCTCCGCCACTCTTCTTCCTCCTCAAAACTCCACAAATCGAGCAGTATTCTAAAAGCCTCTCGGTTGAATTTCATGAATTCCAAATGACCTACCAATGATAGCATTTCTGTAATCAACAATGATAAACATATTGGGCAGAGGGTCAATTGCCGGGTACATGGCTATAGTAACCGTGAGCCATCTGCCCATGGCTTCAACTGACGATTCAGCAAAGCAGCTCAAGAAGAGCACACTTGCTGGAATGTGCATTGTGATCAGTGGGATGATAGTTTGAAAAGCTAATGCATTGAATAGCTGCTTCTGTACTGATCGAAACTTTTTGGATCTGGAGTTTAGCTCCGTAAAGCTCTTGATCTCCTTGTAGCATTTATAGCCAAAGTAGAACATGATCGAGGAAGAAATCATCATAATCAGTGTGACCAGCACTGTACCAATCATATTCCACCAATTCCAGACCTTCTTGCCATCCGGTCCAGTTGGATAGAAGTAAAAGCCAACATAATAGTCCTTTTCCATATTGATATGAGATATTGTGCCCATGTTATCTCTGAAACCTTATCACTGATAAGAAGTTTTATCAGTGATAACAAACTTGATCCACTTATCCATAAACTCATTGGGTCCCAAGAACACTTCACAAATGAACGCCCAGACTAGGCCAAGGATAAAAGGGACTACGAACCAGATCAGGAGTCTTGGAGACTTTTTCAATGTCCACGTGGATTTCCTGTAATCAATACGTTATCACTGATAAGCTATTAGTAGCTTATCAGTGATAAGAACTCACCCCATTACTACAAGATATCGGAACACAAAGTGAGCAGCAAAGATTGCCATGGACATTCCAAAGGAGACGCAGTAGAGGACTGGAAGGCGGACTGATAACTTATACCTTATCACTGATAAGAACTCACTGACAAACGGGGGAATCAGTTTTTGTGATAATATAGTAGTATCGCTATCAATTATCACTAGATAAGCGGATCCATGGGTGAAGAGTTGCTGTGATAACAAAGTGATAAGAAGTGATAAGGATTCAACTCACCGGAACAATAAGCACATCATCAATAGCGTAGATAATCTCAAAAATGGAAATATAGGCCATTAGGTACTTGTAAGCGCCAAATTTCGGAGGGGACTTGTTGATAATCAGGTGGAGGAGGAACAAGTTTGTAAGGGCAGCGATAACGGCAAGGCTTCGCTGAAGCGAGTTTTCAATGAGTTCCCAGTTGAGCATTCTAGCAAGCAGAACATCAGAATACAAGTGATAAGACTGATAGACTGATTGCTCATCTACCCATCTCATTTCCTGTCTTATCAATATCAGCTCATCAGCAAAACAGGAACTTGTCTAGCTTGCCGAGTGATACAGGTCTTGCTCAGAAGATCAAAGACTGATATCACTGATAACATAGTGATATCTTTCCTAGGCATAGCCAAGGGCGTTTAGAGTGCAAAAAGACTTCAAATGGGTTGTTTCCGAAAAGATCCATCCTTCGATAGCAAATCTTCAAGATCAGGTTCACTTTTGAACCACTCCCTCTTCAAAATGCCCTTCCAACTGGACCCCTGCCTCCCTAAAGCCATAATTTTGATTCTTATCATTTACCTTATCACTCTGCTATCAGAAAAGCCAATGGCCTACTTTCAAACAAGATCTCGACTTGGTTCTCTTGAAAAAACCATAAATACCATGAGAGAAGCTTCTTCAATGCTTGAAGACACTGGTTTTTACAAAAAGCGCCTTGAAACTCAACATATTGATTGTGGAAGAGTTTTGAGAGGTGATAAGGTAAGCTTATCACTTATCACCTTATCAATTGACTAATCTATTTAGACTTACATCAAATCAATATCAGGAATTTACCGTATCCCTCTTATCAGTGACCCTAACCTTGATATCTCTTGTGAAGGAATCCGACGTAGAGTGGTACCAAAACAAATGCTTCGGGAGCTCCAGAATCCCATGGCATTTGCCAGAATCGTTTATGAAGACTATGAGTTTCTGGAAAAGCAAGTTCAAATGTCTTATCACCCCCTTAACACCTTCTGTTTTGCTCTTGACTCCAAAGCTTCTGATAACTTCAAAATACTGATAAGGAATCTTGGAAAGTGTCTTTCGAATGTTTTTGTGATTGATGGTAAGCTGGAATGTCTTGAAATGCTGATCCTTCCCATTTCAGAAGAGTTCCCAATAGACCGAGCTGGTCATTTCATGAATTTGGCTCACTATAGCTGTATGAAGCGACTGATAAGAGTTGATAACTGGAGTTACATAATATTGATGCAAAATCACGATATAATTGGAAAATCTGTATATGAAATTTCAAGGATTCTGACGCTGCTGGGCGGAGCTAACGATGTCAAGGTGGATTTTGAGATTGGAAGAGTTCCAAAGCAGTTCAAGTGGGATCCAAAGGCTTTGAAGCTATTCCGGAATGGTAATGATCAAAAATAATTGTTATCAGTTACTGATAAGAGGTTCAGAATCCAGAATGTCTTTGGAAACCCTCCAGAAGCCATTGATTCACACCAAGGGCTCCGTTCAAGGTAGCTTATCCCGTGAAGCTGTGAAATGGATGTTGGAGGTAGCGAATCTGGATGTTTTTCTAGAGCAGTGGAATCAAGGGGTGAGTCTTATCAGTCCTTATCACGTGGTCCCTCTGAACCCGGACACTGACACCAGGAAGACTTCTAATCCTAACCAGCATCTCTCCGAGACCAATTACTCCCCTTTTTTATTAGATTGTGTGTATTCTGACGAAGCCAATTCCAAAGATCATGCAGATATCCTTTCAGGGTTACGGCGTTGATGAGCAATGGCTATCCACTTTTCAATCCAATTCCTTCCTCGGAATGCCTGGGCATTTCACTGATGAATGTTTGAAGGCTGGGTATAAATCAGATTTCGTTTCCAGGTAGCTTTTTTATCACTTGTCTTATCACTTCCTTATCAGATTTGACATTTGGCAAGAGGTTCCGAATGATTCGAGTGTTTGTGGGAGTCGGAAGTTGAGACATGGCTTGTGTATTTTGGGAATTGAAGATTTTCCAGTGATTGCCAAGATGCCACACTTACTTTTCAACAAGGTATTGGTATTATCAGCACTGATAACCCCTTATCCTTTATCCAGGTAATACCCTCCTTCGACTACTCCATAGTTGAATGTACCGCTGAGCTTCTCTACAATCGAACGTTTCTAGGACAAGTTGACAATCCGTTAGAGGAGGAGTATTATGAGAATATGGTTCATGTTAGTGATGAGCTGATGTCTTATCATCAAGTTTCTTATCAGGTCCTTTATCACAAACATCATCTGGAGCCAGGGTACATGTTGAATTGCACACCGAGTTATCAACAGTGGGATAAGAGGGAATTGAAGCTGTGAAGCCCATCTTCATTAATGGATCCATGAATTTTTCAATAAATAAGATACAATTGAATGTTTCTAATATGTAGAAACTGGAATTTCGGCAAATGATTTTGAACAAACCGAGTTCTATTTTCACATCTGAAAGATTTCTGTAGAAAAGAGGAAGCTCAACACCATGTTTCCAAAAACATGTTATTTCAGACCCAATTTTCAATAGAAACACCCACATGTTATGAAGCAGAATTCCAGGCCAATACACAACTTTTCAATGAAAAGTTTCTTTTAAAAGAGGCCGAGCAACAGTGGGAAGTTATCATTTTGACAATGAAGCTGCTCTTCTTCGTTTTTGCCTTCATTCTGGCTCTTGGCAACGCGAAGGTCAGTTTTGTCACTTTCATACACTAAACACGTCACTTCAGAGTCAAGTCAATGTGTCTCTGAATGCTGAAACTCCCTTGCTATCCAACCCCCGGCTGTTGCTCAGAGACAATCTCCTACCTATCTTCTATGATCGTCAAGAGGATCCGGAACTCAGAGTTCAAGCTCTTCTAAATGCTTCAACGTTCCAATAAACGGAAAATCGTTATTATCCGATGAGGTGTCATGATTACTGTTTAAAAAAAGTTAAAGAAGCTCAAAATCGGGAAGCGACAGCATGTTCATTTTTCCAAAGCAGTACTGTAGCTCCCAAGAGCTCTATGACTAATAACTATCACCTTTCCCCAAATCCGTGTGATTCTCTCACGAGGCTTATCCATGTAGCCTAGAGTCCAATTAGAGGGAAAGTGCAGCTGATAAGCTGATTTAAAATTTGCTCTTTGGAAAAGGACATGGGTACAGAGTTCCGGGCCCAAGCTTCACGTCATCAAAGAATCCATCAAAAATTCTTGTTGTAAGACGAGTTCTCCGA
>LR539664.1:884971-989203 GCA_900536315.3 Caenorhabditis becei
TGGGAGAACGCCTCGTAAGTTCCTGGAGCTCTGACGTCATCAGGTCTCCCGAGACTTCTGAAGGCCTAGAGCTCAAGCTTTCACATACGTCAAGGGTACCTGATAAACACACTTATCACCTCTACTCCTCCTTTTCCAAGAGCCTCGTGATTCACCTAATTTCCCATGGGACCGCCCACAATTCATATCACTTCCGGGTTTCCTTCTATCAGAGAAGAAGAGCTCCGCCCCTTATCACAAGGAGCGTGTCACTTGATAAGGGCGGAGCAACAGCAATGAGTCTTTATAAAAGGAACGGGTGGGAAGGTAAAGTCAAGTTGAAACTCAACTCAACATGAAGGCAGTTTCCCTAGCCCTCCTCCTGGCTCTTGCTATCTTCTCCGTGGACTCGAAGAGCGTGAAGAACACGAAGATCAGCTGCTACTTCGGGAGTCCCTCTGACTACGCCGTGGTGCCCGGATTCGACAGCTGTGTCTCCGTGCACAACATCAACGACAACTCCATCGAGATGCTGGGTCTGCACAAGAACACCGCGTTGGAGAAGTACTACAACGTCGGAGACTTCACGTCGGATTGTGTCGTCAGGGTAATCAAAGGGAGCCTTATCACCTTATCACGCCCAATTTCCAGGTGAAGGCCAAGCAGTTCATCGTCTCGTGCCAGTGCTTCACCCCGTTGTGCAACGTCCCGAAGAATGGAGAGGAACTTCTGGAGCACGGATTCGACGTCGACTCCGATGAATAGAAGGATGGCTTCTGCGCAGTGTATCGATCATCAGTGTCTTGCATGTTACCTCCGATTTCTTATACCTCTGATGATATACTGTCTGCGCCTGATAAACTTGTTGATAAGAAAGGGATGAATTTCTTCGGGATTCAGGAGACTCCAGAAGAGCAGGCCAAACTACACACACTTCTCCATAATCCTCGGCTGTGTCTTCTGATTCCTGGCGGAACTTCTGACCAAAATTAGAGCCCGATTTGGGAAAGTGGTAAATATCACGCGCCGGCTCAGGCTCTGATTTCCCTAGAGACCTTCAGAAGCAATGATCATAATAACAACAATGTGGGCTGATAAATGATAAGGCTCTCCGCACAATGGATGGATTTCACCAATTGGTTGGGCCATTTCGAGCCTTGTGTCACTTTGAGATGATGATCTGAAGGTCTGAAACTCAGCCAAAACCTGAAAGTTGATGTCAGCCGGGTTACTGTAGCTCAGCTTTCCTTCAGTCGACGAACACATTGACGTAACAGATCCCAAGGGCATGTCCTAATCTTCTTATCACTTATCAGACTTCCTTCATCACATTCCAATTGTACACCTAACACCCGGGTTACTGTAGCTCTTCACACTCCACCGCACTTCACCGTACCAGTGCTTCAATGCTTCTTATCACTCATTCAACTGGTATGAGTGATAAGAAGCATTGGAGCTATTAGTGACTGGGAACAATGAAAACAGAACTGATTTTGTTCCCCCAAAATGATAAGTGATAATGATACCCGACAAACTTGTTCACTTTATTAGTAACATTCCTAACAATAAGAGAAAAACATAGCTCTGCTTGAAGGAAGCCTTGAGTCCAAACCAACTGCTACCGTAATCCAATCCGGCAAATCCTCAAGGGATTATGGGACGTCCAATCCGAATCGTTCTAAATGTGTCAACGATTAGTAACGTGTTTTATTAGAAACTGAGCTCCAAACGGGGATAGAGCTACCGTAACCCAACAGTGTTGGCTCTTTTGAGAAAAAACATGAGAAAACGTCATAACATTTTGTTGATAAGGTGATAAGAAAAGTTAAGGAATGTCAGATAGTCGAAGAATTTCTCACGCTCCCTTTTGGGATTTCTCAATGTCAGGTGATCAAGCTATTCCAGCTATACATATTCAGAATAAACCACAAGGGTAGGTGTGGGAAAATGACAAGGAACGACACGAAGCTCCAAACGTGGATAGAGCTACCGTAACCCAATCAGTCACAAGAATCAGTCAATGATAATCAGTGATGGAATGCCGATTCGACTTGGTTTCAGAAAGTTGGCTCTTAACTTTTTGAAACCAAGACTATACCAAGTCCCAAGATAATTTCAAAAAGTTCAGGGACATAAGTGAATAAAGATCGGGAACAAAATCAAAATTGGGTGGAAACATGAGAAAGCTTCAGAAAATTCAATTGATAAGGTGATAAGAAGAAGTTATTAAGTATCAGATGATCGAAGAAGTTCTCACGCTCGCTCTTTGCATTTCTCATGTGATCAGGAGTATCAAGCTCTCCAGAATCAGCAGAATCGTAAAGCAAAGGCGTGGGAAAATGACGAGGAATGGCACGAGGGGAAAGTTTTGGCTCTGTTCGGGAAAAGAGGACCCTTCGGAAAAAAGAGGACCCAGGAGGACCCATGAAAAATTAAGAGGACCTACCAAAAAAGAGGACCCTTACCAAAAAATAAAAAAGACCCAAAAAAAATAAAGAGGACCCAAAAAAAATAAAAGAGGACCTCCAAAAAATTAAGAGGACCCAAAAAAAATAAAAGGACCCATAAAAAATTAAAAGGACCCAAATCCCAAATTTCTATTATTTCAGTGCAATAATGATGATTTTTTGGATTTGGGTCCTTTTAATTTTTTATGGGTCCTTTTATTTTTTTTTGGGTCCTTTTATTTTTTTGGGGGTCCTTTTTTATTTTTTCGGGTCCTCTTTATTTTTTTGGGTCCTTTTTATTTTTTGGGTCCTCTTTTTTGTTATTACGGGTCCTCTTAATTTTTCACGGGTCCTCCTGGGTCCTCTTTTTTTGGAAGGGTCCTCTTTTCCCGAACAGAGCCAAAGTTTTTTGATGGAGGAAAAGGAAAAGGGAGAAAATGAAAAATCAGAGAAAAATAGACTTCAGATAATATGAAAATTGAGAATTCAAAGTTTCAGGTTGCTCACGGAGCCTCAAAAAATGACAGAATCCAAGGATCAAACCTTGTGGAGAGTTCTGAGATCTTAAACTAACTTTATCACCTGATAAGCGTTATCAGATCTATTTTCTCCTATGTTACAGACCAAATGGAACTTTTAGCTCAATCAAAACTCCTCACTCTCATCACATCAAGCCTTGCTCACCATCCTCTCCACCAGCAAGCATCTCAAATGATGGATTTGTGATAAGAAAATGGGAGGAGCCTAATTCGGTATCAGAAGCCTACCATAGGCTCGGCTTACGGTGGGTGGAGCTTCAGATCAATATAAAAAGACGAGATCAGAGCCAAATCCTTCATATTTCCTAATATTTGGCTCGAATGGCTCGTCTTCTGCTGATATTCAAAATTCCTGGCTCTGATGCCGGCGGCTGAAGTTCACTAGAAGAGCTAGAGTCGTATTCACCAGGAGATCTTAAATAGCTCCCACTACTACACGAAGCTGTACAATTGGCTGGGATGTACAGAATGATTATATAACCAAGAATCAGGGCTACACCATCAAGGTTAGACCTTGGTGACGCTGAACTTCAGGATCCAACTGATCTCAACTTCTAATTTTCAGAATGACAAAGGTTCGAAGAAACTGTCATGATCACCCGATGACAAAACAGTTCTTTCATCATCTCTGGCTTTAAAACGTATGAATTCTTCCTCAATTTATCTTTAAGAAAATGAACAGCGTTATTCCAATACCTCTTGATTGTCAGACCCTCAAACTCGATTGATAAAGTCTTGTGGAAGTGATTGTGCTATCAGTGTATATCTCAAAGAAAATCCCTCCTAGTTTCATGAGCTTCAGAGCTTCAGAAGAGCTCGGAATTCAGAAACAGATCTGATGCAAATCCTATTCCCTCATGTCCATTTTACAGTATCCCATCCCCTGCAATTGATTCAAAACTTTTGAAAAACCCATCCAGGTCCAAAGGATCCTAAGCACATCGTTTTATCACCCATTAGAGTTGATGCAGGCTTCAAATCCCATCTCGCTCCGAATACTTCGAAGAAAAAAAATAATACTTTCCTCACAGAGCCATCAATTTCCATTGTCCCTATCACTCACTCTCCTAACTTCTACAGGAGTCTAGTGCTGGCTGGGACTGCGGGGTCCGTGACCCAAAATGAAACCTTCCTGGCAAAATCGGAGCCCAGTTCACTATAGTAAGTTGACAACTCTCTTCCGAATGAACCGATTCCCGAGTCATTTGCCAATTGCAGCCTATTGTAAGTAGTCCGACATGTCCTTTTTCTGCCTCCAAAACATCCCATTTCCTTCAAAGTTTGCTCTCCACACCCTTCCCATCCGATTCCCCTTGCTCTCCCAATCCCATCAACCCAAAGCCCATCTCAAACGGACCATTTCAACCCAACTTCCTTCTCTTGACACCTCCGAAACCCAGAGATCTTGACGTTTCAGCTTAGACATTAATCTCACTTCACTGATCTTAGATGTTGTTTGTTGCCTTCTTTCGAACCCGCCCATCAAAAGTTCCGATTGGACATGTAGTTCGAGTCCACGTAGTCCCAAATAGGGCGGGACTGACAAATTTCAGCATAAAAGGACCGGGTTGAACGGGAAAAGTCACTTTCATCTGATTGTAAAGATGAAGCTCTCAATCGTCCTCATCTTTGTACTGCTGTGCACCGCCCAGGTGGCTGACGCCGTCGACTGCTATGTCGGAACAGCCGGCAACTACAAAATGGTCAGCGGGGCCGATCAGTGCATGCTCAATTTCCCTGTCACCGACAAGAAAATGATCGAGGCGCTCATGGTAAGCATCTAGAAGCGACGACTAGAAGAATCGTTATTTTTAGCTCGCCGCGGCCACTGGAACCGACCCAATCTTTCCCGAGGCCGACACGGATGGCCCGGAAGCCGACGGCTCCTGGGAGGACAATTCCCAATAGGGATCATCTCCCACTTCTTCTCTTCTTCGACTCTCAATTCAAAGGACCTCAATGAATTTATTTAACCTCTCATTGATTGTACCTCTATGTTTTTCATGAGCCCAGTTGAAAAAAAAGCTAAATAAACTTGTGTTGCAACACCAAAATCAGTGTTCTGTTGTTCGTTGCTTCTGTTCAGAGTCTCTCCGCAGCTGAAAGGATTAGCAACTCTGACGACAATCTCGGAGGACTGGAGGATTAGCAGATTTGGAACGCGTCTAGCCATCTTTGGCTTGGAGAGGATCATTATTAGGATCACTGGGTTTTGAAATCCAGACTCAGAGCTTGAAAAATGAGCAGAGCATTCGGGAACTCTTCAGCTGGATCCAATGGATTGTACGGATAGAGGATTCTGATTTTGCCATGACCATGACACCTAGTAGACTGGAACTTCACTCTCAGATCATCAAGATTTCAGATCCCAACACCATTTTCTGCTCAAAACCGCGGTTTATCACTTCTGGACGTTAATCTCTTATCAAAGTCCGAACGGAGCCAGATTCTGGGCGTGTTTAGGCGAACCGGGAGAACTACGGATCGCTCAATTGGGCGGTGCGCCAAGACAGGGGGATTAGTGAAAAAAGAACAAATTGAGAACGGGGCAAATCAAAACATTTTCCAACAAACCCAACGACTATGAACTTCAAAATCATCCTCATCGCCTTCATCATCTCCCTTCTGCTGAACTATATTCTGGCACTACCGTGCTTCAACCTAGAGGATGAAGAAGAAGATCCTTGCCGGGCCATCAAGATCTTCGCAGCTCGCAGCCTCGCGAAGTTCTTGGCTCCCCTGGAGCATAATTCGGAAGAGATCAACAAGAAGCTTCAGAATTTACTCGTCAATTGAAAACTATAGCTTCAAGTCGTCGGATAATTAGTCGTTGCATAATTCCAGTCCTTTTGTATAACCTTTAGTCCGTTTTCCCCCTCAATTTGGCTCTATCTCAATATATTCATTTGACCTCTTATAACCCAGCCAATAAATTTAATTCTTATATCAAAAGACTCGTGTTGTTGTCTTCTATTCAGAATCCGACGGAACGCTTCTCTGACTCACAACTCCAGTCTTTTCTGAACCTTCTTCTGGTTCACTGGATTCTTGAAGACACATCTCCATATTATCATTATTCCGCACGGATAACTCGAGTTCATGATAAGGAGGAGGTTATGAGGTGTCAGGAGCAACGGAGTGTGTTAACCTAATATGTCAACAAGGGAAACGAAGCAAAAAAGCGAATCGGTGAAGTTTGATGGAGTTAGTGACACCGTGACACACCTACGTCAAAGTTCTGAAGAGGAACCGCTATTTTGGAGCATCGTACAGGCTTTCTGGAAGTTTCAGAGCTGTTAACTTATCACCCAAGCTCCTTGAGCCCAAGACACTGATAAGAACTGATAAGAAGAAGGTTGCTACAGTAATCTTTTCTTTTAGTTCCCACTGACTCATTCTAATCCGGAATCCAGTTTTCTTTGACTAGGATTAACGAAAAACCAACATATCTCCACCATGAAAAGGTTGTTATCATTAGCAGTTGCTAATCTCTTTCGGAACACAACAACACACATGAGTGGGCTGTTTCGTGCATTTTCCGAATATCCTGAGTGATCGCTCTGCTTTTTTAGCCAAAAAGAGCAAATCCGGGCAGTAAGAGGGCTTCCGAATACATATTCACACTCTTTTTTGGGATTATGAGATAAAGAGAGGATGAGCGGCGCGCGCCGTGCCTGGTGGAGGCCGGCACGGAGCACGGCGCAGAGCTCAGCCGAGCCAAGCCCCGGAAGTGACGGCGGGTCGAAAGGATTAGAGCAAGGAGAAAAGCGCCAATTTTCAGGTGATATCAGTGATAAAATGATGAGTTTTGAATTGGTATTGTTGGAGTCTCCAACTTGGAGAGCAATCCAGGCTTAGGCTGAAGTTGGAAGTGACACTGGATGACGAATAAGCTCTAGAGAAAGCGAGAAAGTGGGGATTTCAGGGTCTTATCAGTGAGTGTGAATTCACGCAGTTCAAGTGTTTTGGGAAAGTTTGGAGCCGGGCCAAGCTCGCAGAGCCCAGAAACAGGGCTGTTCGCCGAGCCGGCCAGGGTAGACCTCTAGGAAATGGCTCTAGGAAATCGAGGAACATGCCAAGTTTCAGAAACATTAGAAGTGGGTTATTGAGCACAGAAACGGAACCCTGCTTATAAAAAACTTGCTTAACAAAGCTACGACCAATTGTGGTTCTTTATTAGGCTTCCTAACAAGAATCTGAGCTCTGGATTTGATATCAGGAGCGTCTTTTCAATTGAAATTTAGTATTCAGAGAGAATAAGTCAAAGGAAAGGTACAGTATGACAGGAAAATGATGATGTGGGACCATCTGCTAGATCTTCTTGGATATGAAATGTCCGCATGCGGACTCCACCGGGCACGGTAATTATTCTCGGGTTACGGTAGCAATTTGGTTTGGGTCGTGGGTTATTTTATATCGGAAGGGATATGGTTTTAGGAAAATATGACAAAGGGGTGTTTTGGGGCTTTAGGCATAGAATCACCACCGGAAAGTTGGAACCTTTCGATGAATCTGATAACAACTTCTTATCAGAATGAAGAAGGCTAATCAGTGGTCATTAGTTAACTGATAAGCTATCTTTCCATAAGAACCGTCCAGATCTTTACTACCCCCCAACTTCAATGATGACTTAATGGTTCAAACCCCTTACACTTCTATTTGCTTTAGACTGGTCCTAAATAAGTTATCAAACCCTTCACACTGAAGATTCATAAAAAAATTCAGGAAAATCACAAGGAACGAGAAGAACTGATAAAAGAAAAGAGAGGAAGACCTCGGAAGCTGTCACGAGGGTTGGCATCAGCCGAGTCAGCAAGTGCGCTCCAGTGAGAATGTTCTAGAAGCTTCGAACACAGAAAATCAATGGGATGATACTGGAAATCTTCTGGAAAAGGTTTGAAGGATTCAGAGGAACGCTGGTAATCTGGAATTTTGATGAGGTTGGTGGAGAAGGATTCAGGATGGTTCACAGATCGATAAGACGTTCCAGGAGCAATCAGAAGTGGAAGGGAGATGATGACAGGACTGATAAGGAATGAGTAATTAATGTGATCAATCAGTCAGAAGCTTATCAGTAAGTATATTGATTTCAAAATTAACGGAAGAAAGGAAAAGGAGAAGCTTGAAACATGCAACCGATATCAGAAGCAAAGGATGGTTTTGGCATAATAGCTCAGATTGCAATCCGAAAGCTCAAAAAAACATGATAACAATCATGTTCAGAAGATTCTCCAAAATAAGAAGCTTTTGATAAGATCAGCAACAATCAGAATGAGTGATAACGCTCAAAATAAGCAATGCAAACAGTAGCAATTGCCATGAGAGCTCGAAACTAAAGTTTCAGCTTTTCAGAGAGCTTCAGATAGCTTCAGAAGCTGATCATCATGGCATTCATGATCATCTAAAAATTTCAAAGCTCTTTTCACCAGGAATCAGCCAAGGTTCCAATTCTTCTGGTTAGAAGAAGGCCCCTGGGCTATTGAATTAGCCAGTGGCCATACCTACCTTAGCTTTCAAACAAACTGTCTATTTCCCTGCAGTCTCTTCTCCCTCTCCTGTCATACGGTAGGTATAATTACTTCCCCGAATTCTGATCCAATTCTAATAGCCATGGTTATTAGGAAAAGGTAGAAACCAAAGAGATTCTAATCCCTCCGAGAGCAGATGTTTTGGGGTTACGGTAAGCGGCTGCGCGGATAACATTTGGACCTAGCTATGACCAACCTAGTGGTTCCGAAAAATGAATCAATACTTTATTGCAAAGTTGGCTCAACACTACTCAACTTCTTCCAGCAATTCAATTTATTGAAGATGGTCTCAACATTCCGTCGATTGCCGAATAAGTAAGTAATTTGCATTACATAAGGAGTCACTTAAATTATGTAAGTAGATGAGCTTCAAAGAAAAATATCTCAGGCTATAATCATTTGACAGTATCCAACCAATTTTTATCAGAAAGCACAACTTTCAGCTCAACTGTAATCGATTCACAACATGCGCCCTCATTGGCATAACCACTGAAGCCGTGACACTTCTCGAAGGCATTGGAACAACTTGTTTAATAGGTTTGGCTCCGAAAAACTCCCAAAAAGCGATACGGTAGTCTCTTCTGAAAGTTTACTCGTAAATCTACAGTAACCCCCAACACTTACACATAGTAACAGGAAACTGGCACTATAAAACATTGAAGTAGAAACTGAACAGTTGAAGCGATAATTTTGAGCAGGTCCATGGTTTTTCGAGATTTTGGCGGGTAGGATTGACAAATTAACAATATTCCATGAGAAATTCCAATTGAAAAGTAGAAAATCAATGTAGAAATCAGAATCGCTCGGAATAAATAAAAGTTTGCCGAGTCGTACTCCAAGCTTTTCATCCGGTAGTGCACGAAAATCAATAATGGGAAAGTAATGATAAGGAATGATAAGGAGGTCATGGCGTAAAGCAAGTAAGAATTTCCAAAAGCATCTGATAACAGGCAGATATCACTGTGATAAGAAGCTTCATGGGTTAGAACTGCACAATACACTATCCAAGAGCCATAGAATACAGAGAAGGAGATCAGGAAGCTGATGTACCAGAATTCAGAGTGTTTTAGAGATTTGTACCTGAACTTGATAAGTTATTGATAAGGCTGAAGGGCTGATAAGCTTACTGATTAGGTTTGCAGGTCGCTATCACCCTATCAATTGCCAGGATCAGTGGGATTACTGTAGAGGAAAAAGTCCCAATGGCACTTGGAATGAAGAGGTGAAAGCAGAGATCTTGGGAGATTTCCAGGGAAGTTGAGACAATGAAAATGGGGATTCCGGAAAAGTGAAAAATTTGAAAAACCGCCAAAAAGGCGAAAAGATAATTGAACATTGATCTCAGCTGACGACTTTTCAGAGTTATCAGTACAAGGATCAGGTTCAGGGAAGTGCCGGTGATGAATAGGATGCACTGGAAGATGACAATGTAGGCGAGGAGGAGGTTTGGGGCGGTGGGCATTGTATAGTGATATGATATCAGTTACTGATAAGGAGAAGAAGATGTTATCAGTTTCCATGACAATGCCGGAAATTAGAAGAAAATGAGGCTTGGGGGGAGCAAATAACAAGGACAAAAACAAGAGGGCAGGCTTTCTGTAAACTTGGGAGAAGTTTGGGCCGGCTTGATATAGGCCGAGCCTAAGGCCTGATTGGCCTAATTGGAAGCCTGAATCGGCCTGAAGAAGGCCTGTTAGGACGGAAGACTGAAAAACAAAAAAAACCTTTTTTCATATTTTTATATTTATTTTTCAATGGGAAAGTTAAGGCACCGGGAAATTTCACAGAATACAATTAGAAAATTAATAAACACACTATCACTAATACAATAAAAGTTATCAAACACTACTGATAAAAACCATGGAGTATGGAGCAGCAGTGTAGCGTTGGCTGACATCTGGAGAGGCTTCTGGGTCCTTGAAGACGTTCGACGAATTCTGTGGCTTGACGCAGAAGAAGGTGAAGGTGAAGATGACGATGAGCAGGAGAAGGAAGGTGATGGTGAAGGAGATGGCGAAGAGGTAGATGTAGATGGCTTCTGAAGTTGATTCCAGGGATTCCAGAGGTTCGGATGACGTCGTCGAAGTAGTGGTGGTAGTGGAAGTAGTTGTCGTGGTGGTGGTCCGATCCTTCTTTTTCTTCTGCTGGCAAAACTTCCCAACGAATCCTGGATCGCACTCGAACTCGGCTTCCACAAGTACAGCAATATCCCCAAAGATGTAGACCTCACTGATGGGATTCTTGAACTTTTCCAGCTTGAAAATGGCCTTCTTGACTTCAGAATCGTACATTGACAACTCCACTTCGACATCTTCAGCTCCAGTCCATGGCTTGATCATAACAGAAGTGGTGGCTCCATTGGAAAGTCGGATGTGGTCGAGGTTGAGGTTAGCGGAGAGGCGGAGATCGGCATCTGATGAAGAGGTGATGTCGAGACGGATGTAGCCAGTGGCGGTGGTGGTGGGGACGATCAGAAAGATCAAGAGGGCAGAAAAAAGAGTAGAAGAGCTCATTTTCCAATGGGGAAAGTGATATAAAATGCCCTGGGAGATAGGCTTATATACCTTTTCTAGAGGTCCGCCCTCACATCTTCACCTTTAGGTAGGGGATCTTCACCTATAGGTGAAGAAGAATAAATGATGATAATGGCATCTCTATCTTCACCTTTCTTATCTCCTTCTTCACCTCTGTTATCTGATAAGCTATTGTCCTTGTCGATTTGTCATCATCTGGGGTTACTGTAGGATCACGAACCTTACATTTAACGTGAAGCTTCATTCCCCAAAACTTCCCAAATGACAGGATGGCGGTGGCTGCCAAATGAGTTAAAGTTCAAGATTATCAAGTATATGGATTTTCTTACCAGGTAGATATTCCTTATCACCTTATCACCCCAATCTTCTAGATTCCGCTTCCGTCACACAGCCCGATCCTCTCTGATTGTAGTGGATGCGATCCCGATGTTCATCCCAAGGATCCACTTGAACTTTGTCAATCACTGGGGATTCTACCTTTTACTTTTTGAAAGTACAATTTTCGTCAGGGAATTCCGATTTTCAAAAAATGGTTGCTCCATGATCACCTACAATCCTAGCACCATCTCTGCTAAAAAGCTACCATTGGCTCCTCCACCGGCTCCCAAATTGAGTTCCAAGAAGAAAAAGAAGAGATCCAAGTACAACTTATTGCCTGAACCCATTCAAAACTTCATTTACGCTTTGAAAACCATCACCAGCGGCCGGCGAACTTTCGGGGGATCGACATCTTTGGATCTACCCTCTACGATCATCCTGTTGATGTGATGGATCTTCTGAAGGGATGTCGGATTCATGCTCGGATTCTGACATTTGAGGACCATTGGGTTGCGCTGCCGATTCTGATGAAGTGCTTCAACGTCCTGGAGATTCATAATCCGAGGTATGAAGAGGAGATCCGATTCAATGGGACTAGGAGAGAGAACAAAGAGCGAGTTATCTGTTCTCGAGTGTCCTGGATGAAGTTCAAGTCGGTGCAACAGTGCAGTTACTACACAGTTGGTAGGTCACTGAACAGTGATAATGTTAACAACTGATAACTTTTGGTCTATCGATATAATGATGGTGATGTGAGAGATGATTGTGGAGCAATGTATCAGAGACTGCCTTCCAGTGATCCTGATCAGTACATTATTCCCTGCCCCGCTGGTCAGTACAAAATGAAGTACAAAATCAAACTTTTCAAGTCACCCTGTGGATTTGTGAACCGAAAATCACCACTTGAATACATCGAAGAGGTAAGTGTGCTCTACAGAACTCCCACCAATCTTCCCAGGAACCCCAGCAATGCCAGAGACGTCGTGCCTGCAAGAAGCACTCGGATCCATTTGAATACTGGTACTTCAACGAGAAACGCACATTTTTCGACGGCAAAGCAGTGGTGGTTCGTTCTGGATGGAACAAGTACGAGAACATTCTGCCAGTAGTGAATGGAGTGTGTCCAGTGAAAGAGTTCCTTGATAAGAGGGAGAAAATGATGGAGGAATGGAAGGAGAGGAGGAAGAGGATCAAGTACAGATGGGGAGATCGGAGCAAAATTGTAAAGTATGGGAATCGAGGAAGGAAAGGTTGCTTGGAGACGGGGATTGGGTGGATTGTGGAGGTGTGGAAGCTGGTTTCGTATGGGACACTTTTCTTTGTACTGGCTTATATGTATGGGAGATTTGGTGATTGTGATATGTGGTGGTTTCATATGATTTTTCCGGATGGCTGAACTGAAATGAAGATTTTTCAACTATTTGCCATCCGAAGTGACACCTAGACCACTAGGTCAAAAAGGTGCCTTATCAGTGACTGATAAGATCAGCAATAGTCGTGATTGGTGTCTTTCAAGAGCCCGTGAAGAGCCTAGACTAGTTATGTTATTCATTCGCCATCCTGAGTAACGACAAGACCATTTGGTCAAAAGTGCACTTTATCAGTGACTGATAAGATTAGAATCAAGCTAGAAGAGTTGTGATCTGAGCCTAGACATTTTTGTGAAAGCTGGTTTCGTACACTTGCAATTTTACTTGTTTATGTTCTGGGGCGTTGGGTGGGAATCTGAAGTTGAAATTCAAGAATGAACGATTCCACTCTTACAACATTTATTTTCTTTTCCACAAAACCAATTTAAGGCATGACTCCCCTAATTATGTTCAAAATTTTCAAGAATTCTTCCGCTTTAAGCAGATTCCACTTGTCCGTCTCCTCATCCAAAAACTTGTTCACCGGACAAACACCATTGACCGTCGGGATAACTCTCTCGTAATGGTCATCGGGAAATTCGCGAGTCGGCAGAAGGTCCGGTGAAATGTTGTAGTACCAGTACTCAAATGGATCAGCGCAATCCTTGCAGGTCCAGCGTTTCTGGCACTTTTGATGCGTCTGGAAATCCGGGGGTTACAGAGAGTTCGGTAGAGCGCACTTACCTCCTCAACAAGATCAATCGCAGAGATGCGGCTCACAAACCCGCAGGGAGTGTTGAAGTGCTCGGTTTTCCTTACTGCACCAAAGATATCATATCGATATGCGTTGAGACCACTGAAAGTAGTGATAAGGATTTTGATAAGAACTGATAACTCACAGTAGCGGGCTATTTTTGATGAGTTCCTTCGCCATTTCCTCATGCCCATACGTATAAACTGAAAGAATTCAGAAGAAATATTCAGGCTGAGAAGCCTACCGTAGAAACATTGGGAATCCTTCACCTGATCTTCAGGAATCTGGCATCGAATACCCGAAACCAACGATTCGAAGAAAAGGAGTGTAAGCTCCCCAAAACCATCCTCTTTCCAAATGTGAATCTCTTCAACGTGGCTTCTGGAGCACTTCGTCAGAATCGGCGCGCATTTGTGGTCGTCGTCGATGTTGATGACTTTGGTGCGGATTTCACAGCCATCAAGGTGTCTGTCAAGCTTCAGAAGAGCTCCTTCCGAGAATTGAGAGGTGATCTCAAGGGCGCCGAGGGTAGTTTCGGAAGGTGAACAGAGAGTTTTCAAAGTGGCCGCAAGACATTCGATGGCATCGGTGGTGAGGATGGTCTCGGAAATTTTCAAGTTCTCTTTAACTTGATTCGTCTCGGGAGGTCCGAAATAAGTCTCACTTAAATTCACCTACAGTAATCCTACAGTAACCCGACTCACAATCCGTCTTCCCAAAAACTCATGTAAATGAGTGATTCAGTGTTCTCATAAACGAAAACTCGGATATCATAGTCGGTGGCCTTAATATGGATTCTCGGGATGTAAAGAGGTGTGGAGTCGACGAGGGTCATGGTGGATTTGGAGACGTGGCGGAAACGGAATCTGAAGACGTTGGGATTCAGAATCCAGAGAATCTAGAATACCTAGTCCGCATATCCATACGTTTGACAATCGCCGACTTGATCTCGCCAGAGAGACCACTCCAAGCTGCCATGTTTTCAGAAACTGACGGCTTTGTTGCTAGCTTGCGCTTGCGTGAAAGTTCACGTTGGAATCCCTTCTAACATCCACGTGTCCGCCACTAGACCATTATCCTTTTCCCTATAACAACCCTGAAAAATGGCTGACTGGAGCTGGCTCCCCAACGAGATAAAGTTTGAGATCATCAAGCAACTGGATTTCATCACTAGGTATCTTCTCATCACTTTATCACTCAATCCTTCTGCTTCTAGATTCCGTTTTCGTCACACAGCCCTTTCCTCCTTGATTCTAGTGGATTATATCCCGTTTTACATCCCAAGGATCTACTTGAACTTCACTCGTGATACCGACATTCACATGCTAATCTTTGAAAGTGCAAGTCTAGTCAGACAGTTTCGATTTTTTCGATTAGAAGGAGGCACTCAATACTTGTAAGTCTACCTTCTCAAACTTTCAACGTTTCTGTTCAGCTCTACCACTACCTACAACCCAAGCACTGTGACCGCCAGTGAGCTCCAGAATCCGAAGGTGCCCCAGAAGCGAAGATCCAAGTACACAGTGATCCCCCAACCCATCTACGCCTTCACCTGCGCCTTGAAAACCATCACCAGCGCTTCCCCAAAAACCATTCTCGGCGGAATCGACATCTTCGGTGACTTGAGCTATGAAGGCGATGCCGAGATGATGCGGCTTCTCGAAGGATGTCGGATTCGCGCTCGGATTCTCACGGTTGACGATAAACTGGATGCTCTTCCAATTCTGATGAGGTGCACCGACGTTGTGGAGATTCACGAGCCAGATTTCGAGAAGGAAGTTTTATTTGATGATAGGCAGCGGAATGCGAAAGTCCGAGTTATCACAGCATCGGTTTCGTGGATGCGGTACAAGTCTAGTGAGATGGATGCAGAATGGTTGATTGGTAAGTTGAGTGGTTTCTTCGAGGAATTGCCAAGAATGTTTAGAAAATCGATATGGCGATGGTGATGTGAAAGACAAATGTGGTATTTATCAAGAAATGTAGGTCATGTGTCAAAGAGATCCAATTTTCAGCAAGTTTTTCAGCGGCCCGAATCAATATCTCTATGGAGATGACAATGACCTGCGACTAGAGCTTTTCGAGACTCCCTGTGGATTTTTCCAGCGAAAAGTTTATATTGACTACATCGAAGAAGTAAGTACGCTCTACCGAACTCTCAACAATCTTCCCAGGAACCCCAAGAATGCCCGAGACGCCGTGCCTGTAAGAAGCACTCGGATCCATTTGAATACTGGTATTTCAACGAGAAACGCACATTTTACGACGGCACTGAAGTGGTGACACGTTCCGGCTGGAACAACTACGAGTACATTCTGCCGGTGATAAACGGAAAGTGTCCAGTGAAACAGTGCATGGACAAGATGAATAAAAGGCTCAAGAAGTGGAAGGTGCTGGCCGAGAAGGACAGGCATCGGTGGTGGAATCGAGTGGAGTCGGAGCAGTGCGAGCAGCAATTCGTATGGGGCTGGAATTTGAGAACTTTTCTCGAGAAATTGACCCTTTTTTGGGTGGATTTTTCGGTGTCCGTTTTGGTTTTGACGTCTTTTCTTGTACTGATTTGGGCTTGCTGGTCTATTGTTCTCTCACTTTCTAGAGGTGAATGGTTTTATTGAATGAATTTATTGAAAGTTTGTCAATGGGAGTTTTTGCTAAAGTTACACTTATCTTGAGATCACAGCGAGGCAAACGCGGCTCCATTGGATTCGTCAAGAGGACTCACTTGAAGAGTACCGTAAAACCTCTATGAAAAGGGCACCCAATAGTTTGTCTTTGAGCTTCACTATCTCAAAAACTAGAAGGGTTATCAAAAAGTTGTCAACTGCAAAGTTGTAGTTCTAATCTTCGTCTACAACTTTGCAGTTGATAACTTTTTGATAACTCTCGTAGTGTTTGAGATAGAAAAGCTCAAAGTCAAACTATTGGGTGCCGTTCTAATAGAGGTTTTACGGTATTCTCGGCCAGTGTCCTGGAAAGTTCGCGATTAAGATAATCCTTCCCACTGCTGACCAATTTATTCAAGAGCTCCGAAAATAGAGAAAACCCCGTCCGAGAACATAAAAAACAACGGAAATCAACAAAAGAATCGAGATTCTCCACCAGAATCTCGTGAACTGGTGTGCCATGTAGCCAAAGACTCCCACTTTCCAAGGCAGCTTCTTCTTCACCATCCGCTGACCATATCGATACTTTTCCTTCTCCGCCTTTGTTTTCCACTTGACAAACTTCTCTTCCATCTCATCCAAGTACTTGTTCACCGGACAAACTCCATTCAACACCGGCAAGATCTTCTCGAAGAGTGTTGTGATGGAAAGACCGGCAAATGGAGAAATGTTGGCGTACCAGAACTCGAATGGGCTCGAGTGTTTCTTACATTTCCAGCGTCTCATGCACTTTTGCGGCCTCTAAAGTCAACGATAAATTAGAAATCCGTCTAGTTCGGTAGAGCGCATTTACCTCTTCGAAGAGACCCGGCATAGAGAGTCGGTTCATGTGTCCGCAGGGCGTGTGGAAGAACTCGATTTTCTGAGTTTCCTCTCCGTCAAAGCCAATCATGAATGTGTCGTCATCACTAGAAAAGGTTGATAAGAGGCTAGTGATAAGAGGTGATAAGAGCTTACATCTTCCGAAAGTTTTCCTCAATCGCAGATCTGGCTTCACCATTGTCGTAGCGATGTACTGAAAAAGGCAAGAATGGGGTCAAGCCACCAGAAATGCGCCAAGATACCAGAAAAGGGCCCAGGTACCTGGAATGCGCCAAGGTACCAGAAATGCGCCAAAGATCCAGAAATGCGTCAAGAAACCAGAAAAGGAACCAGGAATGCGTCAAGACACGGCAAAAGCGTCAGGGCACTAGAAAAGCGCCAAGGTACCTGAAAAGCGCCAAGGTACCTTAAAAGCGCCAAGGCACCAGGAATGCGCCAAGCGACCAGGAATGCGCCAAGGGATCAGAAAAGCGCCAAAGATCCATAAATGCGTAAAAGTAACAGGAATGCGCCAAGGAACCAGAAATGCGCCAAGACACAGCAAAAGCGGCGAATTACCTGAAAAGCGCCAAGGATCTAGAAAAGCGCCAAGGAACCAGGAATGCGTCAAGACACGGCCAAAGCGTCAGGGCACTAGAAAAGCGTCAAGGTACCTGAAAAACGCCAAGGCACCAGGAATGCGCCAGTTCACCCAAAATCGCGCCAAGACCCCAGAATCTCTTCAAACTCACACAAAAACCTGTATTCCTCCGGCACCAGCTCCTCATCCACCGAATACCAAACACTCTTCACCATCGACGTCTTGATCTTCAACTTGCCCGCTTCCTCATCAGTCACAAACTTCACTCTGTCCTCCCACATCTGAATCTCCTGAACATCGCTTCTGGAGCACTTCATCACAATCGGAAGAAGCGGATGCTCGTCGGAACTCAAAGAGATGATTTTGGTGCGAATTGTGCAGCCTTCGAGGAGCGGTAGAAGCTTCAGAAGGCCAGCGTCAGTCAAGGTTCCCGTGATTTCCAGGCCTCCAAGGATGGTTTTGAAGCCTGACGTCAGCGTTTTCAAGGTAGCGGCTAGAGCATTGATGGGCGGCTCGACAGTTTTGAACTTGGATTTCCGATTGTTCTTCCGCTGCTTCAGAGGCTCATTCAAAGTCGGATCCCCATTGTTCCATCCACTGAAAATCACAAATTCCCAAAGCTACGGTGATCCAGAAAACTCACAACAATGTGCCTACAGATGTAGTTCTGTAGAATACAACAACACAATTTCTGATGCTCTCAAAGATCAAAAAACGAATATTATGGTCGGATTCTGTGATAATCTGAATTCTCGGAATGTAGAGAGGTGTGGAGTCGACGAGGGCCATGGTGGAAGTGGACACGTGGCGGAAACAGAATCTGAAGACGTGGGGATTCAGAATCAAAAAATCCAGAAGACTGGGAGGTACCTAGTCCTCAAATCCATCCTTTTGACAATCTCGACCTTCATCTCATTCGGAAGACAACTCCAAGCGACCATTTTTGTAGAAACTGATGAGTCGAGTTGTCCTATAAGCACGTGGAAGCGCTCAAGTTCCACTTTCACGTGGAACTTAAAGGTCACGTGAGAATTGAGAACTCAAGATCTTTGATGTAATGTCTAGTGATGTCTATCTTTGTTTTGATGTAATGTAATGTTTTCCTCAAATCCCAGACACGACCCAAGAGGATCTTATTAGCTCCCTAAGGCCTTAGTGCTCAACTGATAACAGCCTAGTTCTTATCAGTTGATCAGTTGACCATGAACGTCGACGCTTGGAAGCCGATCATCCACCCAATCCAAATGGTCTGCACCTTATTCGGCATGTCCATGAACTCCCTTCTGATCCTTCTGATCCTCTACCGCTCGCCTCAAAATCTAGGCGTCTACAAGTATTTGATGGTTTACATTTCGGTTTTCGAGTTGTTTTTCGGGATTCTCGAGTTGATGGCAGTACCGGTACGTGTCCCCAAGATTCAGGAGCAAGGATTCTGGAGAATTCAGGACTTCTGGACTCGCGGCTCCGCATTCATGGTTATAACCGATCCGATGAGCTCCACCATGCCGAATTGCCTGTTACAAGTCTCAATTCTAGTCTATTGTGGATCATTTGCCCTATCCTTGGCAATCTTCGGTGTTCAATTTGTCTATCGTTATCAGGTTTTCCGAGGGTAAGTATGATTGTCGTTCTCGTTATGGGTCTCGCCCCGAAAATGGTTTCTGACTGAATAACGGCTTCTGGATAAGGTTTTGTCACTTTTTCTAGTCAAAACGGGTAAAAAGGCATGTATTCAATCATTTTGAACCAATTTTCAGTACAAAAGCATCCTTTTTTGCTTATTTTGACGCTTTTTCCCAAAAACACCTAGTTTTCTCGAAAAATCGGTGGAAATTTCTGGAATTTGGTCCGTTTTCACCAGAAATAGTGCCCAAACCTTGTCCAGAAGCCGTAATTCAGCCAGAAACCATTTTCGTGGCGAGACCCACCAAGTGACTCGCAGCGGGAATGATTACCGTAAAACCTCTATTAGAAGGGCACCCAATAGTTTGACTTTGAGCTTCACTATCTCAAAAACTACGTGAGTTATCAAAAAGTTGTCAACTGCAAAGTTGTAGTTCTAATCTTCGTCTACAACTTTGCATTTGACAACTTTTTGATAACTCTCGTAGTTTTTGAGATAGAAAAGCTCAAAGTCAAACTATTGGGTGCCCTTTTAATAGAGGTTTCACGGTAAGTCTTCAAAAGTGCAAGTGCGCTCTACCTAACCCTTTAGAAACACCTCCTGGACCGACAATCGTCCTCAAAACATTCTATTCTGGATGGGTTCCCCACTGCTTTTTGCCATAACCTGGGGAGCTTCCTGTGCCATATTCCTGGGTCGTAATCAGTACGCCGAAGATCTCCTCAACTCTGATATCCTCCCTAATCACTATAACAACGTATCCATCGATGATATCGGTCTGGTCAGTGTCTATTTCTACCCGAAACTTCCGAACGGCACGGAGGTGATAAACTGGATCAGTTTCATCGGAATGGGCTTCACCACCACCATTCTAATGACCACTGAGGCTATCATGTTGTTCTCTGGATTGAAGTGTTATCTGGCTATCCAGGCTCTTATCAGCCAATCAGCTCATTCGAAAGCCTTCCGTCAAATGCAATCCCAACTATTCTTCGCATTGGTCTCCCAGACAATCATCCCAATTGTCTTCATGCAATTCCCAGTTTCCGCATTATACGCCTCAATATTCTTCAACTCAAGTCACGAGTTCTTCGGAATCCTCTTATCACTCACAATCTCCCTCTACCTGGCCACTGATGCGTTACCGACCATTCTGATTATCAAAGAGTTTCGAGTGACTGTTTTAGGTACAGTAATCCTACAGTAACCCTAACAGGCCGAATTTTCAGAATACTTGAACTGTATAAAGTGCAACATTACTTGTACCCTTCCACAGAAAAGGAATGGAGTTGGAACCGGGGTGGCGTCGACTACTCAAACCAACAACACCAATTTTGGGAAGATGGTTTCACTGTTTTAAATCCTCCGTATCTTGAAAATTATCAGTGATAGCAAAAAGTGATAAATTGCAATCTTGTAGACCACAGCCTCCTCTACAACTTTGCAATAGATCACTTTCTCTTATCACTGATAGTTTTTGAGCTATATCTTGAAAACGAGAAGAGATGGCAAAAAGTGATCAATTGTAAACTTGTAGATAAGGATTTGTTCTACAAGTTTGCAATTGATCACTTTCCCTTATCACTGATAGTTTCCAAGTTATGAAGTGTTGAGAGTGTTGATGAATAAATTTAATTCATAAAACTTTGTGTCTTGAAGTGTGACGTACCAAAACAGAGATCCTTGGTTCTTGTCTAGACAATATTAGCTCCCAAAGGACTCTCATGTCTACATACACCCACGTTATCAGCTCTTATCACCAAGATCATGACAGCTGTTATCAACTGTAATCAACCAACTCTTCGACCGATCCAAATAGCTTCAACCTCGTTCGGCATGTCCATGACCTCTTTTCTGATCCTCTGTCCTCTTCGGAATTCTTCGAGGTCCTTCAATTCTCCACGGCTGATAACACTGATAAGTTATCAGTGATAACACTAAAACTATGGCCACAGTGAATCAATTAATACTTTACCAGTGACGTCTATTCGCACAAACATCTCCAATTCAGACAGAATCCTCAAATTCCAAAAACCTCATCAATTCCAAAACATTAGAGACTCTTATTAGCTCCCAAGAGCCCGATGTACCCACTATCATAACACCACTATCTTTACTATCACTTTCCTTATCAAAAATGAACGTGGATGACATGAAGCCCATCATCCACCCAATCCAAATGGTCTGCACCTTGTTCGGCATGTCCATGAACTCCCTTCTGATCCTTCTGATCCTCTATCGCTCGCCTCAGAATCTAGGCGTCTACAAGTATTTGATGGTGTACATTTCCGTGTTCGAGTTGTTTTTCGGGATTCTCGAGTTGATGGCAGTCCCGGTAAGGGTCCCCAGGATTCATAATTCATAGAATTATGGAGAATTTAGGATCTCCGAAGCCGAGGATCCCTGCTAATAGTGTTAACAGATCCCAACACAACTGTAATGCCAAAACTCCTGGTTCAAGCGACAACAGTGCTGTATTGTGGCTCATTCGGGCTCTCTTTGGCAATCTTTGGAGTTCAATTCGTCTATCGTTACAAAGTTTTTGAAGGGTAGGCCCCTAGAACCCCCAAATCCCAAAATCCACTTCCAGAAACATCTCCTGGACCAAAAGCACCCCTCGAAACGTGCTCTTCTGGATGGGCTCCCCCTTAGTCTATTCCGCAGTCTGGGCCGCCGGTTGTGCAGTATTCCTAGGCCGAAATGTCTATGTAGATGAGATGCTGAGAACTGACCTACTTCCAAACCACTATAACAACGTGTCAGTTGAAGATGTCGGGGTGATATGTGTCTATTTCTTCCCAAAATTAGAAGATGGCACCCAAATTATCAATTGGAAAAGCTTCGTGGGCCTTATCATCACTTGTGTTCTACTGATATCTATCGAGTCCATAATGCTTTTCTCTGGTGTTAAGTGCTATCAGAACATCAAAGAACTCATGGGCTCCAGTTCAAGCACCCAATCCGCCCAGTTCAAACAGATCCAATCCCAACTATTCTTCGCTTTGGTCTCCCAGACATTCATCCCAATAATCTTCATGCAACTGCCAATTTCCGCTATGTACATCTCAATATTTGCGAATTCTTCTGTAGAGTTCTTTGGGATTCTTCAAATGTTCACAATATCCTTGTACTTGGCGACAGATGCGTTGCCGACCATTCTTATAGTTGAATCTTTCCGGGAAGCTGTAATAGGTACGGTATATCTCAAAAACTATGAAAGATAGGGGAAAGTTGTCAATTGTAAAATTGGAGATCAAAATGTGTTCTACAACTTTGTAATTGATCACTTTTTACCATCTCGCATAGCTTTTGAGATAGAAGTGTCAGAAAATACGCTCCACTGCAAATCCAGGGTTTTCACGATGGCGCGCGTTTGCTTCCGACATCTCTATCTCAAAAACCATAGACGGTAGAGAAAAGTGATCAATTGCAAACTTGTAGATCAGAATCTTCTCTACAACTTTACAATTGATCACATCTTTCCATCTCTGATAATTTTTGAGATAGCGGCGTCTGAAAACTATGAAGCAAACGCGCTCCACCGCAATACTCGAACTTTTTGGATTGGGGCGCGTTTGCTGACTTCCAGACTCTGAATCCCAACCATTCCTTTTCAGAATATCTCCAAAAAATCCTCTCCAAACTCAACGTGATCCTTCCGCGAAAACGAATCGGAGTCGGAACTGTACAATCGCCAAGTGTCACTGTTAACAATGGAATTGCGGTGTCCTTGTTTTGAAGTTAACAATGAACTTTATTGTAATTAATTACTGATAACTGATAACTACTGATAACAAGAAAACCCACGCCCTTAGAGAATCTTATTAGCTCTCTTGAGGAGCCCTTCCTTCGTATATAAAACGGTCCATTAAACTTGAAGCTATCAGTCTTATCACCATGACCATCTTTGACTGGAAGCCGATTCTCCACCCGATTCAAGTGATTTCAACTGTTTTCGGCATGTCCATGAACTCCCTTCTGATCCTTCTGATCCTCTACCGCTCGCCTCAAAATCTAGGCGTCTACAAGTATTTGATGGTTTACATTTCGGTTTTCGAGTTGTTTTTCGGGATTCTCGAGTTGATGGCAGTACCGGTAAGGATCCCGGATACGTAATTCATAGGATTCTGGAGAATTCAGGATCTCTGGACTCGCGGCTCTGTATTCATAGTGCTAACAGATCCTGGAAGCACAATCCTACCAAAAATAGTTCTTCAAGGGACAACTTTGCTCTATTGTGGCTCATTTGCCCTATCCTTGGCAATCTTCGGAGTTCAATTCGTCTATCGCTATCAGGTTTTTCGAGGGTAAGGTGTCAAGTGCGCTCTACCGAACTTTGAACTCCCGAACTTAGAAATTCATCCTGGCTAGAAAACCGCCTGGGAAACATTCTATTCTGGATGGGAACTCCTATACTAATAGCTGGAATTTGGGCGGCGACTTGTGGGGTGTTTCTTGGAAGAAATGTGTATGTGGATGATTTGTTGAAGTAAGAAAGAAAGTGCGCCCTACCGAACTGTCATTGTTTTCTTTTTTTTCTTTAGAAACGACATTCTCCCCTATTGCCAAAACGTATCAGTTGATGATATTGGAGTGGTTTGTGTCTATTTCTTTCCAAAGATTGAGAATGATAAGGAAGTGATAAATTGGAGTAGCTTTATCGGAATGACAATCACCACTATCGTTCTACTAACCACTGAGTCAGTGATGCTATTTTCCGGGATCAAATGCTATCTTGCCATTAAAAAACTCATGGGACATACCAATCCAAGTCAATCCAAAAACTTCCGTCAAATCCAATGGCAATTGTTCTGCGCATTGGTGTCCCAAACGTTCATTCCAATACTCTTCATGCAATTCCCAATTTCCATACTGTACATATCAATTTTCGCCAATTCGTCAACAGATTTCTTCGGGATCCTTCAATCACTAACAATTTCCTTTTACTTGGCCACAGATGCACTGCCAACTATATTTATAATCAAGAACTTTCGAGAAGCAGTGTTTGGTGAGTGGGTGGGCTCGTAAATCTACATTAAAGCCCCGTAAATCGACACGAAGCCCCGTAAATCTACACTAGCTTCCCGTAAATCTACACTAACACTCCGTAAATCCACCCAACTCCCCGTAAATCTACCCCAACCCAATTCTAAACTTTCCAGACTTCTTCCACAACCTCAAATCACTAATTTGCTTCTGCTCATCTGAATCCCCCACTTCTGGAGCCACCACAGCTTCGAACACCCTTCAAATCGCGATTTCTTCTCTATAAATCCGCTATTTCTATCTAAAATCTGTGTCTACTCTGATGAATCACTTATCAGGATCACAAAACGAGAAAAATATTCCCATTGGGGAATTAAAACCCGCCTGATGATTCTAATTGCTCATCAGTGGCTCACAAGGCTCACTATACGAAATCACATGACATCCCACCTATATATAAGCACCTCCAGTCATCACTTTACTCATTCTTCCCGCTTTTCCACTTGCGAAATGTCTGCGTCTCTCCGTTCTTCACACTCTCTCCGCTTACTTATATGGGTCACCGGCTAGCCAGCGGGGTCGCAAGCAGGCGCTTACTTCTACTGCCTCGGGGTCGGCAGTAAGACGTGGCCGCGTGGCCTAATGGATAAGGCACCAGACTTCGGATCTGGGGATTGTAGGTTCGAGTCCTGCCGTGGTCGAAATCTTTTTGTCTGATAAGAGGGAACTTGTGATTAGGTGATGAGGCGTTTTTTTTTACTTCTCCGTTCCTTTTCCAATCTTTGATTCTTATTTTTCTTCTAAGATGGTGGTTCGCAATATCACCGCCTTATCAATACTGGAAGGATATTTCATCTACACCTCCGAAGATCGCTGGGCCGGAGCTCTAGTGTCCGGAGTAAGGTCGCCATTCCTTATCACCTACCGTAATCCTTCAGGAATGTCTCCTCGGCCTCTTGATGCTCTTATCAGTGATAATCGGCTGTTATCGTATACCAATCCTCAAGAAATCACCCTTCGGGACACTGATGGCCAACCAGAACTTGGCTCAACTGATCGCTTGCACCAACAGCGGAGTTTTCTTCTTCCTGGGAGTTCTCTTGTAGGGATTGCTTATCAGTGACGGTGTTATCAGTGATAAGATTCAGGGATATCAAATCAATAATAAAACACAGCAACATATTCGGAAATCTGAGCATTTTCCTGATTCCTACCATCCTCGGCAGCTTCCTGCTCATGTCAGTCAACAGATTCTGCGCTTCAATGTTCCCATTCTACTACAGCCTGCTATTCAGGTAAATTTGCATTAGAGCGCGCTTACAAAATGTCCATTTTAGTCGCCGTTTTGTAAAAATCTACATAATCGCCAACTGGCTCCTTCCGATCATCCCAACGGTTGTTCTAATGGTTTTCTGTAAGTTCAGGGAATTCAAATTTTTTTTAATTTTAGAAAATTCTAAAAGCCTTCTGGAGTCTTCTAAAAGGTTCTAGAAGCTTCCGGAATCCCTCAAAATTTTTAAAAATTCAAAAATTCAAAAAAACCGCTTCCAGTGGACTGCAACTTTGTCTTCTACCACTTTGGCTGGCTGTTTACTGGAGCTCCGATGGATCAGAATCAGGTGGGCTTCAGAATCTCAAATTGACCATTTTCAAGTTTCTTATCACTTCCCTTATCATTAGGTCAAATTTGACCCAAAACGGGGCAAATAGAGCCAAGTTAGGCTAGAGTTCAGTAGAGCGCACTTTCAAAGTGCAGAATTGAGCTTAGAATTAGAATATCATGTGATGAGATGGTGATAAGGTGATAATACTGATAACAAGTAAAAATTTAATTAAAAATTCTTCAAGATAATCCGATTATCCTGAAGAGTGCAATGGAGCGCACTTGCCAAATTGGTTCTAACTTAGCTCAATCGAGCTCAGGGGACTTGTGATAGTGATACTGATAAGAACTGATAACAGAAATGCGGTACCTCCCTCGTCTATTACGCAATGTACATCCAGCTCACCCTGAGCGTTATGATTTTCATTATCGACGTTATCACCCTACTCCGTCTTACATTTGCTCGGGTGAGTGATAGTGATAAGCTTATCACCTTATCACCTTATCACCTTATCACTATTAAATTGCAGTCCACCATCTACCAACACCACACCGCTGAAAATCGCCGTCGTGAGATCACATTCGCCAGCCAGGTAACCTAAAAAGCCATGCGGGATTTCGGAGTGTCGTTTAGGTTCTGATCCAAGGCGCCATTTTCATAATGCATGGGTTCTGGTACGATTTGGGATATGGCTGGATTCCGGGGGACTCGGAAAAGTGGAAGATCTTCTTCACAACCTCATTCTCCTCAAACTTGCTGCACGTTATTGATCCGTAAGTGATAAGGATTGATAGTGATAAGCTGATAAGATATTCCTTATCACCTCTACTATCACTTGTCAAAATCTGAGCTCAAACGGACAACTTTGAGCCAAGTTATAAACTAAAAAGCCCAAAAGTTCCTATTACTCGGTTCAAAATGCTCCGTTTGAGCTCAGATTTGGACATAATCTAGTGATAAGGATAGTGATAAGAGCACTGATATGAAACTTCCAGCCTAATCGTCTTCATCTTCAACATCGAGTTCCGCAAACGAATCATCTGCAAGAAGACCTCCAACAAGTCGACCATCGTCTCCGCGATCGGGCTCCCGTCCTGATAATCCTTATCACGTCTTATCAATCCCCAAATCAAAAAGTCAAAACCTTATACTCTCGAAATATCCCCTCAATTATGAATAACAAGTAACTGGAAAATAAAGTTATGCTCCAACACCCCAAATTATCAGTTTTCAACATACACATTACGTAAACAAGTTGAGCTCCGAAAAGGGGCGGAGCCTGAGCACAAATCAGCTGTTGAGGGAGTTTAGACCAGTGTAATTTGCATATTCAGCAGGCATTTTTAAGCATTTTTTGCACTTTTCGAAGGTGTTGAACTACAAGGAACTATGGTGTAAGTTAGGGAAAAATGGCCGGCCTAGGAACCCAAAAAAATGGCCTAGGAATCCAAAACTAGGCCATGGCCCCTAGAAGCTTATAAGTAGGTCAATACTTCAAAAAAAGCTCTAAAAATACAGAAAAAATGGCCTAGGAACCCAAATCTAGGCCAGAGCCTCTCAAAGCCTTGAACTTGGTCGTAAGCTCATGTGGCCCAGAATTCCAACTTCAAGGAGGTGGCCAAGAAACCCAAAACTATGCCAAGACTTCTAGAAACTTAAAAGTAGGTCATAGCCGAAAAACCTGAACCCAGGGAGATGGCCTAGAAGCCCAAATCTAGACCAGAGCCTCTGAAAGCCTTGAACTTGGTGGTAAGCTCATGTGGCCTAGAATCCCAACTTCAGGAAGATGGCATAGAAACCCCCTGATGGCCTAAAATTTCAAAATTAGTCCACCACCTACCGTACCCCTTTTCCAGCTCTTTTCGAAACGATACTCTCTTCACTGAAGCCGATGAACACTATATCTTTGGCCCGGACGACTTCATAGTTGGAATTATTATTTCTGTGGTAAGTTTTTCTCATTTTCAGTATTATCGTTGTATCTGGAAACTTCATCTTGCATTCAAAATTTCAAAATGGCGCGCACAATATCTCGCAGCGAAAACTACAGTGAGACATGCATTTTTCAGTGTTTTTGGGCTGTTTTCGAGTTTTTATCGTGCGCGCCAATTTGAAATTTTGAATGCGAGATAAAGTTTCTAGATACAACGATAATACCATAAACTTTCAATTTTTCAGGCCTGCCTTCTCGGTTTCATAGTCCAAGGCCTTGTTGTCTATGGTGCCTACCGTATGCCAAAAATGAGAACAACATTTGGAGCGTTAATGCTAAATGAGATATTTGGCCAATTTTTGGCTTGTTTTGTCACTTTTGTGTTTTATTTTTCGGGTTTAGTGGTGTAAGTTGGGTTTTGGAACTTTTTTTGAGTCATGCAAGTGCGCTCCATTGAACTCTTCAGAGATTTGGCTATAACTCAGCCAAAAATCAACCTTTAAAGCTCAGATTTGGCTAAATTATTGCCAAAAGCTTCAAAATGCGATCTAACATTTTCCAGAAGCTCCCTATCAATTATCAGCCATTCGAGATACTTTGGAAATGCTTCCGTGACACTTTTACCCAGTATTTTGATATCTGCTTTTTTAATGTCTTTTAATCGGGTTTGTGCTTCGAGTATGCCGTTTAAATATCGCGCTATTTTTAAGTGAGTTGGAAAAAAAATTTTGAAAAAAAAATTTCAAAAAAAAAATTTTTTTTCGAAAAATTTTTTTCAGTTATCGATCGATTCTTACAATTTTCAATTTTTTCCTATTTTTTCCAGCAAAAAAACCATGAAAATCTACATTTTCATAAATTGGACCTTCCCCGTCACAATTTTCTCCTATTTTTTCATATTCAAAAGCTGCAATTTCGTATTTTTCCAATTCGGCTGGGTTTTCATGGAAGCTTTAGCAACTGATAAGTGTAGTTCCGAATTGGTGGTTTTATCGATTACAATTATGTTTTTGGTCACTTTTGCGATAATTTGTTGTGATGTTATCACTTTTATCATATTGATTACTTGTAGGGTGAGTATTGATTTTTGAATTTAAAAAAATTCAAATATATTTTTTTCAGCGTAAAATATTTAAAACCCACAGTAAAGAATTTACATCTCGTGAGACAAATTTTGCAGTTCAGGTGGGTCTCGAGTGGAAAGTTTCAAATTTCAATTTTTTTTCATTTTTTCGCATTTAGGTCCTTGTCCAAGGCGTCAATATGATGATTTTTGGTGTTTTTTACACTTCTGGCTGGAAAATACTCCCTGGAAACGCGCTGAATTGGAAGATTTTCATCACAACATCTTTTGCAGCAAATCTGCTCCATTGCTCAGCACCGTAACCTAAAATTCTGGAAAATGTTATATTTTAAGATTTCAGAGCTGTAATTTGCATGTTCAACGCTGAATATCGCCGATGGATAATCTCGTTTTTCAGAAATCGTCGCACAAAGAAAACTGTGACAGTTGTGACGAGTAGACTGGAGGCGTCGAAGTAATTATTGATTTTTAATGTTGAAAATAAATATTTTACTAATTTTCAATCAAATAATCGCTGAAAAACTCGAGAAAACCCTTAACTTCCTGCAAATTCGTTTAATTTTAAACTCCCGCCGTTTGAACTGGCCGTGGCCGAGGTCGCGCGGCCGAGTCGGGTCCTCGGCCATATCGAAAAAGTCAATATTCGAAATGTTTCTTGCGTCGTTTTTGCGTGTTTTCTGTCGGTTTTTGGTGGTTTCTCTTATTGAATATGTAAAAAATATAATATTTCAGTAAATTTAAGTAAAATTAAACTAAAACTCTGCAGAAAAATTACGTTTTTCGTCAGTTCCCGGTGATTCTTCAAAAATGCCTTCAAAACACCGTTTTTCGTAGATTTCCTTGGTTTTTCACTATATAAAAGAACAATTTACTTTGAAAATAGCAAAATTTTGCTATTTCTCACATATTTTCGCGATTTTTTCGTTATTTTCTCCATTTTACCTAATTTTCCTCCAATTTTCCCAACTTTTCATTTCAGATGACTACCGCCCATCGTCCGACGTTCTACCCGGCTCGCGGAGGAACAGCCCGTGGAGAGGGCGACCTTTCGAAGCTGTCGAATCAGTATTCGTCGAAGGACATGCCGTCGCACACAAAGATGAAGTACCGTCAGTCCGGACAGGAGACTGCCGATGATCTGAGAAAGAAGGTTCGGGAAAATGAGCCAATTTTCATTGAAAATTGATATTTTAAGGATCTCCGTCGCGAATTGGAAGACAAGGAGAGAAATGCTGCTCGCGAGAAGCGTGCCCGTGACTCTGCCTCCTCATCCCATCACCATAAGCGCCAGCGGATGGACCAGATCGCCGCGGAGCCCGCGGCTTCTGTAGACGCCGATGAAGCGGTGGACGACGTTAACTCTTCGGATGACGACTCTGACGACGATGATACCGCTGCTCTGATGGCCGAGCTGGAGAAGATCAAGAAGGAGCGCGCTGAGGAGAAGGCGGCGAGAGACGAGATCGTCAAGGAGGAGGAGGAGAAGCAGAGAATGGCGAATATTCTGGCGGGAAATCCACTTCTCAACGACGCGACTCCAGGACCGTCGGGGTCTTCTGGAGACTTTACGGTGAAGAGACGTTGGGATGATGACGTGGTCTTCAAGAATTGCGCCAAGGGAATCGAGGAGCGCAAGAAGGAGGTGACGTTCATCAACGACGCGATTCGCTCCGAGTTCCACAAGAAGTTCATGGACAAATACATTAAATAATCGATAATTCCATTCGTTATCAGCTGAAAAAAATCGATTCCAAATTCAAATTTCCCCCTGAAAAATTTTTCTAAAAATTGTATGTTTTTTTCCTTCAATTTTCGCTTCAAGACCCTCCTCCAATATGTGACTCACCCTACAAACTATATAAACCGTGATCTTTTCGCTGCTGCACTTTTGTAGTCTTTTGACCGCATCTTTCCCGTAGTTATCGACTTGTTCAAGTACTTTTGTCCGTTTTATCATATTGCAATCAGTGCAATGGTGTGTGCGTGAATTGATAAGAAATATCATTGACAAGACGCCTATTTTCCTATTTTAAAAGTTTTTGAATTGAAAAATTGATAATAATGCAGGCGATGTCGTCGAGGAAGGTGCTCGTGTTCGTCGTTACGTTTGTCAGGTAAATTTATGGAAATTTATTGATTTTTAGGTAAAAATGAAGGAAAATAGAGAATAATCAATGGAGAAATTCGAGAAAACCCAAAAAAAACTACAAAAAAAAAAGAAAAAAAATTGTTTTTCGAAATTTTTTCAAAATTTTCTTTTTTTAAAAATATTTTCTTATTTCAACAATTTTTTAAATAATCTATTTATCAATAAAAAATAACAATTTTCAGTAAAAAATTGAAAAAACATTTTTTTTTGGAAAAAGTTGTAAAAAAATTTTTCCGAAAATTTTGAAAAAAAATTTTATTTATTTATTTTTTTTATTTACACAATTTCTTGAAGAATCTTCTAATCGATAAAAAAATAAAAGTATTCAGAAAAATATGGAAAAAAAATATTTTTTTGAAAAAAATTTTAAAAAAAAAATTTCCTAAAATTTTCGAAAAATTTTTTTTTTTGGAATTTTCACATTTTGCAAAATTTATGAAAAATTGCTGAAAATCATACGGTTTTTTCAATTTATTTCCAGAAAAAATAAAAAAAAAATTTTTAGTTTTTTTTTTCACAATTTTTTTTCGATTTTTGTGAATTCTACCAACAGTTTCCCGATTTTTCCCAACTTTTCCCATTTTTTCCACAATTTTTCCCAATTTTCTCCAATTTCCCCAAAATCCTCCCTTTTTCCAGCTACGGGTTATACCACGCCAGTCGAAAAGCGCTATCCGGCGTAAAATCATCCATCAAAGCCGATTGGCTGTCGAATGCGACTCACGAGCCACTGTTCCCGAATGAGGCGGATGCGAAGCACTTTTTGGGCTCACTGGATGCCATTTTCATGGCGGCCTACGCGGCGGCGCTGTTCTTCTGGGGATGGCTGGGCGATCGGCTGAATCCGAAGATGGTGGTGGCGGCAGGGATGGTCGGAAGTGCGATTACGGTAAGGAAAGAGGGAAAGTTCAGGCCTACAAAAGCCCTAAGCCTAAACTGAAAGCCTAAAGCTCAGAACTTGGTCTAGATCAATTAGGCCTGAATCTAGGTCACAGACTTCAAGCTTCAATCTAGGTAATTTCTACTGAAACTCTGAAAAGGTCCTAAAAACCTAAAGCCCAAACTGGGAGCCAGCCCACATTCCAGTACTGTAAGCCTGAAGCCCAGAGCTTGGTCTAGATCAATTTCCGGCCTGAATCTAACCCGTAGTCTTCTAGCTGCAATCCAGTCCTTTTCCAGCTCACCCTTTTCGGAACGATCCCCAAATGGCTCAATTACTACTCTGTCCCCTACTACATCATGACCTACATTGCATTCGGCCTGGTCCAAGCCTGCGGTTGGCCCAGTGAAATCGCCATCATGGCCAACTGGTTCGGAAAAGGAAATCGCGGCTTCATCATGGGCGTTTGGGCCGCCTGTCAACCCGTCGGCAACATATTCGGATCGATTTTCACGGCTCTGGTCCTTCCGTTGGGATATGAGTACACGTTCCTGCTGAATTCGGTGCTGATTGCGATTGGAGCTGTTGTTGTGGTGACGGCGGTCGATTCGTCGCCGGAGGAAGAGCATTCGGAGGGTGTTGAGGCGAATAGGTAAGATTTTGATCTTTGGGAAAGTGCGCTCCATTGAGAAATAGGGGGGGGAAAAGCGAGAAATGAGCCTGTAAATCATGAAAAACGGCAAATTTCTAGTGATTTTTCACTAAAGCTTGATGCAAATGCGCTCTACTGACAATTTCTGAGAAATTTGGAGAATTCACAGTTTCCAGACGCTGCAAGTGCGCCCCAATGATAAATTTACAATTTCCCACTGAAAGTGAAGAATTCTGAACCAAAATTCGCCAAATTTGGCTAAAAATCGCGGTTCTCCCCAACTTTTGGCATTTTTTCTTCAAATTTTTCAAATTTCACAACTAAAGCCAATGAAAATGCGCTCTAATGACAATTTTAAACAAATTTAAAAAAATATGAATTCTGATCCTAAAAATCGGAAAATCATCCAAAATTCCCAAAATTCTGCGATTTTTCCCAAATTTTCAAAGTTTTTCGTTCGAATTCAACAATTCCCTATTGCAAACGCGCCCCATTGATAAACTGATAATCCTATTTCTAAATTTCCAATTTTTCTCAGAATCCGCTCCTCGAGACGTTCTAATAGGTGGGTGAGATTGTTGTGATTTTCGTGATTCTCCCCAGTTTTTGTTGTATAACTTGTTGCGTTTTGGCACGAAATAACACAGACACCACAGAGCATGATAGCAAAGTTTCTTATCACCTTATCACTGATGTCCCCTTATCAGTTTACAAAAATAAATTTAAAAAATTGAAAAAAAAAAAATTTGGAAAAAAAAATTTCGAAAAAAAATTTTTTTTTTGAAAAATCAAAATTGATTGCTGGATTAGTGAATTTTCACAAATGATTATCACCTTATCACCTTATCAATAGAAATATTCCAAATTTTGTCTTTCAGCACCGAAATCCACCACTTCCACGGCGAGCCAATCTCCCTGCTGAAAGCCCTCCTTCTCCCCGGTGTCCTGGCCTACTGTATCTGCAATGCCTGCCTGAAACTCGTCAACTACGCCTTCTTCTTCTGGCTGCCACTTTATCTCACCGACGCTTATCACTGGGAAGAGTCGCAAGCTGATCAGTTGAGCATCTGGTACGACTTCGGCGGGATCATTGGCTCAGTGCTCGGCGGTTATATCACTGATAAGATGGGCAAGCGATCACCGCTGATAGTGGCCATGCTCGTCTGCTCCATCGGTTCACTGTACTTCTACGCTCACGTGGGACCCTACATGTTCTGGAACGCGTTGGTCATGACCACCGTCGGGGTGACAGTGTCGGGACCCTACAATCTGATCGTCGGATCCATCTCAATCGACCTTGGCTCACAGCCAGCTCTCGCTGGGAACACGCAAGCGATGTCGACGGTTTCGGGACTGCTGGATGGCACTGGATCGGCTGGATCGGCTGTGGGACAGCTGCTGATTCCGATTATTCAGGATGATCTGGGATGGAAGGCCGTGTTCTATGTGTTTATGCTGCTGGTGAGTGAGGGGGATTCTGAATCCTGAAGTCATGGAATCAGAAGACAGAAATGAGCTTCTGGGATTCAGATTCCTGAATCCTGGCTTCTGAGCCCTAGGATTCAGAATTCTGAAGCTTCAATGTAAAATTTGTCAGTCGGAATCCGGAATCTCGGATGTTGGGTTCAGGATTCTGAATCCTAGCTTCTCTAACCTAGATGTTCGGAATTTTGACTTCTGAATCTTAATTCCTGACTTGTGACTCATGAGATCAGAATCTAAGCCTTCTGATTCCTAGTTCATCTGAATCTAGGCTTCTCGAACCAAGATCTTCATTATTTTGACTTCAGAATCCTTGTCTTCTGATTCCTAGCCTTCTGATTTCTAGTTCATGTGAATCGTTGTCTTCTGAATCCTATACTTCGGAATCCTAGCTTCTGGAGTCTAGATCTACGCCGTTTTGGCTTCAGACTCCTTGTCTTGTAAATCTTGAGGGCTAGCTTTTAAATTCTACTCTTCGGAATCGAAGCCATCCGAATCCTAGATTCGGAAACCTAGATCTTCGTTCTTTTGACTTCTGAATCCAGGCTTCTGAATCCAAGATTCTGATTTCAGGCTTCTGAATCCAGGCTTCTGAATCCTTGTCTTCTGAATCCTAGTCTTCTGAATCCAGGCTTCTGAATCCAGCCTTCTGAATCTAGGCCTCTGAATTCTAGCCTTCCTGAATCGCAGCCTTCCGAATCCTAGCTTCGAAAACCTAGATTTTCGTTCTTGTGACTTATGAATCCAGGCTTCTGAATCCAAGATTCTGATTTCAGGCTTCTGAATCCAGGCTTCTGAATCTAGGCTTCTGAATCCAGGCTTCTGAATCCAGGCTTCTGAATCCAGGCTTCTGAATCCAGGCTTCTGAATCTAGGCTTCTGAATCCAGGCTTCTGAATCTAGGCTTCTGAATCCAGGCTTCTGAAACTAGGCTTCTGAATCTAGGCTTCTGAATCTAGGCTTCTGAATCTAGGCTTCTGAATCTAAGCTTCTGAATCTAGGCTTCTGAATCCAGGCTTCTGAATCTAGGCTTCTGAATCTAGGCTTCTGAATCTAGGCTTCTGAATCTAAGCTTCTGAATTTGGTCTTCTGAATCTAGGCTTCTGAATCTAGACTTCTGAATCTAGACTTCTGAATCTAGGCTTCTTAATCTTGGCTTCTGAATCCAAGCCTCTGAATCCATCTCACGGTCATCTGAATCCTTCTCAATCTTCCAGAACTGCTTCGCAATTTTCGCCATCCTCAAACGCTGCATCATCGACCTGAAATCTCTCCGAAAACTGCGTTCCGGCGAAGAATCGCCTCTTCTCAACGACGGAGAACACGAGGACTAGAGGAGACAACTAATCAATATATTTATATCACTTCTAATCAATCTAATCACTAATTCCTAATTCCTAATTCCCAAATGCTTTCCCAGTTTGTGTACATGTTGATGCTAGACCCCAATTTCTATTCTATTGCATTCATCGGGTATTTTTTCCCATTTTTCCACTTTGTGCAATGATTTTCCCCATTTTTCCCCCGAAAAAGTGATCACTTCCCCCAGGAAATGAGAAAAAAGGCAACATTTACATAAATCTCGCTTTAATTTCCGGAAAAGCCGCTAGTTTCTAGTTTCCCCCACCACAACTTTTGGCTTCTTTTCCCCTCTCGAAAAAGGTGCAAAGCTGGCATTTCTTCCCCCTTTTTTGGAAAATGTGTGTGCTCCGCGAGCCCAGCGAAGAGAGCGAAGAGACGCAGACATTTGTTTGTGTGAAGCTCCGCTTCCCCACACTCTCGCGTGTCTGCGTCTCTTCACTCTCTTGCCTTCCATCACCACAGATTATCAGAGAAAAACGGGAAGCCGCTGCGGGCTGCTCCGCGAGCACCACCACCAGCACTCTCCTCCGAGAGAGAGAGAGAGAGAGCCCATGAATTGGAATTCGCATTGCGACGCCTTCTTTTTCAAGAGAAGGCACCGCCCGTGTTGTTGGTGCGCTCTATTGCGAACTTTTTCAATTTTTAACTTTTTTACTGATAATCACTGATAAGTAAACGCGCTCTATAACAAATTTTTCGAAAAACCATTTTTATGTGTTTTTTCGGGTGCGCTGTATTGTAAATGTGTGCGCACTGCGAAAAATTATAAACTTTAACGCTTTTCTGATGTTTTCCAGCCATTTTCAGCGATTTTTAGAAAACTGTGCATTTTGCCGTGACGGTGTTTGCACAGATTTGCCAATTTTTCAAAATCTCTCAATTTCCCCCATTTTCTCGCTTATTTCCCAGTTTTACATACAAATTTCACAGTTTCTAGCTCGAATTTTGACTTTTTCAGCCATTTTCAGCGATTTCCAGAAAACTGTGCATTTTACCGTGACGGTGTTTGCACAAAATTGCCAATTTTTTAAAATCTCACAATTCCGCTTATTTTTTTTTTGCTTTTTTCCAGTTTTCCTCACAAATTTCACACTTTCCAGCGCGAATTTCAAAATTTTCAGTCATTTTCCTTATTTCCCGAATATTCTGCATTCTGGCGTCACGGTGTTTGCACATTACGTTCAAAAGTTCAAATTCCCTCAATTTTCCTCGATTTTTCTCAAATTTCCTCTATTTTTAACCTAAAATACTCTATTTTCCTCTTTTTTTTTTCCTATTTTTTCCAGTACCAGGTCATTTCCCCTTGACACCTGCAAACCACGTGTCGGGTCGCCCAACTTGTTTTCCTATTCCTTCACCGAAAATATCTTTTCGGTGAAGGAACTGAACATCGTCACGCGGTTCTTATTTTTCACATTTTACTAACTTTGTAACTTCAAAATTTCCTAAATTTTCATGAAAACCGCTCGTAAATCTACAAAAAGCTATTGTCTAACTGTCTGCGTCTCTAACATTCACTCAGTCTCTCGTTTTCCGAAAAGTTGAGCAAAAATCGGTTAAAAACAGCGAAAATCCTTTAAAACTTTCCGAAAATTCAAAAATCCCGCCTGACCGTCTGCGTCTCCCCTTCTCCTATTATCTCTCGCATTTTATTTTTGCCATCAATATTTCCCCATTTTTCAATTAACTTTTTAGCGCTTCTTGTTGTGTGTTGACACGCGTCTTCTCCGCCTCAAAAAGTGTAATAATTGGCCGGTAAAAGTTGAGCAACACGCCGAGAGCAAGAGACGCAGACATTGGGAGCAGTTTTTTGCACGTTTTCAATTAAAAAAAAAGGTTTTTAACGGCGGTTTTAATGCATTGGCAAATATTGGAAATACTTTGTTAAAACCATTAGTTTAATAGAAATTGATGACGGATCATAAGGAAATTTTTAAAAAATTTGAAAAAAAATTTTTTTTTTCAAAAATTTTTGAAATTTTCATTCAAAATTGCTATTTCTTTTCCCAAGACATGCAATATTGTCATAAATTATTCATTCTCTTGCCATAAATTCAAAAAAATGTTTTCTCTAACTCTCTTCCTCTCTAATCCCTCAAAACAGCTGAAAAAGCGGTTGCTATGGCGAATTGACATGGAGAGGAAGCGATGCTTGAGTGGATTTGGGCAGAATTGCCAACAATCCTTTTTTTTCGTATAATGTACGTTTTGGAGGCTTTTTCAAAGCTAGAAGTTCAAAATTGAAAAATCTAACATAAGGACGCAAGCGCGCTCCATTGAAAAACACCATTTTTGGTTTTTGTGCCATTTTCTAGGAAAATTCCGTTAGAAAACCACAGCAAATGCGCCCCACGGCTAAAAGCCAAATCCTACAGTAATCCCAGCTTCTAAAAATCTTAAAAATCCCTTTGAAAAACCAAAAATCAAATCCGTCGCCAAACACTTTCTAATCCTTGACGCATGTAGAAAAGTAGGAAAAAATCGGATTTGGCTTTGACGTAAGGACATGGGGATTAGAAGAAGCCCGAAAGCTAAAGGCCCGAAAGCCTAGAAGCCCGAAAAAGCCCAAACTCCCCTCCCCTTTCCAAAAAATGTTTGTCAAGGGGTTGGGTGTCCAATTGTTGTCCATCCATCCGTCTCTTTCCCTGTCTGGAGTAAGGGGGCGCTGGGGACCGTGTGTTTTTTCGTCTCTCTCTCCATGTCTGCGTCTCTCCAAAAGCTACACTCTCTCGTCGGTCGCACGTGTTTTGTTAGTGGGGGAGAAGGACGGCCTCCGGTTAATATCATCTCTCTTTTCGCCCCGCTCCTCACTTCTTCCAACCCCAACATCACCCAAGTATTGATTAGGTGGACGAGAAGTTTGGAAGTGCGCTCTATTGGACTTTTATGGGTAGAGTTCGGTGGGGCGCAATTGCATCTTTCTTTTAAACTTTAAACTTGAGCCATTTTTTCGAAAATTCAGGTTTTCAATTTCATAGCAACTGCGCTCCACTGAACAACTTTTTCAAAAAGTTTTCAAAAATAAAAAGTCCAGTAGAGCGCATTTGCACTTTTCAGTTTTGCATTTTGCAAAAAATCTGTTCTATTAATCTTTCCAGCTTCATGCAAATTCACTCTAATGAATTCTCAGTGCAATAGAGCGCATTTTCAATTTTTCATCTTTCCGCAAGTTCGCTCCATTGAACTTTGATTCAAATTTTCGAATTTTTGCATTTGCGCTCTATTGCAAGTTCCACCGAGTAGCAAAAAACCCAAATTGTTTACCATCTGACCACCTGACTTGACGTGTGCGCGTGCGAATTGTTGCCAGAATTGGGGTTGCTGATAATTTGGTGATAAGGGGTAAATAGGGATGGCAGTTGAGTTCAAGCACGTGTTTCTATTTTTTGAAAAAAAAGAAAAAAAAATTTTTCAAAAAATTTTTTTTTCATATTTTTTTTTTCAAATCGATAAAATCAGCTATCGATATCATATCACTCCAATTTCCCAACAAACATAAAATTGGGCGGTCAATCAGGCCGCGTGGTGGCCTGTGATGGCCTATGTGCGTCTTTCGCTCCGCTTTGTATGCGCTTTCGCCGTCTGCGTCTCTCACATTCACACACTCTCTCGTCAAACACTCATTTCCACTCACAGGCCCCCACTCACCAGACACACTCGCAGACGCTCACACAACAAAAACGTTGACGCTTTTTTATTTTTTTTCTCTATTTTAACTTTATATATTTCAAACTTTTTTGGCGCCAATATATATATTTGTGCCTTCTTTCTCTATGTTTTTTGTTCCTACGCCCCTCTTGTTCCGATTTTATTGCCGATTCAAATTTATGCGAATTTATTTGTTTGGCATTTGAACGCGCCCGCACGAGTTTTCACATGATTTTACAGTTTTTCACAAGAAAATACATAAAAAGTAACTTTATTCACCTTGAGAAAACATCAAAAACCGTGGGAAACCATAGATTTCATGTTTAAAATTCAAAATTCGCACAAAAAATACGGTAAATTTTAAAGGCGCGTGCGTCAAATTAGAGCCGGGTCCCGCCACGATTGCAAAGGTTACTGTAGTTTTTGAGTTTTCAAATTAATTTTTGCAACAATTTTTCACTCAAATTTGCTCAATTTTCTTCGTTTTTCTTGGCTTTTCTCGCGATTTTTTTGCAAAAACTAAACAAAACTGATACTTTTTCATCATTTACAAGCAAAATTCCCTCAAAAATCTTCAAATAAGCGCAAAAAATCAAGGTTTGCCGAAAATTCCCAAAAAATCACCTAACAAATTTAAAACCCAGTTTTTTAAAATTTTTTTCACGTGAACCGTCACATATGTGTTATTGAGTAAGTTTCCACAAAAAAACCGTGTCAAAATCATCACTTTCGCCCACTTTTCCTCGTTTTTCCCGCCCGTTTCTTATCACTGACCTATTTCCTCTCACTTTTCCCTTTCCACTTATCATAATCTACCAATTATCGATTGCAGAACCACCGTCCATTGTCTGACACACACTCTCTCGCCCGTCTCACCCTCTCTTTTCGCTCGTTTTTCGGGAAAAAACCGAGACAAAACATCATCATCATCGTAAAGCGCTTTCCCTCCGGAGAGAGAATCGATAAAAATGCACGGAAGCGGACACAGTCTGACGGGTGCACCGCATCAGATTCCGCCGCCGCGGACTCAGGGCGCGGCGACGGGCGGCGGACAGCTCTCGGCGACCGCTAATCAGTTTGTCGACAAGATCGATCCGTTTCACAACAAGAGAGGCACTTCGAGACGACTGTGAGTTGGATTTTCATTTAAAATTATGGGAAAAGCTAGAAAATTCAAAAAATTCGCTCCAAAACTATGAATTTTCGTCAATTTTGGCCAATTTTGACCGATTTTTAATAAAAAGTGCCGAATTTTATCATTTTTCTTAAAATTTCTCAATTTTTCTCGAATTTTCCCCAATTTTCCTCAGTTGCTCTGCTCTTCATCCATGAAAATCAATAAATCACCCATTTTCAGCCGCATCAACAACTCGAGCCGGTACAACGTCGATTCGGCGCAGGAACTTGTTCAATTGCCGTTGATTAAAGGTAAATTTCGGGGTTTTAAAGGAAATCGAAGGGAAATTATTGATTTTTCAATGCAAAAACCACAAAAATCGAAGAAAAATCGATAAAATGTCCCGGAATCCTGAAAAAAATCAAGATTTTTCTAGAATTTTCTCTAGAAATCGTGTTATTTTCAGACACGCCAGCCAACGAACAAGCGAGTCTCGTCATTGAAAAACTCGTCCAATGCCAGCATGTGTTCGACTTTTACGACCCGGTCGCCCAGCTGAAATGCAAGGAAATCAAGCGCGCCGCGCTCAACGAACTCATCGATCACATCACCTCGACGAAGGGCGCCATCGTCGAGACCATCTATCCGGCTGTTATCAAAATGGTCGCCAAGAACATATTCCGTGTGCTGCCGCCGTCGGAGAACTGCGAATTCGATCCGGAAGAGGATGAGCCGACGTTGGAGGTCTCCTGGCCGCATTTGCAGGTAAAATATAGGGAAAATCCGGGGAATATTGCAAAAAATAAGACATTTTTGTAAATTACTGGCAGATTTTTCCAAAATTTTAACTTTTTTTTTGAAAATTGGAAAAAAAGAGAAATTATGCAAAATTTTAATTTTTTTTGAAAAATTGTCAATTTTATCTCAATTTTTTTTTTTTTTTAATTTAAATTTTTATCAATTTTCAATTTTTATAAAAATGAGCTGGGATTTTCCAGGAAAAATTGAAAAAAATTGAAAAAAAAATTCAAATTATTTTTTTGAAAATTGAAAAAAAAAGAATTTTTTAATTTTTTGAAAAATTTGCCAATTTTTGCTAATTTTTGTTTTTATTTTTATTTTCAACAATTTTAGATTTTCGAAAACATATGTTAGAATTTTCCAGAAAAGTATTAATAATGAAAAAAATATTTAAAAAAATTTAAATTTATTTTTTTTTTGAAAATAAAAAAATTATTTCAAATTTTCATCATACATTTCCTATTTTTTTCTCGTTTTTGTTGTAAAAAATCAGGAAAAATCCGGAATTTGTAAAAATAAAATTCACAAAAAATCAATTTCTATTTTCTAGAAAAAATTCCAAAAATTGACTTTTTTTTTCTAAAAAATCGTAAAAATCAGGATTTTTTGCCCAACAATTTTTTTTTCAATTTCCCCGAAAAATCAATAATTCCTTCAGCTCGTCTACGAACTCTTCCTCCGCTTCCTCGAATCGCCCGACTTCCAAGCCTCAATCGGCAAAAAGTACATTGATCAGCGATTCGTGCTCAAGTTGCTCGACCTGTTCGACTCGGAGGACCCGAGAGAACGTGATTTCCTCAAGACAGTGCTTCACAGAATCTACGGAAAATTCCTGGGGCTCCGCGCGTTTATCAGGAAGCATATCAATAATATGTTTTTGAGGTGAGCTATAAAATTTTTTTTTAATTTTATTCAAGTTAAAAAAAAAATGGAAACATTGTTCCTAGTTCAAAAACATCAAATTAACCTCAAAATTTATTTTAAAATTTATTTAAAAATAGGAAAAAATTCAAATCATCGATTTACCAGATTCGTCTACGAAACCGACTCGTTCAACGGCGTCGGCGAGCTTCTCGAGATACTCGGCTCCATCATCAACGGATTCGCTTTGCCGCTGAAGCAAGAGCATAAGGTGTTCCTGGTGAAGGTGCTGCTGCCGCTGCACAAGCCAAAGTGTCTGTCGCTTTATCATGCTCAGGTGGGAAAATTTGAAAATTTGAAGAAAAACGGTGAAAATCCCATTTTCCTAGGTTTTTTTCTGGATTTTTCACTGAAATTTTGATATTTTCGTTATCACTGATAAGCTGATAACCTTATCACCTTATCACTCCAATATTCAGCTCGCCTACTGCGTCGTTCAATTCATCGAAAAGGACTCCTCTCTGACGCCGCAAGTCTTCGAAGCCCTTCTCAAATTCTGGCCGCGCACATGCAGCAGCAAGGTAACTTTTTCTTATCACCCCTTATCAGTTGTTTCACCGTGCTCCGTTTTCTGAAGGAGGTGATGTTCCTGGGCGAAGTCGAGGAGATACTCGACATAATCGAGCCGGAGCAGTTCAAGAAGATCATCGATCCGCTGTTCCGCCAATTGGCCAAGTGTGTCAGCAGTCCGCACTTCCAAGTCGCCGAGAGAGCGCTGTACTTTTGGAACAACGAGTACATACTGTCGCTGATAGAGGATACAAGCTCATTGGTAAGTGATTATTTGATTTTTCCAGAAATTTTTGAAAAATTCGAAGAAATTGCTGAAATTCATCGTTTTCGGTTTTAAAAAATCACGAAAAAATGATGAATCACGAAAAAATCACCTATCCGTTTCCATAGATTTTTTAGTTTTTTCGAACCCGTTTTAGAGCTGAAAATTTCGATTTTCAAAAAAAAAATTTCAAAAATCCCATTTTCCGATACATTTCTGTCAGTTTCCAACCAAAAATACCCAGAAAATTCCCAAAAAATCAATAAATCTTCTGCCATTTTTCCGTAAAACAGTATTTTAAAATCGTGTAAATTTATGGAATAACACAACTTTTTTGGAGAGAAAAAGAGAGAATTTTTGGGATTTGGAGGAGAAGTGGGACATTTACAACTATTTGTGTGTGTGTGTGTGCAAATCTCATCGGAAAAATGAGACGAATCTACAAAAAATCGGGGGAAAAATCGATATTTTCGGGGGAATTTGATGAATTTTCGAGTTGGGGGGAAATTTTTCGAAAAAAAAGGAGGGAAAATCGTATTTTTTGAAAAAAAGGGAAAGAGATTGAAGAAGAAAGGAGAAAAATCTGGAAAATTCAGGATTTCTCCAGAATCTACTGGTAGCTCTCCAGAATATTATACGTTAAATTCAAGGAAAATCTGCTTGAATCTGTTAAAAAATGGCTAAAAATGCTGTATTTCTTAGTTTTCTGCCATTTTTCATAATAATTCATCATTTTCTTTCTCCAGGTGATGCCAATAATGTTCCCAGCCCTCTACCGTATCTCCAAAGAGCACTGGAACCAGACAATCGTTGCTCTCGTCTACAATGTGCTCAAAACGTTCATGGAGATGAACGGAAAACTGTTTGACGAGCTCACCTCCACGTACAAAGGCGAGCGATTGCGGGAAAAGCAACGTGAAAAGGACAGGGACGCGTTCTGGAAGAAGATGGAGGCACTGGAACTGAACCCGCCAGCTGAGGGAAAGGAGGTCACGCCGTCGTTGTTCCCAGAGAAGTTGACGGATTATTTGAAGAAGGTGAGCGGGGAGTTGATGAAAATCTTGAAAATTCTGAGAAATTCAAAGAAAAAAAAACCAAAAAAAAAGATTGATCTTTCTAGAATTTTATAATTTCACAATTTTTCAAAAAAAAACATTGAAAATTGAAAAATCTAAAATTTTACGATTTTCTGTAAGAGTTCATTTTTTCTAATTTTTATAAAATCGAAAAAAATAGAAAAGTTGATTTTTCTGAAATTTAAATTTTTTTTTCAATTTTTCAAAAATAAAAAAATGATTAAAAAACTGAAAATCTAGACGCTTGGATTTTTTGGATTTTTAAAAAAAATTTTTAAAAACTCTCTAGAGGGTTTGCTTTTTTTTCTCTGGTTTTCAAAATTTGCAAATTTTTTTCTAGAATTTTCTGAAATTTTCCAGATTTTCAAATCTCATTTTTTACATTGATTTTTCAATTTTTCAGGACCCCAACACCTCTCTACCACCCACGACACCCTCCTCCACACCAGCTTCTACTGGCGGTGGTGACAAATCGCCAGCGGCCGTGAAAAAGACGTCGACAGGATCGGAAACGAGTCCGGGAGCCAAGAAATGATCGATTCGATTGAGATTGGAATATATATGCGGCTCTGTGAAGATTTTGTAGAATTTATGCACACACACACACTAAATCAAGTAGGTGAGGTTTTGAGGAAAAAATGGAAATGGCGGAATTTTGAAATTTTCGGAAAAAAAACAATTGAAATGATAAAAATTAGGTATAAAAATCTTCTTTTTCTAATTGAAAAAAATCCAAAAAATTTTCAATTTTTCAAAACTTGAAAGATTCAAAATTTTCAAAAAATCAAATTTTAAAAAATTCTAAAAATTCACAATTTTTCAAAATTTGATTTTTAAAAAGTTGAAAAACCTGCAATTCTGAAGACTATTTCTGAAAGTTCGAAAAATCAAAAAATATTTTTTTTCCTTTTTTTTCAATTTTCAATTTGCAATCTTTAACTTTATCATTTTTCCAGAACCCCCAATCAATCGATATCACCACAATCACCACGCCCTCCTGAACCTCCTCTCCTCCATCCCCGATAATGATGATATATGTATCCAGCTCCACCAAAAAAAGACACCAACTAGACATGAAATACCAATCGATAACTTGTCCATTTTCAATCGATATTTTCCCTTTTTCTTCTCATTAATATTATTTTTCTTTCCCGAAACCCCGCCCCTTCTTTTTTCCTATCCCCTACTCGTCACTTTTTCCCCCATTTTCCCCCACAAAAATCGTGTTTTGCTCACCATGTCTCTCGTGTTTTCGGCCCCCATTTTTTGAAAAGCAGATTTTCTCGACATTTAATATTCTGGAGAGATTCTGGAAGATTCTGGAGAAATCCTGAATTTTTCTAGATTTTTCCAGAATTTTTCCAGTTTTTTTCCATGAAAATCGCGATTTTTTCCCTCCCCCAGACACCTTTCTTCTTCCATCTCTTTCCCTTTTTTTCAAAAAATACGATTTTCCCTCCTTTTTTTCCCAAAATTTTCCACTACTCGAAAATTCATCAAATTCCCCCGAAACTATTGATTTTTCCCTCCCCGATTTATTGTAGATTCATCTCATTTTTTCAATGAGATTTGCACACACACAAATAGTTGTAAATGTCCCACTTCTCCCTCCAAATCCCAAAATTCTCTCTTTTTCTCTCCAAAAAAGTTGTGTTATTCCATAAATTTACACGATTTTAAAATACTGATTTACGGAAAAATGGCAGATGATTTATTGATTTTCTGTGATTTTTCTGACTATTTTTGGTTGAAAACTGACAGAAATGTATCGGAAAATGGGATTTTTGAAAAATTGAAAAAAAAATTTTCAGCTCCAAAACGGGTTCGAAAAATCAATAAAATCGATAAAAATGGACAGAAGAAGGGTTAGTTTTCACCGGAAACATTTTTTTTTTTCATTTTTTTTTCAAAAATTTTTTCCATTTTTTTTAGAGCCGCTCCAGCTCTCGTTCCCCTCGCCGCAAGCATAAAAAGGTACAGAAAATCCTGGAAAAATTCAAATTAACCGCCAAAACCAGTTTCAGCACCGCTACAGACCATCGAAAAGAAGCCGATCAAGGACCCGGTCGAGATCACGGACCCCGCCACGGATACATGTTAATCCGGCGTTTGGAACGCCTAATTTTGGGTAAAAATGACTGAAAACGGGGAAAAAAGGCGGGAAACTTGAAAAAATTGGTGAAATACCTGAAAAAAAGCTAGAAAATCACAGGAAAAAAGCGAGAAATCACGGAATTCCAAAAAAAAATTAAGAAATTTTTTTTTTAATTTTCTAATTTTTTTTCGATTCAGAAAATATTTATTAAAATTAAATTTCAAATTCACATAATTGCACAATCAGAAAAAAATGGAAAAAAATTAAGAAATTTTTTTTTTAATTTTCCTTTTTTGCTGATTTTCTAATTTTTAGAAAATTTTTATTTTTATTTTTTCCATTTAACAGTTTCTTATAAAAATTTGAATTCCAAATTTATCAATATTGACAAAATCAGAAAAATAGAAGAAAAAACAAAAATAGAAAAAATATTTAATTTGAAAAATTTGAAAAAAAAATTTTTTTTTTCAATTTTTTCGATTTTTCTCAATTTTTGCTGAATTTTGACTCAATTTCTCAAAATTTTCAGCGAATTTTCGTGATTCTCCCCCCTTTAAAAAAAAAATTTTTTTTTCCAATTTTTCAATTTCCACCAATTTCAGTGATTTTCGCTCATTTTCCATCAATTTTTCCCAAATTTCAATGATTTTTCACTAATTTTCTAGAAATTCATCAATTTTCTCAAGCTTTCACCCAATTTTCTTAGAATTTCTGTGTTTTTATCAATTTCCCCCATTTTCCAGGCTCCTTCCCGTCCAATCCGTCGCCAGTTCCTCCTCTCAAATGGGCTATTCGGCCTCCCAACTCCTCAACCACAATAATCAACTGGAAGCCGAGGTGGCTCGGCTGAATAATGCTCTTCGAGCCGAACAGGCCAATATACAGATTCAGTTGCAGAGAAATGTGACAATGGGACAGGAACTTAGGTAAAAATGGTGGAAAAACAGGAAAAATGATAAGAAATACGGGAAACACAGCAAAAATCACCATTTCCAGCGATGTTCAGCTGTTTTCCGCTTAAAAAAGCCCTGAAAATAGCGATTGTTCAAGTTTTCGTGGCGAGACCCAAAAAAGTTGATTTTTTCGCGTTTTATAGCAATATTGGCTCAATTTTCATCATTTTTCAGTCATTTTCATGTCCGAAAGCACTGTCTCTCAGCTTTTCGTGGCGAGACCCAAATTTTTTGTTTTTTTATGATTGAAATTAAAATCATATTGAAAATTGGTGAAAAATGAGCGAAAACCACAATTATTGGCTTTTTCCGCCCAATTTTTAAGCTAAAAACCCCGGAAAACATCACTTCTTGACATTTTCGTGGTGAGACCCGTTTCTTTTCAGAAACCTGACAATCCAACGTGATAATGCTCAAAAACGTGCGAATGAAGTGATAAACGAGCGACGAATGATGGTGGATATGAAGACGGAAATGGCGAATGTGAGTCGGAAATTAGAATTTTTCACTATTTTTCAAGTTTCAGAGGATTCATGGCTTAGAAGTGGCGAATCGCCAACACCGCGAAGACGCCGCCGCTGTGAATCAACAGTTTGAAGCGAAAAATCAGGTAAACTGGTAGTTTTATCAGCTTATCAGCTTATCAGTACTTATCACAGGAAATCCGTGGTCTCATCTATCAATCTGAAATAGTCCAGCAGCAGATATCAGCTTTGAACGAGCGAAACGCGGCGCTGAAAGCCAAGTGCGAGGCGACGGTCGGCCACAACCGGCAACTACAAGAGGAGTAAGTGCGGCAGGGGGCGGTGATGCACGTGTGGCGCAGCTGGGTGTGCGCTAGACTTTCGAGCGGCGGCGAGGCCGCGGGTTCGACTCCCGCCCCCGCACCTTCCACTCTACACCGCGCCATTCAATGGTGTGACGTGTTTTATGAAGGATGCAAAAGAGAACTATGGGAAGTTCGAAGACTTTCGGAAGGCTTTCACGGCCCCGCGAGTTCAAAACTGTCACCACATTTTCCTTTTGTTTTTCAGACTTGACTCTAGAAGACAATTTGTTGAAAACGCCAAGCTCAATGTTCAGAAAGCGGAAACTGACCTTCATTTGGCGAATTTGGAGATACAGTAAGCCAATTTCCTTCATTTTCTTCTTCTTTTTTTCAAAACTGATTTTCAGACGCCTCCTTCGCGACCTCGACAACCATAAGCAGTCGGAATCAATGTCGATCAACGCAAAAATCAACCTGAGCGAGGTCTTGCAACAAAAAGAAGACGAGCTTCAAGTGGCGAGATTCAAGGCGGCGGCGGCGTTGAAACAGGCGAATGAGAAGATTGAAAAGTTGGATAATCAGCTGAAAAGGGAGAAACCGGCGGTGCATGATGAGATGACGGTGGTGAGTAGAAAATTTGAAAAAAATAAAAATTCAAAATTCAAAAAAAAAAAAATTATTTTTATTTTTTTAAATTTTAATTTTTTCCCTTAAAGGAATGCTCCACCCAATATTTGACGTGATGAAATTTTTGCATCATTCGATCCGCCGCACTCGATTTAGTGCAATCCTAACTTTTTTTCGCACAAAAGTCATTCTTGACCCAGATATTCCGATTTTTGTGTGCAAGAAAACAAAATTCAAACGCGGCCGGGCTTTTCTGCACACGCACGTGGCAAATAGACATCGTGACCTTTTGAGAGACGCAGAGATAGGCAGAGAAAACTCTCTCGAAAGGTCACGCTCTCTATTTGCCACGTGTGTGTACAGAAAAGCCCGGCCGCGTTTGAAATTAGTTTTCCAGTAAGGAGGGTGGAGTATTCCTTTAAAATCACTGTAAATTTGATGAAAACTTATTAAAATTGATGAAATTCAACCAGATTAATCTTGAAATTTTTTTTGAATTCCTAAAATCCCAAAATTTTCAAAAAAGTTCCAGGAAACCATCTATTCTGTCATTGAAACCATCAAAAAGACGTATGAAACGCAACTTTCGCGACTCGAAGAAGAAGTCGAAGCGCTGCGAACCGATCGATTGAAAGATCATCAACATGAGCCGAGTGGAGAGCAAAAAGAGCATCAGATGGAGGAGCTGCCCGAGTACTTGCAGACGCCGATGAAGCCTGATCCGAGAAAGATGAATGGGCTGATGGTGGGTGATAAGATGGAGTGATAAGAATGATAAGAATTACGAGATTCTAGAGTTTTGGGGCCCTGGAAAGCTTGAAGAAGCTCAAAAGTTGGAAGTTTCAAAAAATAAAAATTTCAAAAAAAAACAATTTTTTTAATTTTTTGTTTTTTCCATATTTTTCTGAAGAGCAAGAACTCTAAATCTGAATAAATCAAGAATTGAAAAAAAACTGAAAATAAATTTTTTTTTGGAAAATTTTTCGAAAAGTGTAAATTTCAAATTTTCACTTGAATTTTTTCGATTTTTGAATGCAGGGAAAAAGTGAATTTCAAATTCGAAACAACAAGAAACTTGCAAAAATTTGAGAATCTGTGTGAAATTTTGAGCAAAAAAATCCCGGAATTGTGTTTTTCAATTCAAAAAATTCAAATTTCCCTCCAAAAGTCCCGGTTTTTCCCCATTTTTTCCCAGTTTTTCCCTTAATTTCCCGTATTTTGGCTCTTTTTTCCTCAATTTCCCTTCTTTTCAGCGCACCAACCAAGTCCGCATTCCCGTCTCCACCACCGAACTCGACATACCGCCACGTCCCTCATCTGGACCGCCCGTCGATTCTCCGATGACGTGGCATCATCAGAAGACGTCCGTACACAATCTTATCACTCAGATTCCGCTTTTTGGAACTACTGGAATTGGTAATCACTCAACACTTATCAGTGATAATCAGATATCTTTCAGATCCCATTGGCCCATCCACGTCCACTACGGGTTTCCCGGAAGCTTCTGGAGATTCTGTGAATGTTCTGGAGAACGAATCGAAGGATCCAGAAGTTATCGATATAACTGATAAGGATGATGATATCCAGATCACTGTCGGCACGCACGAAGAGCTCACCGAAGAGGATCTTCTGCTCGGCGAGCCCACCGATCCGAACATATTCTCACCGACGCTCGAGTTGACCGAGAAACAGTTGCTTGATGATGTTTGAGAGAGGGGAAATGCTGGGAAATTGGGGAAAATAGCGTTTTTGAACAGAAATAAATATGAAAATTGAAATAAAATGGGGAAATTTGAATTTTCAAAAAAAAAAAATTTTTTTTTGAAATTTTCTCATTCAAAATTGACAAATTTCAGCCTAAAAATAAAGTTTTGAGCTAAAAATTCGAAAAAAAAATTTATTTTCAAAACTTTCCAAAAATTTTTTTTTAATTTTTCAAATTTTTTCAATTGAGTTTTTACATTCAAAACTTATTATTTTTCGTCCAAGAAATGAGTTTTTCTTCTAAAAATTGGAAAAATTTTCAAAAAATCCCAAAAAATCCCCCATTTTCCCTTCTCAAACTCCCTCTCTTTTTCCTCTTTTCCCCCTGTTTTTGTTATCAGTTTTATCAGGTCTCCCCTATTTTTTTTTTGTATTTTTCTCTTTTCCATTTTTCTGTTCTGTTCCCCTTCATTCCCCAAACTTTACATTCACGGTTCCAATTTTTTGACATTTTTTTTTTGAAAGTTTAAATTTTACCCAAAAACCATAATCACTATCACCACTGGCTCTCCGAAAACTCCATTTTTTACCAAAATTTTGAATCTCGCTATTTTTTGATGAAAAACTTTATTTCTCAATGTATTTTTCCGAAAAATCAATATCAAATCGTATTAGTCGCCACTTGCCCTCCATTTGTAATTTTCTGAATTGGCGCAATTGACAAACTGCTGTTATTTCGCTGAAATTATATTTCCCCAAAAAATCAATAATTTCGCAATACCTTAGCCGTACAACAGCAGAACAATTGGCAAATTCGATTCTGAACATCAGTATTTAGTGATAAGAGCATGATAGGGTTGATAAATGACAAGTTTCCAGAAACGGTAGGGTAGAATAGGCGGAAGGCTTTGACATTTGAGCGCTGGAGGGAAAATCGATAAATCAATAATTGATTATCACTTACATCCTCTTCAGTGGCCAGTATAAACTCTCCGATATAATAGAAAAATCCGATAAAACAAAAAATGACAAGAATAAAAATATGAAGGGTTAGGCGAGCATCTCGAAGCTTTTTTGATGATTTTTGGCTGGAAAATCGTCCTTTTTAGGTCTAGATTATTGATTTTTGCTAAAAATCGATAATTAACTTACAAAGAATTGCTATGAGACACTTTTCTAGCTCTTATCATTACTAGAGCAATTCTGGAGTACATGTAGATAATTGATAAGCCGACAGTGAAAAAAGAGGCGATTACGGTGAAGGAGAAGACCTGGAAGAGTGGCTGATAAGGTGATATTGTTATCAGGTCCCGGGGAGCCCTACCTGTTGATGTGTCTTACTGGCAACTGTAAATAGTGTAATCTCATTTTCAAAGTAGGCATCTGAATTCAGAAGCGCTGGGAGGTAGATGATAAGTGATAAGAGCCAATGGCCAAGGATTAGGAGACTTGGAGGGCAGTGATTCAGGCGCTGAAAGGATTTGGATTCTGAATTTTAAATTCTATGTGAAATTTGAGCAAAAATGGAGCATTTTGAGCCAATTTAAGCCATTTTTGACTCATTTTGACCGATTTCAAGCCAAATTCTCATTGGAGCGCACTTCCATCAAGTTAAAAATCAACTCACATAATTCAGTGTCCCATGCGAATGACAAACTGTTAAAAACCTTTGAGTCGTTATCAAAAACACTCCATAACACCGCAAAGTGAACATAAATGGGCCACTGTTGGTGTAGGCCAGTGCTGAGTAAGGTGATAAGGAGTAGATTAGGAGATTGCCGATGGAAAAGTATCTGGCGGCGATTAGGGAGGAGAAGATGGTGATGGTGGAGATGTCGGCGAGGCCCTGGAGGGAAAAATGGGGAATCGGGGAAAAATAGGGTAAAAATGGATGAAAATGGCCTAAAAATGGTTAAAAATGCCAAAAATAGGTTAAAAATGACCAAAAATAGCCAAAAAAGGGGAAAAATGACCATAAATAAGAAGAAGCCCTCATTATTTCGGCTAGATCTTCATTTTTAGGTTCAGAAGACGTGAGGGATTCTGAATCTAGTCTGGTGACTTCTGAATTCTAGAAGCTTCTGAAAATGAGCTCAAATGGAGCATTTTGAGCGAAAGGACGAGATTCAGAAGCCTAGATTCAGAAGCTAAAACTGCAACTCTCAAGTTTGCGCGTCAAGTTTGGTGTACTCGGAAAGATGGTGATTGCACAGTTTTCAAACTACAGTAGTCCAGATACTATGCTTTTCGAATTTGCGCGTCAAGTTTGGTGCATTGAAACTCATGCCTGAGATTCAAAATCCTGAGATTCAAATGCCCGAGATTCAAAATCCTGAGATTCAAAAGCCTGAGATTCAAAAGCCTGAGACGAGACTAAAAAGCCCGAGATTCAAAAGCCTGAGATTCAGAAGCCGTAGATTCAAAAGCCTGAGATTCAAAAGCCTCAGATTCAGCATCCTGATATTCAGAAACCTAGTATCCCTTCTGCCTCACCTGTGACACCAATAACGTGTAATACGGATTCTGAAATGTCTTGTGTTTTCCTCGCGAGACCACAAAATCCAAAAGAATAAAAATATAGACGGGCATCAAAATAAGCGTCTCATAGATGAACAAATCCATTTGCCATGTTGGAGTCAACATTCCAGAATATTCGGATTCTGAGGAAGGGATTCTGAAATTTGTCTCGAAACTCATAGCTAGTGATAAGGTGATAAGATGATATTTTGATATCAGATAAGAAATGGGCGGAGCTTGAAGCGTCATCTTATCAGAATGTTATCAGTAGTCTGATAACATTCCGGTCAGATGGGCTTCTGATAATCAGAAGACTAGGCAGAGAGAAAAATGAGTAAGAGTATGCGATTTTCTCACATGGCTCACTTGTTATTCGAGTTATACTTGGTGGGAATTTGAAATTTTGATCTTGGGATTCAGAATCTGCTTAGTTCTAGTACGATGCTCCGAAACGACGGTTAAAAAAAAATTTTTTATTCAAAAAAAAAAAATTTCAAAAAAAAATTTTTTTTTTCAAAAAACCGCCGTTGACTTCTTTATCATGCTGATACTGTTGATTCTTATCTGAAAATCCCAAATTTTTAAATTTTTTTCTGAAAACTCAAAATCCCCACCTTTTCCCCACAAAATCCCCTTTTTATCCTGTGTTGAACATCCTTGTTCAAGGTGATAAGCATGATTGGATTGATAAACGAAAAATTGCCAGACACCGTGGGATAGTACAAGCGGAATGCTTTGAGACGGGAGCGCTGAAGGGAATCGAAGAGTTGTGTCTAGGTTGTGCCAGTCTCACGTCTTCATCAAAAGAGAGAATGTACTCGCCGAGGTAGTAGAAGAAGCAGATGATGCAGAAGAGGATCAAGATGAAGACGTGGAGGGTTAGACGGGCGTCTTGGATTCGTTTTGAGGACTTTTTGCTGGAAATTGGGAAGTTTTAGGGTTCTGGAGGCTAGGAATTGGGTCAATGGGTCAGATTTGGGTCAAACTTGGGAGAAAAGTGGGTTAGGCCCCCAGTAGTGCTCACGTGAGCCAGTTTTTAGGCCTGGTATCAAATATTGCGGTCCTGCGGTGATTATCACCCGATGGGTCCCGCCACGAAAATGGTTTCTGACTGAAATACGGCTTCTGGACGAAGTTTTGTCACTTTTCGGTCATTTCCAAGCAAATTTCATCATTTTTCACCAATTTCCAATACAAAACATTCGTTCTAACGCTTTTTCTAAAAAACACTTATTATTGCCGTCCCGCGACGATTATCACCCGATGGGTCTCGCCACGAAAATGATTTTTGCTTGAATAACGGCTTCTCGACAAAGTTTTACCACTTTTTCTGATGAAAACAAGTATGATTAGGCATTTGCAACCAAATTCCAGGAGTTCTTACTGATTTTCAATACAAAAACATGCAAATCAGGGTATTTTGACGCTTTTTCTCGAAAAAAGCGATTTTTTTCAAATTTTTGGTGGAAACTGCTGGAATTTGGTTGGAAATGACTAAATTCACTCGTTTTCAACAGGAAAAGTGAAAAAACCGTATCTAAAAGCCATTATTCAGCCAGAAACCATTTTCGTGGCGAGACCCATAAGCCTTTTGGATCCTAACCCACTCTTTTCCCAAGTTTGACCCAAATCTGTCCCACTGACCCATTCTCACCTCGCTTCTGCCACCCTTCTCGTCCTTATCATCACCAATCCGATCCTCGAATACATTATCATTATCGATAAGCCAATGGTAAAAAACGATAGGGCTACGGTAATGGAGAATACTTGTGCGTGTCGGCCACTTGTCATAATGAATAGAGAAATTGGATTTTCAAAGTAAGCATCTGAACTTAAAAGTGCGGGGAGGTAGATGAATAGGCCAATGGACCAGTGGAATAGACCGAGAAGGATTGGGGGACAGTGGTGCAGGTGCTGGAATCGGGAAGTTGTCATTGGAGCGCACTTCCCATACACTCACGTAGTTCAGTGTCCCGTGTGATCGACAAACTGATAAGTAGCGTTGGGTAGTGATAAGGAACACGCCGACGATTCTTATAGTGAATAGGAATGGGCCACTGTTGGCGTAGAAGAGGGGCATAAAGGGGGATAGGGAGAAGAGGAAGTTGTTGGCGATGGAGAAGTATCTGGCGAGGATTAGGGAGGAGAAGATGGTGATGGTGGAGATGTCCGCGAGGCCCTGGAGGGAAAAAAGTGAAATTTTGGGGAAAATAGCCAAAAAAAAGGAAAAAGCCCTTATTATTTTAGTTAGACCTTCATTTTAAGGTTCAGAAGACGTGAGGGATTCTGAATTCTAGAAGCTTCCAAAAATGAGTTCAAATGGAGCATTTTGAGCATAGTTGGGTCAGATATTAGGATTCAGAAGCTTAGATTCCCCTTTAACAAAATCGAAAGATCAGAAGATCAACATCAATCTTGTTTTTCAGAGAATTTTGAGTTTTGTTAATTTGCTCACTGGAGCATGTTGTTTTGGCTGTAGTGTCAGAGGGATTCTGAAGTTTGGTCGTGAATTCAGGAACTCTAGACTTCCATCTGAATCCAGACTCATCTGAATCCTGAATCCCAGACTCTCATCTGAATCCTGAATCCCAGACTCTCATCTGAATCCTGAATCCCAGATTCTCATCTGAATCCTGAATCCTGAATCAGAGACTCATCTGAATCCTGAATCCCAGATTCTCATCTGAATCCTCTCACTATCACCTTATCAGCCTTGGCGCCCTTCACAAAATATATTCTCCCCGGCCGGGAATTGAACCCGGGTCTCGCATGTGACAGACGCGGATACTCACCACTATACTACCGAGGACGCGGCGGAATGGCGCGCGGAGTGCAGTGACAAGAGCGCGGCGGCAGGGCGCCACTCACCTGTGACACCATCAAACTGTAATAGGGGCTTCTGAATCTCCGTCTTGACAGCATGAAATCCAACAAGATTACTGTATAGATAGGGATCAGAAGAACAGTTTGACAGATGAAAACATCCATTTGCCACGTGGGAGTGAGCATTTCTGGAAACTTCTAAAAAATCAGAAGTTTGAAGGATTCAGAAGACAATCAAGAGATAAGAAAAAAAGAAAAAGATACAAAAAAGTTTATAGCGGGTTATAGCGGTAGTGTTGTAGGAGGCGAACGTTTAGCTGTGTCTTGAAAAAACTGGCTCTCGAGAGCTCAGGGAGCCGGGGCGGCAGGTGGAGCTCCGTCGCACTTCATGTTGATCATGAACACGTTCGGGCGGACTCCGGGCTGCTTGAACACCTCGACGGCGTCTTGGTCGTTGGCGGTGCACTGGAAGTGGATATGGGGATTCTGGGGGCTTCTGGAGGGGGCGGGGCTTGGGGGATTCTGAATTCAACGGTGATTTTTGGAAAAATTGAGCGAGAGGGCTAGATTAAGCTAGATTAAGCTAGATAAACTGTCAAAAAAGGCGAAAACGGATTCAGAAGACGTCAGGGATTCTGAATCCTCATGGTGATTTTTGACATTTTGAAGCTAGGTCAAGTTGGGGTTAGATTGAGCTAGATTAAGATGAGAACGGATTCAGAAGACGTCAGGGATTCTGAATTCTCTAGCCATGATTCAGAAGACCTCCATAGATTCTGAATCCCACAAGCTGGGCTTCTGAATTCTGAATTCTGACTCATCAAACTTTTGCTTAGGTGGGAAAAAAAGGAACTTGTGTTTTTCTGATCTCACTGATACGTTATCAGTGATACTCACTACTTTGCAATTTTTCAAAAGACGTCAGAATCACTGGAATCAAAATACAACGAAAAAGACAAAAATTTGAAAAAAAAATTTTTTTTTCAAATTTTTTCAATTTTTCACAGTTTGTACAGATCAAAGATAAAACGTACTATTCTTGGAATTTTCTCGAAATTTTTAATTATTTTCGTATTTTCCAACTTCAAAAGCTGTTTTTTTCTCACAATCCCGCAGAAAAATCTCTGAAAAATGGGCACAAACAAGCAGAATTCAGATTCCAGGGATTCAGAAGACGTGACGGCTTCTGAAGGCGTCAGAGGGATTCAGAAGGCGTTAGAAAGATTCAGAAGACCCTAGAAAAGATTCAGGAGACCCCAGAATACCTCGACATAGCTAACAGCCAATTTGTCGTCTTTCATGACGGACTTCCTGCGAACGACGACCAGATTCAGCGTGAAGCCCGGGTTGATGAAGTCGACGTTGGGAGTGGTGCTGGAAAAGGATCCAAATTCAGATGACGTCAGAGGAATCCTCACTTATAAGTCTCCACATTGGTCGTCTTGACCTTGATAGCGAATCTTGTCTGCGATTCGTTGATGATCTTGATGCTCGCCTGACCCTCAGGAGCCACCCATTTGATGAACGAGGTGCTGGAAGTGATAAGTTATCACTAATTGATCAGTTTCTTCTTTGAAAGTGATAACTTCTTTATCACTAATCACTAAAACTTACTTGAAAGTGAGGGACATTGTTTGCAAGCGCTCGGCGTTTCACTCTCTTCAGTGCAAAACTGGAGGAAAGAGAGATTCGAAGGGGAGGGGCTATCAGTGGCCACGTGGAGGTGATACGGACAGGGTGGGGTTCACGTGAAAAAGGGAAAAGGAATAGCTGATAAAGAGAGGCAGCTGATAATAGTTATAGTTGACGTGAAGGAATGTTAGGAGTTGACAATGAATCCTTCCTCACAAAAGAGCCCCTGAATTCAATTTCCAGTCATCTATTGTCCTTTTTCCCGCTATAAAAGCCCTTATCACCTTATCATAACTCTATCAATGATGCTTTTGTTGTCCCTTCTTCCAGCTCTGATAGCTGCAGAAACTCGTCCAAAGCGACAAGTGCTGCTTTATGAGAATCAGAACGATATCTATGAGCATAGATGGCCAAATTCCACTGTTAACTTTTACTTTGATTATTATGAGTTTGGTGAGATAGATAATGTGATAAGTGATAAGAATCTGTTTTCCAGACTTTGCATCCCGGGACGCTGTAATCCGTGGAATGCAGGCCATCGCTGCTCATACCTGTATCACATTTACCAGTGCCCCAGCAAGAATAAGTATCCGAATGTATTCCGAGAATGATGGAACTTGTCGTGCTGTTATCGGAAGAATGAAAAGAAACCAGATCTACAACTTCAACAATGGATGCTATAGTGCTGGAGATGCGGTTCATGAGCTCACCCATGCTCTTGGATTCATGCATGCTCATCAGAGACTTGACAGGGACTTGTACTTGAACATGAATATGAGTCAGTACTTGGGGACAGAGTGGGAAAATCAGTATGAGATCTTCCCGGAGCAGATTGTACTGGTGCCGTATGACTATGGAAGTATCATGCAGTACTGGGGCACACCCGATGAGTTCACGCCTAAAAATCCGGAATACCAGAATACAATGGGGTCAAGTGTAGTGGCCTTCTATGATTATCAGATGATCAATAGATATTACAACTGCTTCTGTGCTGATAAGCATGCAATCAACTGTACAAATCATGGATATCAGAATCCGAGAAACTGCTCCAAGTGCAATTGCCCGTGGGGTTACGGTGGAGATGACTGTAGCCGGAGAGCCGAGCCAGGAGCAACTCTAGAAGCCAGTGAAGCTTGGAAGCCTTTGAATGTCTCCCTGGATGCTGGTCATCGGATGTATAAAGGGAATATGACTAGGCAAATCGACTTTGTCTATCATTTCCTCTGGATTACGGTGAATAGCAGTATTATCGTTGCATCTGAAAGTTGCCGCTCGCGTTCAAAATTTCAAATTGGCGCGCACGATATCTCGCACCGAAAACTACAGTAAGACGTGTATTTTTCAGTGTTTTTGGGCTGTTTTCGAGTAAATTTTTGACAGAAAATGTGAAAAATGCAAGTCTTACTGTAGTTTTCGCTGCGAGATATTGTGCGCGCCAATTTGAAATTTTGAATGCGAGCGGCAACTTTCAGGTGCAACGGCAATAGCTGTATAGCTCCATTGGGTCTTACAGTAATCTTATTTTCCAGGCCCCTGCCAACAAAACAATCGAAGTCAACATTGAATCCTTCTCAAATGTCCCTTGCGAACATGGCTGCAAACAAGGCGGTTTTGAAGTGAAGACTCTCAAAGATCCACGGCTAACAAGTCCCCGACAGTGCTGTCCGGATGGTGTGAAAGTGTATAGAACGGAGAATAACCCAACAATTGTGATGTTTTTCAATTCGGAAGGGCTCGATGAGTATAGACTTTCTTATCGATATGTTGATATGTTGACAAAAAGTGAATAAATTGTGTATGCAAATAAATGTTTAACAAAAGCACTGCAGTTATATTCTCTATTCATGACTGTTCTGGTATAAAAGCACTTTGAAATTGGGAGAATTATATCAAAATGAATTCGAATTCAATTTTCCTACTGAGTCTGCTGACAATTTCAGCCATTCTAGCTTCCGGGAGATCAACTGATAATGATATTGATCTAGAGCTAGGAAAATCCAGAAAGCTTCATCTGGATCCTACAATGTCTAGAGACAAGCGACAAGTTCTAATATTTGATCATAATCTTTATGGAAGAAGATGGCCAGATGGAATAGTCCATTATTACTTTGATGAGGAGCTAGGTGAGTTGATCTTATCTTTCTTATCAGTATCAATGGTTCCAGACCCACGAGTCAAGGACTCAATCCTCCGAGCTATGGAGAAGATCTCTAACAACACTTGTGTCACTTTCACAACCTCTCCAGCAGATAAAATGATAAGAATGTACTCGAAGAACCTTGGAAAGTGCTATTCAGTCATCGGAAGAACCATAGCCAATCAGGAATTTGTGTTCGACTATGAATGCTATTCTGCCGGATTAGCAGTTCATGAACTAACCCATTCCCTTGGTTTCATGCATGCTCATCAGAGAGCTGATAGGGATAAGTATTTGGATGTTGATATGGATAAATTCTGGGGGACCGAGTTGCAAGATCAGTATCGGATCTTCAAGGATCAGAAGATCCTGGTGCCGTATGACTATGGAAGTGTTATGCAGTACTCGGGAGATGAGTAAGCACACTTTCTGAACTCAACGGACCTTGAGCTTTCAGTGACACCTTCTCCGCTAAAAAGATGAGTAACCAGTATTCAATGGGCTCGGAAGTCGTTGCCTTTTATGATTACCTGATGATCAATATGTTCTACAACTGCTCCTGCCCCAAGCCAATCAGCTGTCAGAATCATGGCTATCAGAATCCTACCAACTGCTCCAAATGCAACTGCCCTTGGGGTTACGGTGGAGATGACTGTAGCCAGAGAGCCGAGCCAGGAGCAACTCTTGAAGCCAGTGAGGCTTGGAAGCCTTTGAATGTCTCCCTGGATGCTGGATATCGGATTTTGGATGGAGAGAGAGATACGCAGATTGACTATACCTATTATTTCTTGTGGATTACGGTAGGTCGCTCCAACATTTTTTCACTGACATTTATCTCAGGCCCCCGCCAACAAAACCATCGAAGTGAAAATGGAAGACTTCTCAGGTGTCCATTGTGAAAATGGATGTCGTCGAGGTGGATTCGAAGTGAAGACACTTTCAGATGCCCGACTAACAAGCCCCCGACAGTGCTGCTCGGATAGCCTGAAAGAGTATAGGTCGAAGAATAACCCGACTATTGTGATGTTCTTTAACTCGGAAGGATTGGATCAATATCAGATGTCTTATCGATATGTTGATAAGTAATTTATGCAAGAGAAAATGAAGATTTCGAACGAATTTTTCAATATTTCATTTTTTTTAATTTCACATGTTATAAAATTTCCCTATTTTCTGAAAAATAGTCCAGCAGCTTGAAATCAAATAATCATTATCTTCAATTGATTCCCAATTCGAAAAAAAACTTCCGCCGGCGGTGTTCTATGCAAATGCGCTCCACCGAACACTTGCCGCTTCTTGTCATTTGAAGCATAATCCACAAGTTTTTTTAGGATGACAGAAAGCTTAAAGTTTGTTCCTTTATCCTATATCAATCAGTAAATTTCCCATGAAAAATAAAAATGTCTTCGTGTTGTTAACCCGACAATACACTTTAAAAAGTTCATAATGAGTGCAAATGGGAGAAGAGACGCAGACACAACGATGACAAATGCTTTTATCTCTGTTTTCCAATAATTCTTATCATTTTTTCAGCAAAATGTCTATCAACAATTACAATCAATATTTACCCTCAAAATACTTCATGCGTTATGCAATTCAATGCCTTCCACACGGGACCCCTCTGGAAATTAGGCCATGTTCCGAAGAGGACTTTGTCAGGGATAATGAAGAAGATCTCTTGAAGCTTTTAATGGCTGATAATCATATCAGTGAGTTTTTGATTGGAAATTTCGAAAAAAAAAGAGACAAATCTCAGAAATCTACGGGTCCGCAGCAGAATTCGCTCAAAATTTGGCGAATTTAAAACAATTTTCGAGTTTCCATTCATGGCGTTTTCTTCCAATGTGTGTTCCTTATTGTGTAAGTTCAAATGGGTCTTGTCACGAAGTTTCAAGTGGTTTCAGAGAGATCCGAATATTCTGGAAACTTTTGACGGAGAAAGAGTAGTAAGAAGATGGGAGATTTTCATATGCTTACAAAAACTGATATTTGATAAGTTTGATATGATTGTGAGTATATTATTGCCGTCCTGCGGCGAGTCACCTGGTGGGTCTCGCCACGAAAATTTCTGGCTGAAATACGGCTTCTGAACTTGGTTTTGACACTTTTTATGATGAAAATGGGTAAGATGACGTGAATTCAATCATTCTAGCCAGTGAAATTGAGATGTTTTTGGTAAAAAACGGCGAAATACTCGAAAATGCATTTTTTTGTACTCAAATTTGGTTGAAAATTATTGAAGACATGTATTTGTACCCATTTTCATCAGAAATAGTGCCAAAACCTTGCCCAGAAGCCGTAATCAAGCCAGAAATCATTTTCGTGGCGAGACCCAACAGGTGACTCGCCGCGGGATGGCAATAAAATGAGTGAATTTTGGAAAATAATTTTTTTTACAGGCTAAGAATCCGATAGGACGAGCATGCATGGCGTTTTACCTGAAATCGATTGCAATGAGTGATAAGAACTGGCACAAATTCATTCAGGTTGAACATCTTGATAGTTTGAAAATGATAGTTGATCTTTGGAAGCAAGAAGTACATAAAGTGAGTAGATGGACAACTAGATAACTATATCGTTAAAAAAAATTGGGGCGCACGATATCTCGCAGCGAAAACTACAGTAAAACGTGCATTTTTCAGTTTTTTGGGTTATTTTTGAGTGAATTGTTGTCAGAAAATGCGAAAATGCAATAATGCATACAGAAACAGTCCGAAAAACTCGAAATTAGCCAGAAAACACTGAAAAATACACGTCTTACTGTAGTTTTCGCTACGAGATATCGTGCGCGCCATTTTGAAATTTTGAATGCGAGCGGCAATGTTCAGATGCAACGATAACATTATCGTTTTAAAAAAATTTGGGCGCACGATATCTCGCAACGAAAACTACAGTAATGGGTTTTTGAGTGTTTTTCGACAGTTTCCGAATGAATTATTGCATTTTTGCACTTTCTGACAAAAATTTACTCGAAAACAGCCCAAAAACATTGAAAAATGCGAATCTTACTGTAATTTTCGCTGCGAGATGTCTTGCGCGCCATTTGAAATTTTGAATGCGAGCGGAAGTTCTCAGATGCAATAATCATAGAGAATTATAAAGATTTTCAGAAAATCAAAGAAGTCTCGATGAAGGGAGATGAATATTACACTTGGGGAGCGGTTCTTAAAATAATCAAAGAAGGATTCGATTCAGTTGATGCTGAAAGTGCAAATATTATAAAAAATATGATAACTGATGCTTACCGAACGAATCTGACAAAAAAAACAATCAAAAGATCTCTATTTGATGATCAGTAGTTGCATCCTCTTGAATCATCTTATATCTATTTGGTACAGCGCATGGAATCCGGTGGGTTATAACAACTGATTAGACACTTTATCAATGAAGTCTAATTTGTTCTTCAGAACCCCATCCCATCAGCCTTTGAACTATTCATCGACGGAAACCTCCAATGTTTTATGCTGTCCAAGGAGATTCATGGCAATTTCATTGAAATTAAAAGTCTTCTAGATGAAAGTGACAACATCAGGAACCAGAAAGGAGTACTGATAAATGTTCCGATGACTCGAACGAAATTCTTCTGTGCTCCAATTCTGGCACCCAATGGGAAGTTCTACAAGTTGGCTGTTGATGGTCTGGATGAGCTGTTGAAGAGTCTGGTGTTCGGGGAGAGGGTTTTCCAGAAGATGAAAGATTGGAAAGATATCGAGTTTCTGTTCGACACTCTGAAACCCGTTTTTGACTCGGGAAGAGTAAGTTGTATGCATTATCGTTGCATTTTCAAATTGGCGCGCAAGATATCTCGCAGCGAAAACTATGTGCATTTTTCAATTTTTTTTTCGAGTAATTTTTTGTCAGAAAATGCAAAAAAAATGCAAATCTCACTGTAGTTTTCGCTGCGAGATATCGTGCGCGCCAGTTTTGAAATGCAACGATAGTAAAGCATTCCAAATAAAATCACACATTTTCAGAAAATGCCTTACCTTCTTCCGAATGATATGATAACATCCATTCTCCAAAACACTTCAAATTTCCTCTCGCCCTATTCCAAAAACCCTGTAAAACCAATGAGAGCCTTTAAATCAAAAACACTCACTACTAAAAACCTCAAAAAGGAGCTTATGTTTCTGGAAATACCAAACTTGCTCCCAGATGTCTGTGATTTCGCATCGGAAGCTGCCGAATACTCGAGAAAACGTGGACAGACGGACGTGGCAGTGGCCATCGTGCATTGCGTCTTCCGATGTTTGTGCCAAAAGTTTCCTTATGTAAGTTACCTTCTTATCATTTACATATCACTTTTTCTTAAGCTGGACGAGTTCTGGTATATCCAGAAGTACAGCGAGATAGATGAGGAAAGTGCCAAAGATCGGGGTGCACCGTCTTTTAAAAACACCTCCTGGCGGGATATTGACTTTGATAAAGTTCAAGTGATCCGGGTTTCTGATAAGGTGAGTGATTATTGATTGGAGGAAAAAGTTAAGCTTAACCTTTAAAGATCAATGACTACAAATTGCTATGTTCTGGAAGAGCTCTTCGAGACAATGGACAAATGACAATCGAAGCTCTAGCAAACGCAAAGATGTTCTTTGGAACACTTGAAGAACATCTATTAGAACTAGATGAGGTTTCATCAAAGGCATGGGAGAACATTGCAAACGTGAAACATTCACTGAAGCAACAAGAAAAGAATATGACTACGAAAGTGTTTCTTGTGGATGTGGAGGTGTCCCGAAGCGCTCGGAACAAGAACGTTGCTGACGTTCCTGCTCACGACGTAATTAATTCTATTGGACAGACGACATTTTTTGAAACCATTGAAAGTTTCTCGGCAAGCTCTTTTTTTTCCGAAATCTTTCAAGCGGTTTAGTTTCAGAACTCTTGCAACTACAAGAACCGAATCTACCTTCGAACGTTTTCAACCAGCGCCTATTGTCGTGACGAGACCCGTCGGGTTTTTACTCAGGAACTTCTAGATATCATTCCGATTCTGTTGAAGCAACAAGGAAGTTCTTTGAATGAAAGCAAACTTGCCAGTTATCAAGCGCATTTGGGAGATGAGACTCTACTTTTGCACGGAGTCAGCCAGATTCTGGAAGATTTCAATATCAATAAGGAGTTGATAACACTTGTCCCTGATATCGGCTACACAGTGACTAAAAATCAAATGTGTGTTGATTCCGGATGCCCTACAGTTCAGTTTCTTACTCCAAATCGACAGCCCGCGATGACAGTTTCAATGGCTCATTTTCACATTTTCCAGTCAGTGGCTTGTGATATGAGCTGGAAAACAATAGACGCGAGCTTAATGAAAGCTATAATTGACGAGATGAAGGATTTGAATCACGAGGAATATGTACTTGTGTGCCGGGTAGAAAAGAGCATTGAAATGCTCAAAAGGCACCCGAATTATCTGGAAACCAAGGAGAAGCATTTGCTAACTCCACTCATCAAACTCTACGATGCTGACTTCAACGATAGTGTTTCCCTTCGATTCGTTTTATCAGAACTTCAAGAGCATGGAATCGAAACAAGCAAGTTCAGCGAAGAAGTAATGAAACGACTCGAACATCACGAGATACCGGCTTGGGAGGCTCGTGTTCTGTTTCTTTGGATTTGGATGGATTTGTTTTTCAACGGAAATGAGCAGGGGCTGATGAACAGTGTGATAAGCGGTTGGATGCATAAAGTTCCGATTCCGGTTTGGGAGAGGAAGGATGATGTGGCGGTGAGGAGTTTAGAATATTTTCCCTCAAACTGCGACTTGATTTTCAGCATGTACTGAGCAGAAGGAACAATAAATATGTCAATTATTGGAAGCAGTTGGCTTGTGAGCATCTTGATGATATGGGTGAGCTTCTAGCCTAAGTCTTTTCTCTTTCAATGGTTCCTTTGATTCTAGCCAACTCAACCCGCTGTCCAGTATGTCATGACTGGCTCAAAGACTCGGATTATAAAAAGTATATTATACGAGCAAAAACCTCCAATTTGATGTTCCGCCAAGAGTTCCCCGATGATTACAAACAGTTGGTTGAAGTGATAAAAGAGAAGACTATGTCTAGCAACGAAGTAAGATCAGAGCCGGTGATAAATCTTTTGCTCCATGACATCATTGTTCCGTTTCGGATTGGGAAAATGGTTGATAAGCTGATGAGTGAGGAAGATTATAAGTTTTATGGAACATATGACGATGCGGAAAGGTACAGAAAGTTCGAGAAAGCAGTGAGGTACATGATGGAGGAGGAGGATGATGTTCCCGAATTTCCTGAATCTTCCGAATGTCAAAACTTGGATTCAACGTCATCTAAAGTAAAGGAGAAGCTTCCTGAAACATCAGAAGATTCCCATGCAGCTTTTGCAAAACCTTCAGAAGAGATTCCGGAAGCTTCTTCAACAGAATCCACCAAAACGAAGAAAAAGAAGAACAAGAAGAACAAGAACAAGAAGCAACAGGAATCTCAAGAACCTGAGTCAGAAGGTGCTGCTGACAAATCAGAGCCATCAGTTGACCTGACCGAGTGTATAAAGTGCCCGCAAATTAGATATTTCTGTGAAGAAGCAAAAGCGAAGCTCAAGACTTCAAAAAATAAGAACTCAACGCTGCAAGCGAAGTTATCGGCAAGCGAAAAGAGGCTGCGTGAGATGACGGAAGAGAGAGATCTTCAAACAGGGCTCCATAAAGCTTCCCAGGCAAGAGTTCAAGCTTTGGAAGCGGAACTTGAAAGGTAAATGTTATCAGTTATATCTCGCATTCCACTACTTTTCAGCCTCCGCCAATCCTCTGAAGCTTCTATATCTCAACTAACCCGGAAAGTAGCTGATTTGGAGAAACTTAGTGACGACAAAGATGAAGCGATTCGAGCTCTCAAAGCCCATGTCCCACTCGGAGCTGAGGTTGATGTCAGGCTGTTGGCAGATTGTCGAGATGCGCTGATCGACCTGCAGAATCAGCAGGATGTCATTAAAAGTCACGATGAGAATGGTATGAAGATAGCTGACAAGTTGTACCTGAAGCTGTGGAATCTGACAAAGGATACGAGGATTCGGGGAAAAGCCAATTGGTATCTAGTGGATTTCAAGGAAAAGTACTCGGAATATGAACATGCAGTTGAGAGGAATATCAAGTATATTTAGGTAATTTCTAATCTTATTTTCATTATTTAGAATGACCGATTTCAGAAATCCCTAGTCATCACTCGAGCCGAGCTACCAATCACACCTGTGAAGCCAGAGATTCCAGCTGTGTTTCAAGAAGAAATCGATAAAGCTCTAGAAGCTTTGAGGATTCAGGAGCACGAGAAGGTAGCTCAACGAGCCAATGATCCTGAACCGGAAATCTGTCAACTGTGCATGGTGAACAAGCTCACGGACGAAGCGTTCGAGTGTCCGGAATGCAGGAATCAGTATTGTAACCCATGCATTGAAAAGTGGTGGTTGAGGAATAAGAGCTGTCCGAGTTGTAGGGATAAGTGGAATTGAAGGTTCTTTTTTTGGTTTTATGAAACAAGAAAATAAATCAATGAATAATTTTTTAAGTGTTAAGCTGTTATCAGTTAAGGCACTGAATGCTGCATTCTTATCATCCGAAACGGTTGAATCCTTCTCGTCGCCCACAGCGAAACTTGACTACTTTGAGTTATCGATTGAGTTGTCACAGTTGTGCTAGTCCGCTTAACAGTATTCTGAGGAGAGTAATTGCAGTCTTGAGAATTCTTAAAATGGGTTTGAAGAAAAGTCCGGAAACAAAGGGGAGAGCTGTTGTTCTGGACCTAAAGTTCACAGTTATCCTTGAAGGGGAAGGGGACTTGCCTCACTATTAAACCCAAGGTAAATGATAGCATTCGAGGAACAATTGATAGTGAAGCAAAGTGGAATTAGGAAGAACCATTCCACTTTTTGGCCTTTGAAAACTTCAGGAAAGACTCGGAAAAGGATCCAGACGAACATGTAGAAAAGTAGGATCACACTGAATTGGACGGCGTATCTGGAAGGGAAATGCTCGTAAATCCCCACTAAAAGCTCGTAAATCTACACAAGCTTTTCGTAAATCCACCCTGACATAATTCCCTCACCTAACTTTGTCCTTTGACCTAGTAAGGCTTGACCTAGATTGGCATGACCTACATTGAGACGAGGACCTAACCTTGACTTTAACCTTGACGTTCCGCTTCAATCCCTTCACCTAGCTACAGTAACCATTGACCTAGATACAGAAACCCTTGACCTTCCCCGACACTAGGAGCCTGTAAATCTACATGAAAGCCCCGTTAATCTACCCCAGCTCCTCGTAAATCTACACTGTTCCCTGTAAATCCACCCCTACCTTATATCCCTCTTCCTCCTCGCTTTATGCTGCTCATCTGGAGTGCTCCTATGAATACTCATGAAAATCTGAAGATTTCCTGATAAAACTGATAATGAAATTGACTCACAAAAAGATAACACATTCCTGAAATGATAGTACTAATCATGTTCAACGGCAAGTCCAAATCATTAGAATAGTTGTGAACTTTCGGGATTTCATAATAGGACCAGCCAAGGATTTCCTGGTCGAAGAGGAATCTGAATAAGAATTTTTTGGAATCTTCTGGAATCCCAAAAACTCACGAACAACACGGATTTGTGTATTGTGACGTGTACATGGCTAGAAAACAGATGGGAATGAGAATAACAAAAATTAGGAGGGTAGTGGTGAAAGTGAAGAAGGTGTGACGTTGGAGACAGATTACGACGAATCTGAAGCTCGTAAATCCACACTAGAAACCCGTAAATCTACCCCAACCTTTCGTAAATCTACCCCAACCTTTCGTAAATCAACCCCAACCTTTCGTAAATCCACCCACCTATTCACAGCCATAACCATTTGCGTAACTGTCTCAAAATACCAGCAAAACATGAAAATCGACCCTAGCAACAGTGTCCATCGCTCTTTCTTTGTTTCAGCTACCAGGAAGCTCTGAAACTCCAAATTTCAGCAATTTTCTTGGTCCCAGGACGCCTTACATGTGTAATTATAGCCGGAGCCAGGTAAAAAGTGGCTAATGACATTTGTATGATATCTGAGCAGATATTGAAAAAGGCAATGATATAAACTTGGTTTTTCCGGGTGACAAAGGCCAGCCGGAACACTGGGAAAAGGGCGAGAAAGTTGAGAATCAAGCCGAAAAAGGAGATAATTGCAAGGAAAGAGCCGAGGAGGACACGAGCTGAGAGCAGTTGCCACATTGTGATAAGCAGTGATAAAGAGTGATAAAGAGTGATAAACAAAAGGAAATGGAAATGGATGTGTACAATTTTTTGTGGGTGTCTACCTTCTAGACATAACAATAGTAAGTATAGATACATTTCCTCTTGGTTCTTGAGAATCGGTGTTATCAAAACATTGATAACATTGGGGTCACCTGAACCCAAACTGTTAAGAAACCTTATCAGTGATAGTGATAAACCTGTTTTTTCCAGAAGAAATTTCTCAAAAGCTGCTGGACATCAGTGTTGAGGAAGATGAGGAAGAGAGGGTTGGCGAATGATAAGTTGCAAGAGATAAGAGGGTAGAGGAGTGATAAGCGACGGCGGGTGGGTTCCTGGAAAAGATCAAGGGTTACTGTATCTAAGGATTACTGTAGCCAGGTCAAGGTTACTGTAGCTAGGATAAGGGTTACTGTATCTAGGTCAAAGGAATGAAGCTAAAGGTCAAGGGGATGAAGCTAGAGGTCAAGGGTTACTGTAGCTAATGGTTACTGTAGCTAGGTCAAGGGGTTGAAGCTAGAGGTCAGGAGTTACTTTAGGTAAAAGGGATGAAGCTAGAGGTCAAGGGTTACTGTAATTAGGTCAAGGGTTACTGTAGCTAGGTCAAGGGGTTTAAGCTAAATGTCAAGGGGTTAAAGCTAAAGGTCAGGGGTTACTGTAGCTAAGGGTTACTGTAGCTAGATCAAAGGTTACTGTATCAAGGGCAAGAGTTACTGTAGCTTCACGGAACTATGTCAAATGTCAAAGTTAAGGTCAGAAAAGTAGGTCATCCAACTTACATCCACCCATTTTGCTCTGGAAATCACATAACAAGATAGCGAGAAAGACACGAATAACATGGTTGTCATTGATAAGACATGAACCCCAAATCGGACTTCTTGAGAGTTTCGGACCCTGAAAACTGAATGAGCTTGATGGTCCAACTCCCTTTTCTCACTTCCTGACACATCTTTCAATCTTGCGAAACATCCAAAGATAACGAAAGATTGCGAAATACATGACACAAGTCACCAGGATTCCGGAGAAGATGACTAGGAGGGTGCAGGTGCTGGCGATCTGAATTATCTTTGGTTTTATTGTTATCAGTGATAAGCTGATAACCTTGACATTCTGCTCGTTGGTTACAACTGTAAAAAAGTTGATGTGATCTGTGAAATAAGAGTCAGCAAGGAGAAGCGCTGGGGTGAAAGATAAGAATGATAGCATCCAGTGAAGGGAGATCAGCTTCAGGCTCGATAACTTTGAGAAAAACTGAACTGATAAGGTTTTCCTTATCACTAACCCCTTATCACTCACCAATTGTCCCTTGCTACTCGGCCAGCACACTATAAGATATCTATTCAGGGATATCAGCACTGTCCCAATATCTCTTATCATTAGGAGCTGGGGGCCAGTGCAATTGATAAATCTAGCGGAGCCGTATGGTTCTAGTGATAAGAGAATTGATCCGCCAAAGTCCCAGTAGCGTACTGATATCAGGAATATGTAGTAGGCTACTGTGGCAAAATCAGCAATTGCCTGAAGGGACCCTTATCAGCTCTTATCAGTGATAACACTTACCAATGAAAAGATGATTGTGTAAAAGTGTGATTGGAACACTGTCAAGCCTCGATTCACATATATCAGTGATAAGATGATAAGGTAAATTGGCATTATCAGTAGAGCTTCAAGGATGAGAAGATCGGTCTCCCAGAAGGGAGTTAGAAGCATGGTAGAAGTGACAAAGTAAAGATTTATCACAGACAGGGATAAATAATTGATAACAATTATCACCCAAAAAAACAAAAGAAAGTAGGCGTTACTGATAAGAAATGAGTTATCAGTGATTAGTGGTGTGGCCAAGGGATATGGTGACTTGATGGAGCATCTGTCTAGGAAAACCTGAATCCAAGTTGAATTTCTTATCACTAACCTTCTTTTTACATAACTGATTTCTTATCAGCTTCTGAACATCTCTATTTAAAGCCAATAAAGTGATAGGGTTGATATAGGAGAAGTTTCCAGAGACAATTGGGTAGTAGATTCGAAGGCTTCTACGACCAGAATCCTAAAAGTTGCAAGTGCGCTCTATTGGACTAGAGGGATTTACCACTGGATTATTGGCAAGGATGAACTCCATGAGATAATAGGAAAAGGTGATAAGGGACATGATCGAGAGAAGGAGGACGTGAACGGCTAGACGGACTTCCTGGTAGCGGAGGGAGCGTTGGCGGCTGAAAGTTTTCCTTATCAGTGTGATATCTTGATAACCATTAAAGATAGAGAAAAGTGATCAATTACAAAGTTGTAGAGGAGGTTTTGATTCACAAGTTTGCAATTGACAACTTTTCGTTATCACTGATAGCTGATAAGATATGAGAGCTTTAAAAAGTGATCAATTTCAAAGAGGTTTTGATCTTCATAGTTTCAGAGATATGATAGTGATAAGAAACTTACAAAACCACCACTTTCTTCGAGTTCATTCCATTCTTTCTTGTCACAAATAACACTTTCAATATCGAAAAATACATTATCAGTACTAAAATCCCAACTATAAAAAACGAAGAGACCACTATAATTGAGAACATCTGAAGTTCAATTGAGTTCGGTAGAGCGCACTTTCAATACCTGCATGTGGAGTTGAGAATTGATAATAAACAAGTTATCAGCGTTATCAAAATGTGCATTGCTCACCAGAAAAGCTGGGGTGTAGAGGAGACAAGGGATGAGCCAGTGGATAGCGACAAGGGTTAATGGGTGGAGGGAGGTGATTAGCTGCAAGTGATAAGGGCAGTGATAAGGAGAGTGATAAGAGCTGACTTACAGCGTTAAGGTATCCTCCATGCCTACAAACTGCCACGTATCTCTGAGCTGTTATCAGAAAGACACCGAACATTCTGATAGTGAAGAGCAGGGGGCCAGTGTTGGAGTGAAGGGAAGCCATGAATTCCAGCGAAAAAGTGATGTTGTTGGAGATTGCGAAATATCTAGCCAAGATAAGGTTAATGATAAGAGTGATAGTGAAGATATCAGCAATTCCCTGAAGATTCAGAAATTCTATTTTTGCCATCCCGCGGCGAGCCACCTGGTGGGTCTCGCCACGAAAATGGTTCCTGGCTTGATTGCTTGATACGACTTCTAGACAGGGTTTTTTTTATATTTTTTCTGATGAAAATGGGTACAAAAGCATGTCTTCAAGCATTTCCCAGCAATTTCCACCAATTTTCAGTTCAAAAACATGCATTTTTGGGTGTTTTGCCGCTTTACACCTCATTTTCACTGAAAATCGGTGGAAACTGCTGAAATTTTGCTGGAAATGACTGAATTCACATCATTTTACCCATTTTTATCATAAAAAGTGTCAAAACCTTGTCCAGAAGCTGGATTTCAGCCAAAAACCATTTTCGTGGCGAGACCCGGGATTACTGTACCTGAGAAATCACCAATGTATAATACTGACTTCTAAAAACCGCTTGTTTCCTTCTCGCCACCCAGATATCTATTATCAGTGATATATAGATAGGAAAGATTGTGATAGTTTGAAGGATGATAACATCCATTTGCCAGTAGGGGGTGAGCATGGCGAAAGACGTGAGTAACATTGTTATCAGCTTATCAGTGGGGCAGTGAAGCGTGTTTTGAAGGAGACGTGAGAATTCAGATGATGACGCTCTAGTTAGTCAAGATCATAGAGCATTTGGGTATGTTCTAGAAGGGTCAGAAGACGTGAGTCATCAGAATCCTTCAGAATCTCCAAAATCCTTCAGAGTCCCAGAATCTTTGGAATCTCAGAATCCTTCAGAATCCCCAGAACCCTTCTAATCCCTCTAGAATCACTGAAACCCTCTCGCTATCTCTTTTCGGTCTCTTATCAACTTATCAGCCGCTTATCACTAAACCGTTTCCCTATCAGTTTGTGATATTTTGTTCCGGGTTCCTACTTCCTCGTTTCACTTTTATTTACATATACATACATTAACAATTGATCTATTTAGCTAGAGAAAACGCGTTTTCTCATGACAATGAGCTCTTTTCGAATAGCCATCGGAGTTTTTCCTTTGGTTTCGGGGACCAGTTTCCAGGTGAAAATGATGAAGATGAAGGTGAAGAAGGTGAACATGAAGAAGGCGAATTGATGGATCAGGTTCTGGAAAAAAGGGGCGAGTTGGAAGTGCGCTCTAATGAGAAACTTACGTTGATGGGGAGGAAGGTCAAGCCAACAAGCCAATTGGCGATCCAATTACTGCTAGCCGATACTGCTGAAGCTCTTCCTCTCGATGCAGAATCGAATAGTTCCGATGTGAAAAACCATGGAATCGGACCAGGACCAAATGCAAATGTGACCACGAACATCAGGATGAACAGCACATTCACATAACTAGCCCATTGATACCCGGCATTTGATAAAGTCAAGGTGATAACGATAAGGATGGATGCTATGCACATGCCGGAGAGTCCAGCAATATGAAGACGCTTCCTTCCGAATCGAGGATGGTCGATTAGGAAAAGACAGGAGACTGTTGCGATAAGTTTGACGCATCCGAATCCAAGGGTGGCGTAGAGGGGGTCATTGCCGGAGAGGCCGTTTCGTTTGAAAATGAGCGTGGAGTAGAAGGTGACGGCACTTATTCCTGGAATTCGGATTTCAGTGTCATGTGATTTTCAGAGCCAAATGGGTGGTTGAATGACCTACTTCCCTGACCTAACTTTGACCTTTGACCTAGTTTCGTGAAGCTACAGTAGCCCTCGACCTTTCTTCAGAAACCCTTGACCTAGATACAGTAACCCTTAAATACAGTAACCCTAAACTATAGTAACCATTAGCTACAGTAACCCTTGACCCAGATACAGTAACTCTTGACCTAGATACATTAACCCTTAGCTACAGTAATCCTTGACCTAGATTCAGTAACCCTTGATCTAGCTACAGTAACCCTTTACCTTGTTACAGTAACCCTTGACCTAGATTTGGATGACCTACTTCCTTGACCTAACTTTTGACCTAACACCTTTGACCTAGTAAAGCGTGATCTAGATTGACATGACCTACTTTGAGATCAGGACCTAACCTTGACTTTAACTTTGACTTTTAGCTTCAACCCCCTGACCTAGATACAGTAACCCTTGACCTAGATACAGTAACCTTTGACCTTCCCTGACCTGAATCCCAGCCTTTACTCACCTGAAAACTGCTGACTGAACATCATCAGAATCGCCACAATCATCGGCCACTGATGCTCCCCTTTGAACAGTGTCAAGTACCCCGGCTTATGGGTCTCCACACTTTCCATTGTCTCCTGAACCATGTTCTCCAGCTCTTCCTCCACCTTATCATGGCCTCTCAATTTGATAAGAGCTCTTCTCGCTCCTTCACGATCATTCAACTTTGAGATCATGTATTTCGGAGATTCCGCGCAGAATGGGATTGTGATAAGTTGCAGGATTGTTGGAATGGCGACACATGCAAAGATCCAAGGCCATCCATCAGGGTAGCCAAATATAAATGGAAGTCCCAGGGATTGTGAGAAGACGATGGCAATGGAGATGTTGAGTTGGTGGAAGGATCCACACTTTCCACGAAGGTTCGGAGGGGCCAATTCGGTCAGGTACATGGGCACGAGACCCGAGGTGATGCCGCAGTTCACTCCGACCAGGAATCGGCCCAGAACGATCATTGGGTACAGGTTAAGGAACTTTGCTGTGGAGAGGCAGGTGGCTGCGATGAGAGCTAGGATGTTGTTGTAGAAGAGGGAGGTCTTGCGGCCGAGCTGGAAAAAAGGATCGAGGTCGATGTAGGCTGATTTAGGCTGTCAGGCTTCTAGTCCAATCTTGACCCATCTAGCTTGTAAGCTTGTAGGTCAATCGAGGCCATCAGGCTTCTAGATCGATTCGGGCCAGCTTAGGCCAGTCTTGATTTTCAGGCTTTCAGGCCAATTCAGGTCAATCTAGGTCATTCTAGACCATCGAGACTGCGGGCAACTCTAGGCAAATCTAGGCCAATCGAGACTATCAGGCTTTCAGGTCAGTCTAGGCCAATTTAGGCCAGACAAAGACCACAGGCTTCTGAGACAATTTAGCCTCCTGTCTGGGCCATTCAAAGCTGTTCTAGACTATCAGGCTTTTAGGTTTGTTTAGGTCAATCTAGGCCTAGCTGAGTTTTCAGGCTTCTGGGGCAATTCAGCTTCCTGTCTGGGCCATTCTAGACCAATCTAGTCTATCAAGCTTTTAGGTCAGTCTAGGCCAGTCTAATCCAAACTAAGCCAATTCAGGCTCTTGAGCTCTGGTTCTTGTGATGTTGGAAATGCGCCCCATTGAACCAAAATTCGACCCACCCGATCAGCCAAAAATCCCGACGAAAGACTGCCAAACATACCGCCAACCGAGAACACTGACACGGCGACAGACCTGAAAACTTGTTTTTCATAATACTTTTTATTTCAAAAATCAATCAACTAACCACACAAAATCTGCTTTATACTTCGAAAGTGTCTCCCCAAAAAGTTCCAAATGTGACTTTTTGATCCATTCGATAATCATTGGCCCTGGAGCGTTAATGCATCCGATTTGAAATCCATCTTGGAAAGAAGCCAGAGCGATGGAGGAGATGCAGAAGAAGAGGTACGGTGTCCATGATTCCTAGTGATAAGCTATCAGGCCAAAATGATAAAGAAAACTCACTTTTTGCACTGGTTCCTCAGCTTTTTCCTCCATTTTCACACTTTCTTCCACTTGATGCACACTAAACGCTATCACTTATCAATACCCTTATCATTATCACTCACCGATCATTTTTATTGACAATGTTCATCAAAAACAGTAAAGTTTGTGAAGAACTGAAAAAAAGCCAATAGAAAAAAATAGGGAATAGATTAATCCAAAAGGAAAGAAAAGGACAAAAGACATGAAGAGAAGGGGGCGGGGCTTGTTATCACAGACTATCAATCTTTATCAGATGATCGGAAGACGTCTTGTTCTTCTGACCGCGCCACGTGAGAAATGGGGGTTTTCCGAGGAGAAAACGTGTTGGAAGACGCCCGTAAATCTACACAGAAGCCCGTAAATCTACCCCAACCTTTCGTAAATCTACCCCAACTATCCGTAAATCCACCCCAACCTTTCGTAAATCTACCCCAACCTTTCGTAAATCCACCCCAACCTTTCGTAAATCTACCCCAACCTTTCGTAAATCTACCCCAACCTTTCGTAAATCTACCCCAACCTTTCCTAAATCTACCCCAACCTTTCGTAAATCCACCCCAACCTTTCGTAAATCTACACTAACTTTCAGAATTCTGAAATTCGAAAAATCACCAAAAAAATCGAAACCAAAATTTTCCCCTTTTTCCCTTTTTTTCCCACTCAAAATAGTGTCTGAAACGGGCAAACAGAACGATTTGAAAATGGAAAATAGGTGAGAGAAATGAGAATTCATATATTGGGGGACAAACCAGGTTCACAGACCATTCAGCCTCTTATGACTGGTTTTTGGAATGGAAAAAGAGAGGAGGAATGAGAGAAAACAAATTGGAACACACGGAGACTGATAGTGATAAGGTGATAGGGAGCAAAAAGGTTATCTGATCGACGGGAACCCTAATTCGATTAGTTCGATTTGGTCTTCTGCAAGATTCTTCGATTCAATTTCAATTTCAACGAAATTTTTCGTTTTTCGGGTCAAATTCCTATTTTGGCACGTTGCCAGAACTATATCCTTTTCCTAATCAGTTGCTTATCAGTTGCTTATCACGTGATAAGGCCGGTGGCAAAAGAATAGTCTATCCGGTTTTTGTCGTAATTGGTCGAGAGGTGACTTTTAAATGTGATCTGGTTAAACTTTATCAGGAACAATCGACACTATCACTGGGGTCAACTTATCAGTTCTTCCAAGTCTTATCAGTCGGAGAAAGTGATTACGGTAGGCGCTATGAACCATTATCATGCAGAAGCTGGAGATGAAGCCGTGAAGGGAGATGATTAGGATGATGTGGTTGTTGAGTTCTGGAAGTGATAAAGGGTTACTGATAGCCAGTGATAAGGAATCTTACCTTGATCATAATACCCGGTGTTAACTGAAAACCAGATATACAAAATTGGCTGAAGGATCACAAAAGTTGGTATAGAGAACTGGAGAAGTGATCCAATGAGAAATTTGAATTGTAGCTTTTTGGTGGCTTGGGAAACACGGGAACTGTTAACGTAGACGAGGTGATAAAGGGTGTGGGAGACGAAGAAAACGGCTTGGGGGAAGAGGGTAATGGTTTGGAGGAACATGAGCAGGGAGACGAGTTGGGGAGTGTCGGTTTGGATGAAGAGGTGAGGGGAGAAGAAGGATGGGATGGGGCAGGGGATGACCTGGAAAAGGGGGATGAGGATGAAAGCTTGTAAGCTTGAAAAGCCCATAAGCCCAGGAGCCAGCGTCCAGGAGCCCAGGAGCCAAGGAGCCCAGAAACCTGGAAGCCTAGAGCCCTGGAGCCCAGGAGCCCAGGAGCCCTGGAAGCCTGGAAGCCTGGAAGCCTGGAAGCCTGGAAGCCTGGAAGCCTGGAAGCCCAGAAGCCCCAAAAAGCCTAGAAGCCTACACCTAGACGCCCAGAAGCCTGGAAGCCTAGCAGCCTGAAAGCCCGGAAGCTCAATCTCTCTCTCACCTTCAGAATCTCCATCCTTGCCTTCTCCACATCCACCTTCCTCAAATACGGCGGAATCACTGTCCCAACAGCCACCAAATAATTGATCACATTCATCAGCACTCTGACCCAACTCCTTCCGATCTTCCACCTCGTCTGCACAACATTTTGCCGATTTTCAAATAATCCAATAGCGGAACTGAAGAATACAGCTACCAGGGCTTGAATAGAGTATAACAGAAATGTTGGAGGTATCAGAGAAGCTCCATAGCCCAGCATTATCCCAGAAGCCGATGGGAAGAAGAACATTGGGATTGATAAAATGTTGAAGAAGATGTCGAGGATTATAGTCCAGAAATGAGCATTTAGCAGTGGGAATTTGGCATTGGACATTTGTTTTGGAGTGATTTTCAGGATACAAAAGATTCCGTAGATGGAGAAAGGGATGGAGAAGATGGTGACGATGTGGATGGAAGTGGTGAGATAGGAAGGGCTGGCAAAGTAGGAAAAGTCTGGGGAGCACGGCATTCTGAATCATGGCTTTGGCTTCAGAATCCAGAATTCCTTTAGGAATCTGATCTTTGATTCCGAAAACTCAATTCTGTTTGTTTTCTTGGAAGCTTCCAGACTTGGGGGCCTAATTTAATGAAAGGAAAGGATCAAGAGGTTCAAAGCATAGTCAGAGAACGGAAACAGAATCCTTATCTCCAGACAGTCTTATCAGTTGATAAAGTGTTCCTTTGTTTTTGTTCCTTTGGGGAACTAGAACCAGTCCTAACTTTATAATCTGTTTTTCAAAGAATAAATATTTTGGTCTGTTTTCGAAGCCTTGAAAATCAATCAATACTTGTTCAAATTTGACTGATAAAATGTGCAATCGATAGAAAATTTCAAGCTCTACAACTTTTCAATTGATCACTTCTGGCTATCTTCACTCCTTATCAACTTATCACTGCTTTTTATCAAAGAACACATTTTTCATGTTAACACTGAAAAATGCTCCCAGAATCTTCCAGAACAGACCATAAAGTTCAAATTCCATGAACATTGACACACTACATACTGATAAGACTGATAATGATAAGCCCGAATGTTGTGTGTTGGGTAACAGTGTAGTTTCTGATTTGTGGGCTGAAAGAAGATTTTTTCAATTTTGACTTTGAAAACCTCCCACTGATAAGGTCAAAAGTCACCTTATCACTCTTTATCACTATTTATCATCTTTTCTCCCCATTTCTCTCTCTAACCTTCTAGAACTCAAAACACACACGTTGTCACATCACATTTTGTGCCGATCACTAATTCCGTCTGCGTCTCTCCTATCACTGATATGATGCCACAACTGCTGATAACCCTTTTATTTGTCTTTTTTCTCTACACACCTATTGAATCGACATTTTTCACTTAACTTTTAAGAACTTCAGATGCGGCTTCTCCTACCGCTTCTCCTCCTCGCCATTGGGTCCATCGCTGGCCCAATTGTTAACACAAATTATGGAAGAATAGAAGGATTCGAGTATGAAGACGCTGAAGTTTTCCTTGCCATTCCTTTTGCAAAACCTCCAGTTAACGAGTTACGATTCGAGAAGCCAGTGCCACCGGAGCCATGGGAAGATGTCTACCAAGCGACCCAATTCCGAAATGACTGTACTCCTCACTACCGTCTCGTCGCTCAATTCTCCTCGTTTTCCGGTGAAGATTGCCTCACTTTAAATGTTATCAAGCCCAAGAAAGCTGAGAACTTGCCAGTTTTGTTTTGGGTTCACGGTGGTGGATATGAGATCGGTTCGGGAAGTCAGCATGGGTATGAGGTGTTTGCGAAGAAGTATGCGACGGAGGGAGTGATTGTGGTCACTATTCAGTATCGATTGGGATTCATGGGTGAGTCCTTGGATTCTGAACAGCTTCATATTATTGGGTCTCGCCACGAAAATGGTTTCTGGCTGAAATACGGATTCTGGACAAGGTTTTCACAATTTTTCTGATGAAAATGGGTAAAATGATGTGAATTCAATCATTTCCAGCCAATTTTCAGCAGTTTCCACTGATTTCCAGTGAATATAAGGTGTTTTTGGAAAAAATCGGCAAAATACCCAAGAATGCATGTTTTTGCACTGAAAATTGGTGGAAACAGCTGGAATTTGGTTGGAAATTATTGAATTCACGTCATCTTACCCATTTTCTTCAGAAAAAGTGTCAAAAACCCTTGTCCAAAAGCCGTATTTCAGCCAGAAACCTTTTTCGTGGCGAGACCCACTAGGTGACTCGCCGCGGGACGGCAACAATATCTCGAAACGAAAATTACAGTAAGACGTGCATTTTTTGTATTTTCTGACAGCCCAAAAACACTGAAAAAAGCAAATCTTACTGTAGTTTTTGCGCGCCACTTTGAAACTTCGAGATGCAACAGTAACATCTTCAGGATTCTTCACCGAAGGCTCCAATGACGCCAACAATGGCCTATTCGATCAAGCTGCCGCTCTCCGATTCGTCAAGGAGAACATCGCCTACTTTGGTGGTGACCCCGATAGAATCACCCTTTGGGGCTATAGTGCCGGTGCTGCCAGTGTTTCCCAACTGACCATGTCCCCGCATACCCGAGATCTCTACTCTCAAGCCATTATAATGTCAGCTTCTTCTTTTGCTGGATGGGCCACTGGCCCGAAGGTTGTGGAGAGTTCCAAGCAATTGGCAGAGATTCTGGGGTGTCCATGGCCGAATTCTAAGGAATGCATGAAGAAGAAGACGCTTCATGAGATTTTTGATGCGGTGGAAGTTCAGGGATGGACTACTGGAACGATTGATATTTTGAGATGGGGGACGATTATTGATGGCGACTTTTTGCCGAAGAATCCGGAGGAATTGGTGAAGGAGGCGCCGGTGAAGCCGACGATTATTGGGTTGAGTAACAAGGAAGGATCTTATTTTGGTGAGTGGGAGGCCTAGAAGCCTGGGGCTTGAAGTTTGTGGCCTGAAGATTTGGGCTTGAAGGCTAAAGCTAGAGGCTTGAAGCTTGAGGCCTGGAAGCCTGGAAGCGAGGCCTAAAACCTTGAAATAAGACCCGGAATCTTCGAGAAGCTTGGAAGCCTGGAATTCCAGAAGCCCCGGGAAGCCTGGAAGCCTGGAAGCCTGGAAGCCTGGAAGCCTGGAAGCCTGGAAGCCTGGAAGCCTGGAAGCCTGGAAGCCTGGAAGCTTCAAGCTTCAAGCTTCAAGCCTGAAGCCTAAACCCCCTAGTTTCAAGCCCAAAGCCTAAACTCCCAATCCCAATCCCCTAACTCCTTATTTTCAGCCGCCGCCAACATGGGCCGTGTCATCGCCGACTTTGGCCTATCACAAGCCGAACTTCAAAAATGCGACGAATCCTTCATCTCGGAAATCATCGGCCGCAAGCTTCTCTACGAGAACAGATATGGTGATAACAGGAAACAAGTCTGGGAGGAGATTCTCGATTTCTATACCCGTCAGGGAAAACCAGAAGAGGAGCAGGAATTGAATGGATTCTATGTGGATCGATACTCGGAAATGCTCTCGGATCTCACTTTCAATGTTCCGATTGTCCGGGAAATTGTTGAACGGGTTGAGAGGAAGACGCCAGTTTGGACGTATCTGGTGGAACATTATAATGAGAAAATCTGGAAGAGATATGTGCCGAAGAGGGCTAGAGGTAGGCCTTATCACTAGAATCTCATCAGTGATAACTTCCAGGATCCCCGCACGCCAATGAATACCACTATCTCTTTGAAATGCCAGTTCTGGCTCAAATCGACATGTCAATCGAGCCGGATAGATCTGTTCAGAAAGATCTGATTGGATTAGTTGTATCTTTCACTAAAAACGGCCAGCCTACGGTTCAAGACTTGGAATGGAGACCTATCAGTGATCCAGATGATATCAACTTTTTGAACATTGCAACTGATGGGGTCTCCTTGAAGAATGGGCTTTTCCAGGGTAAGTGCATCTTCAGAGATTCATGAATTTGGTTGGTTTCAGAAGCCTACGACTTCTGGAATGGAATTCGGGATCGGGAAGGATTCGATCTAGTGGATCCGACAAGTACCGGCCATAAGAAGGATAGTAGAGATGAATTGTAAATAATAAATAAATGTATTTTGAAAAAGCTATAACTTTATCAATTCCGCATCAAATTGGAATATTAAAATGTGCAATCGATAGCAAATTGTCTGCTCTACAACTTTGTAATTGATCACTTTTCGATATCTTGACTGCTTATCAAGTTATCATGATAAGAAGTAAAGATATCAAAAAATGATCAACAGAAAAGTTGTAGAGCTTGGAATTTCCAATCATATAAAGAAAAAGTTTCTGATCTCTCTGGAATCCATGACGTCACACGTCCTCCACCTTCCAACAAGAAGTATTGTCCACTTCCGGAGAGACCAACTCGAGCCGACACTTTTGCCGTGTGCTTCCATGTTTGCCTGCGCATACACAAACACTAGCCGGTGAATGGCGGCCGACGGCAGAAAAGTGCTGTTTGTACAGGAAAAATGACAAGATAAATGACAGGGGGAGGGGTGTTGGGCAAGCATGAGCATGTGGGAGTGCGGCGGGGATTCAGAAGTGAGGAGCGATGGGATTCAGAAGGGCAGTGGCAGAATCTAGAAGCCAAGGGAGCCTAGAAGCCTGGTCTGGAAGCCTTGAGAAGCCTGGAAGCCGGGCCCAAAAGCCCCAAGACGCCTTGAATCCTGGAGCCGGGCCCAGAAGCCCTGAGAAGCCTGGAGTCAGGCCCAGAAGCTTCAAGAAGCCTGTCCCAGAAGCCCTGAAAAGCCTGGAAGCCCAGAGAATTCTGAGACCTGGCCCAGAAGCCCTGAGAAGCCCGGTAAGCCCAAACCTTGGAGCCTAAATCTTGAAGCCTGAACCTTGAAGCTTCAGAATCCAAAACCAACAGTTCACACCGGATACACAACTCTGGAAACTTCCTTCCCCCATAGAGGGATATCGTTCGTTCCACAAATATTTGCGAAAACCTGCTAAGAAGCGCCTAATCCTCTAATTGGACATAGACATCTTCCGGTCGTCCAGTGTCTGCGCCCTCCACCTCCCCACACACTATTTCGTCGGTGCCGCACCCGCGAGAGGTGCATAAAGAGCACTTGTGGAGGTGGCGCCGGGCCGGAAAACCGCGCCGTCTCCGCCCTTCGCTCTTGCTCGCCGAGCCGGTCAACACAAGGCTCATTCGCATTCGCTGATAGCCCCCTGGTGCGAGTTGATAGTAGCCACCTTTTGAAACATCAATCATGATTAGAACCCTTTTATTCACTTCCCTGGTGAGTCTTATCACTCTTATCACCCCCAATCCCTGATCTTTCCAGACTTTTGTCAGTGTGCTCGGTGCCATTGACATTTGCGAGTACTACAAGCTTATCGGCAAGCTCCACGAGCATCCAGAATGTGCCCGCCAGTTCCCAACACCTTCGCCGACGACTCCAGCTCCAAGAATCGGGTTTTGCTCAAGCTCAGCGGCTCTGATTCAGTGCACTGCTGATGCACAGACGTGCCCACTGTCAGGACAAGTTTGCATCCAGTCCGATGGTAACAAGTGCTGCCAGATTGTCACTGCAGGTGGGTAGAAGCCTGAAACCAAAGTTCAAGCCTAGCTCTCCTGGCCTAGCTTAAGGCCAAGGTCATCCTAAAGCCTGTAACCTATTCTTGACTCAAAGCCCGATTTATCCGCTTTATCTCATGATCTATCCCTTTTTGTTTGAGTTGCATGTATTCCTCAGCAGGGCGCGAAAGATCACATCAAAACATTGCCAAACAACAAACAGGCGCGCCGTCCTGTCCGCAAAACAGATTATGACACTCGCACTGAACAAACACCTCAATGTTTCAGGAATCCCAGCCTCGGAGATCAACTCAAAGTCGGGGTCTTGCCCGCGTCCGCTCGGCATCTCCGTCTTCCAGGACACCACCATCGGCTGCTGGATGGACTCCAACTGCCCGGGCATTCAGAAGTGTTGTGTCGAACCCAATCCAGTGACCAACTCGGCGACCAGAATCTGCAGAGATCCAGTCGGAATTGCTAGTAAGAAGAGTAAGAAGGTCCGATAGAAAGCTCAACTTACCCCCAATTCCAGGCACCTCAATCTGCTCTCTTCCACTTGCCGTCGGCTCCTGCACCGCTCCAGCCGTCAGATTCTACTACGATGCCTCCTCGGGACGCTGCAATCAGTTCATGTTCAGTGGATGCGGAGGGAACGCCAATAACTTCCAGTCGCTGGCTTCTTGTCAAGCAACTTGTGGACAGAGCGGAGTCACTGGAACTCCAGCGTGCCCGAATGACGCAAATGCTGGGTTGAACTGCTTGTTCGCTCATGCTGATGCGTGTAATAGTGATAGTGATTGTTTGGGAAGAGAGAATACTGTAAGTTTCAGTTTTAGGGCGGGTTGAGCTTCAGGGTCCAAGTGGCAATGTCCTAGTTGTAGGATCCCAACTTTAGGACCCTAGCGTTAGGGTCCTAACTTTAAGGTCCCAACTTTAGGGTCCTTACCTTAAGCCTCCGTTTTCGGGTCTCAAATTCAGGATTCTAGCTTCAAGGCCCTAGTTGTACTGTCCCAACTTTAGGGTCCCAACTTTAGGGTCCTAAATTCAGGATTCTGACTTTAAGGTCCTAACTCTAGAGCCCCAGCTTCAGGGCTCATCTAACTTCAGAATTCTAGTTTCAGGAACCCAACTTTAAGGCACTAGTTGTGAAATTTGAGCTTCAGAGGGTCGTAACTTAAGGTCCAAACTTCAGGATTCTAACTTCAAGTCAAGGTCCTAACCATGAGTCCTAGATTCAGGATTCTAGCTTCAAGGTCCTAGTTGTAGAGTCCTAACTCTAGGGTCCTAACTTTAGAGTCCTACATAACCTTAGGGTCTTAAATTTAGGGTTCTAGCTTCAGAATCCCCATCCCCACCTCTATTTCGCAATTCCTAAACACAAACTTTTCCAGGCCCAACCATCGTGCTGTATGACCAGCTGTGGATACAAGATTTGCTACCAGTACTAGACAACTTCTCGCTAGATTTTCTATTTTTTTGCCCATTTTGCCCCCCAGTTTTGTTTAAAAAGAGCCCATTCTGATGGGCTCTTTTTCAAAACTTTCAAGCCTTCAAAACACCGACCCTTTTTCCTTTTCCCCTTCAACTCGACGACCAACCCCCCTTCCCCCTTTTTTATAATCTAAATAATTATTTAAATGATAATAATATTGATATTTAATAATATAAAAATGTAATTTAAGCCAAATAAACCTAAACTTCTATGTCCTTTTCCACCCAAGAAAAAAAAAGGTGATGCATTCATTCGCCTCCAGAAACCCCGCTTCTTCCACCGCTTTTTCTCCAAATCCAATTGTGCGAGAGAGTGTTCGGAAGGGTGGAGACGCAGAGTGGCGGAGGAAAAACTGATGAGCATGTGTGGGGGCCAGTGTTGTTCATTTATGTATCTCCTGGAGAAACTGCTCAACCGTGCAGAGCCAATTTCCAGAAGAACTTCCGGCTTTGGCGTTCTGCTCATTTTGAGACTGAAGTTGTAAGATTTCAGAATTCCAGAATCTTCAGAATCCCAGAAAACTCAGAACCCGATTCTAGAATCCCAAAATCTAAGCCTAACTCTGCTCCAAGTTAGCATGATCCAAATGCTCCAAACGCTCCAAATTGACTCTACCATAACTCTCCAAGAGATTTTTTAAATTTTTGAAATAAATTTTGCATGTTAGATAAAGGTATCAGAATCAATTTTGTAGTTGAGCAAATTGGCTGAACAATTTTTTAAACAGACGAAAAAAATCGTTGGAAAATGAAAATCGGTGTAGGGCTTCTATTACAATTTTTATAGGAAATACGATAATTTGACCTACTTTTCAACTTTCTCAAGTTTCAGAGATTGTTTTCTAGAATTCCAGAGTCACGAAATCTTCAGAATACTCTAGAATTTCAGAATCTCAGAATCTCAGAATCTCGGAAACCCTTGAAATGAGCTAAAATACGCTTCAAATGCTCCGATTTGGCTCAAACTCCACCCAAAGCGCTGTAAAATGACTCGGAAGCTTTCTTTGGCCTTCAGAATCCGTTTTCAAGAATCCCAGAATTCGGGAACCCTCTGGAATGCTCCAGAATGCTCCAGAATCCCAAAAACCCTTAAAATGAGCTCAAATTTGCTCAAAATGCTCCAATTTGACTCAAACTTCACCAAAACTCTGTAGAATAACTCTGAAGCTTTCATCGGCCTTTATATTCCGTTTTTGGAATTCCAGCATCCCAGAAATCCCGGAATCTTCTGGAATTCCAAAATCTCCAGAATCCCAGAAGCTCAGAAACCCTTGAAATGAGCTAAACTTTGCTCCAAATGCTCCAATGTGGCTCAAACTTCACCAAAACGCTGTAGATCACCTCTGAAGCTTCCTCTGGCTTTCAGAATCCGTTTTCAAGAATTCCAGAATCCCTTGAATCCCAAAAACCCTTGAAACGAGCTAAATCTTGCTCCAAACCCTGTAAAATGCCTCTAAACCTTCCCTTACCCTCCTGAACTCCCTTCTATTCTGATTTCTGCCCTCTCTAGGTGTCTAACAAGGTCCTGCTAATCCCCTAATGGAGAAAAAAAGTCGGAAGGAAAAATAGCCTGCCACTTTCTCCATCAAACATCTTTCTTTCTCTCTTGTTTCTCCAGTTTTCCCGACAAGCTGACCTGGAATAAGCTGAAAATGACAAGAATCGGGTTGTTTATGAGGCTTGGTTCTTGCTCTTGAGCTCCAAAGACACTTATTATATTATTTTTTATCAAGACTTCTGAAGAGCGGTGCCCAAGTGTCTCCAGATGAACAAAAAGATTGAATTCTGAGTTTTTTCATTGTTCCAAAGCGTCTGCAGGAAGGGAAGACACTAAAGTTTCCCCCTTTTTTCTCGAATTTTCTAATTCCCCCCTCCTTTTTCTCCTTTTTCCCAACGCTTCCGGCTCATCGAGGTGTAACTAATTTCGTTCTAATGGATCTTTTCTTCTCCTTCTCTTCCCCCTTTTTCGCCTTCTTTGGAGCTCAAAAATGTCACTTTCCGCGTTTAGAAAAAGCTGAAAACATGACGCGGTAATGTGATTTTTGCGTTGCCAAGGTGAGATAATACTTCTTATCAGTCGCTTGAGGATTCTGAGTATTCCCATGAGTCTTGAAGGCAATGTTCAATTGAGCGATTAGAAGAAGAATCCAATTAGAAAATCAATCAATCAGGCGTCTAGGTCATTGAACATGGTAAGGCAGGTGACGAAGAACTAACAATGAGAAGGTCACTTTTCGAAACAAATTGGAAGGTTCGGGGTTCAGAATCTTAGGATTCTGAATTCAGAATCTTGACTTCTAAATTCATAATCCTATCTTCTGGAGTCAGAATCTTGACTTTCACCTTCTGAATGTCAACTTTTCAGCCCTTAAACCTGAGTCTTGGCTTCTGAATTCAGAATCTTGAATTCTGTCTTCTAAATGTCAACTTCTCAGCACAAAGGCCTGAAACTTGACAGTTGACCTACTGACCCACTGACCCACTTACCCATTGAATCCTTGCTTCTGAATCTTGAATTCTGGCTTCTGGCTTTAGAATCTTGACTTCCGGCTTCTGAACTTCTAAGCCCTAAGGCCTGAAACTTGCCATTTGACCTACTGACTCACTGACCCGCTGACCCATTGAATTCTCAGCTTCTGAATCTTGAATGCTGGCTTCTGAATGTCAATTTCCAGCCCTAAGACCTGAATCTTGACATTTGACCCACTGACCCACTGACCCACTGACCCAATGCATCTCTGGCTCCTGAATGCTCAACTTCTTCTCCCCCCCCTAGTCACTATTCCAAGCCCCCCTTCCCCTCCAGTTCTGCATGTTTCAATGACTTCCGTTTGACATCCAATCCGCCCATCACACAATTTCCTCTCACGTGCCGTTTACAAGTTCTCATTGATCTTCCCCCCCCCCCTCTCATTTTCTCGTTCCTTATGCTCCATTGGGCTCCCGAGAAGTCACACTCGGCAGAGCACATCTGGCTGATTGGCAAAGGTCGACTTGAACTTTTCATCCTTCTTGTTTTTGATCTTGGGAAGCTCCGAGCCCCCTGGAAGTCTAGGTGCCAGGTCCAGAAGCCTTGAGAAGCCTTGAGAAGCCCAAAATCTTTCAGAATCCCTCAACCCCTTCGGAATACCTCGATTCCCCCGCAAATCCCCAGAACCCCCACCTATTCCTCTTACTCATCCCATTGAAACGATGCTAATCTATCTCGTCCCCCAGCTTCTTCTAGAAGCCGTCGGGGCCTTCAGAAGCATGTAGTTAGCCGATAATTGGATGGCTGCTCTCGACCCTAATTTGCCCAATTTTCCACTTGTCGTCGCCTTAGGAGAAAGCCACACGGATCTGTGTTTTTGGCACGAAAAGCTTGACTTTTTGGTTTAAAGCTGATGGGGCATGGGATTCAGAATCCAGAAGGATTCAGGGGATTCTGGAGACTCTGGGGTTCAGGGATTCTGAAGATTCAGGGATTCAGAAGGCTTCTGGGTCTCAAGATTCTGGGGATTCCGGAGATTCAGAGGATTCTGGAGATTCTGGAGATTATGGAGCCTGTAAGCCTAGAGCATGAAGCCTGGATCCTGAAGCTTGAAGCCTGAAGCCTCAACTCTCAAGCCTCAAGCCTCAAAGGCCCAAAAGCTTCAATCCTTAAGGCTCCCCAATGTCTAGGAGTCCTTGTGTCTGTCACGGAAACCATCAAAACTTTCACTAGCTGCCCCTCTCCAAAAAAAGGAAAGCCGCAAACTTTTTATGTGTCCCCGTTTTGGGCCCATCCGTCTTCCAGTTTTTTCTCATGGCGCCAAGTTTCCTAGCGACCCGACGAATACTTTTCATTTTTTCGCTTCTCCTTCTCCTATTTTGCCTTTTTCAATTTCAATTTCAATTTACCATTATCTTATTTCTAAATCTTTCAATTACACGCCCGATTTCTCCAGGCTACAGTAATCCTTGTAGCCTTTTCGCCAAAACTACAAAGCAGTTGTTAAACACAAAATTAAACACACTTGCTCCCGGAGGTCTCGAGTGCTCTGCATACAACCAGTATTTCGGGTCACAGCACCCGATGAGCCTTTTGGCTTTTTCTATTTTTGAGAATTGACGCGTTTTTGTTGGTTTTTGACACTTTTTTACAAGGATTGATGACAAAAAATCGGGCAAGAGGCTTCTGGCCTCCAGGCTCCAGGATTCCAGGCTTCCAGGCTTCTAGGGTTTTCGGGGCTTCTGGGCCAGGCTCAATGCTTCCAGGCCTCCAGGCTTCTTTGGGCTTCCAGGCTTCCAAGCTTGAACTTTTGAGTTTTGACCCCTGAAAAAAGAACAATTCCCTTGAGCTCTCCCGGGTTTCTTACGTGCTTCCTTCTCATATTCCGCTCGTCTTTCATGCATTTTTTGGAAGGGTTCCAGTTCCACTTTTTTAGTGTCCTTTCAAGTTCATGACGCGGTTTTTATGTGTCTAGTGACCTTTTTTGGGGGGAGATCAGCTTCAGAATCCTAGTGAGCCAGAATCCCTAGAATCTCCAGAATCCCAGAAATCCAGCAGCCTAGAAGCTCTGAAAACTAGGAGCTCAGAAGCCCTGAGAAGCTTGGAAGCTTGGAAGCCTGGAAGCCTGGAAGCCTAGTAGCCTGGTAGCCTGGAAGCCTGGAAGCCTGGTAGCCTGGAGCCGGGCCCAGAAGCCCCGAGAAGCCTGGAATCTCTTGATTCTTGAGCCTCTAGATTCCATATTCCTAGAAACTTTTTGCTAAAACTAAAACCCGGAAGAGCCCCCCTACTTCCTTCCTCTCTTATTTCCAGTCCTTTTCCCCCAGTTTCAGCTCTCTAATCGTATTATCGTGCTTTCCCTTCTCAAGTGTTTTGTGTGTTGTTGTGCCCGCCTCGCTCTCAATTATTTGCTCTTTATATTCATTCCAAAAGGAATCCTCCTTCCTTTCTCCTCCTCTTTTCTCCAATATCCTTGATTCTTCCTCTCTCCAATGGCCCTTGGGCTCCAGGGGGCTCCACGGAGCCGCTTCCATCGTCTCAGATGTGCTCCAACTAACACAAATTTCCGGCGGAGATGTGAAAACGTGAAGAGAAGGAGGAGGTGGTGCCGCCTCTTCTTATTTGCCTAATGACATGAATATATCTATATTTTTTCACCAACCAACTCACCTTTTTTCGCCCCATCTTGCCCAGTTTTGGACTCTAGGGAATCGAGTTTTTGAAGGGTCCCAATTTGACAAGCCGCATAAAAAATGTTTTTGCGGGACCACAAGAAACGTTCAAATTGCATCTTCTTGACACTTTTTGTGTCAAGTCGGTGGTTTTTTGTGGATTCTGAGCTTTTGGGATGGTTCCAGAGCTAAGAATGAGAAGATTGAGGTTCTGGGATTCAGGGCGTCAAGCCTAGGCTTCTAGAGGCTTTTGAGCTTTCAGGCTTTCAAGTTTTAAAGCTTCCAAGCTTCAGGGCTTCCAGTCTCTTAGGCTTCTGGGCTTCTAGGCTTTCAGACTTCCGGGTTTCAGGGCTTTCCGGGGCTTCTGGGCTTCTGGAGGCCTCTAGGCTTTCAGGCTTTTGGGCTCTCGGGTTTCAGGGCTATTTAGGCTTTCAGGTTTTTCAGGTCCCGGCTTTTAGGACTTTTCAGGCTTTCAGGCCTCAGGCTTTAGGGTTTTCTGGGCTTTTGGGCTTTTCTGAGGATACAGGCCCCGATTTTGAAAGTTTGGGCCTCTCTTCCAGGTTTAAAGGTCTAGGGTTTCTATGCTTTTGTCCTTCTGGGCTTTTCGGGCATTTCAGGCTTTCAAGCCTCCGGGCTTGTAGGCTTTTCAGGCCAAACTTTTCAGGCTTTCAAGCCCCTCCCTTCCCAACTTCCCCCCCCCCCTATTTTCTGATTCATCAATTATCCACCCGACCTTTTCCCCTTTCCCCTTCCCATTTCCATTTTTCCAATTCCAATTCCCCTCTCCTCCTTCATAATCCTCTCCTCTCTCTCTCTGTTTGTTTTTTATGCCAGTGTTCCATTCCTGTCCGATTCCTATAGTGGTCCGCTTTGGATGTCTGCGTAGAGCCAATAAAAATTTTATATTATATATACCTCCTCCGTCTCTCCAACTTTTCGTCATCATCATCCCGCGCCTTCCGTTTCGAGTCTTCTGGATTCGTGTCTTGTTTTGTTGCGAACTTACCGATTTGCAAGTGCGCTCTATTGAGAAGGGGGTTAGGGGCTTTAGGCCTCACGGTTCAGGCTCCAAGCATCAAGCTTCAGGCTCCAACCTTGACCCAATTCCAAGAAATCACCTCCAAAAAAAATGAATGACCTGTTCTAACCTAATACTTTATTCATGTTTCTCTAGTGTCACCCGCCTTTTTGCAACAAGCCAAAAGGTTCAAAAGCTAGGAAAATCGGGTCTATTCAAAGGACCTCCTACTCACTTTTTCTGGAATTTCTGCAAAAATGGAGCGCTTTGGAATGCGTTATGTAGGTCAATCGCTCCTTTCTGAAAGCTTGAAGTATAGGGTTTGAAGCCTAGAAGCCTGGAAACCCAGAAACCTAGAAGCCAATAAACCGAGAAGCCTAAGAACCTGGAAGCCCGGAAGCCTAGAAGCCTGGAAGCCCAGAGCCTTAACCCTAGAAGCCTTGAAGCCTGGAACCTCAAGCTTAGGGGCCTGGAAGCCTAGAAGCCTAGAGCTTCAAGACTAAAAGCCTGAACCCTTTCCCCTTCACCCTGGAAACCCATCTCACTTCAAAATCGTACAAATAAGATTTATGCCCTCTTCCAGATTTCTCAATGATTTATGCGCACTTCCCCGCCTTAAAAACCTTCCCTCCCCATCAAAAAAAGGCCTAAACCCAATCGTCAAGTCTTTTTTCTTTTCCTTTGGGAGGTTCTTTTGCAAACCTCTCCCTCTTCTCTTTTCGCTCATAATCCTTCATGGCGTCTTCTTATCAGTGCACATCAACTCTCTTATCATTATGTTTTAGGGCAAAATTGTTGAACTACATCGTCAAAGAACACTTTCGTGTCCTTCGCAACACCCGAATGGACGAATGGTGGTGGTGGGCGCTGGTGGTGTTGCTGGCGGTGCTGGCGGTCTGCTTGAGCTCATGTGCAGTCTTTTTTGGAGCTCGGATTTGTATGCGGCAGTTCAAGAGGAAGGTCAAGTATACAGGTGAGCATTTGAAAAAGTTTTCATTGCCAAAAAGTTCTATTCAAAAGTTCTATTCCTCCTGGCCAATATTTGCTCTTCCCCTTTCCCTTTTTCCGAAATCAATCTCATTTGTGTTGACACTCGGGAATGACGTGGTCGATGAGAAGAAGACGTGACCAGAGCCATCTACCGGTTGCAAGGCCTAATCCTCTCACTTTTTCCTTTTTGATATGATAACTTCCTTATCAAGTGGCTCTAGGCTAGAACTTTGAGAAGATGTTCTAATTTGTCTAGAACTAGTCAAGTGTGATAAGAAGAAGGAGGGGGGGGAGAGTGTCTAGACTTTTAGAGCATCTGATCGAATTTTCAGTTTTTCTAGGTCTAGAGAATCTTGAGCTATGGAGCTTCTGGGCTTCTAGGCTTCTAGGCTTCTAGGCTTCTAGGCTTCTAGGCTTCTGGGCTCTAGGGGTTATAGGCTCCTGTGCTCTCTGGGCTCTTGGGCTTCTGAGCTCCAGGGCTCCTGGGCTCCAGGGCTCCAGAGCTCCTGGGCTCTCTGGGCTTCTGGGCTTCTGGGCTCCTGGGCTCCTAAGCTCCTGGGCTTCTAGGCTCCAGGGCTCTTTGGGCTCATGAACTTCCACTTTTCCACTTCCAGTCCAGTCACCCCTACTTATGGCTTCTAGAAGCCCTCCTCTCAAAAATGACCTGATCCAATTGACTCTTGACTCACTCATTCACCTCCTCCACGCCTCCCAATCTTCAAAATAGACTTTCTTCCTCCTCCAAAATCCTCAATCCGTCTAATCCTCTCCATCCATTTCGTAGTCATCATGAAATATTCACACCATCTCTCCTTTTCCTTCTTCTCACTATTACTTTTCTGTGGCATTGTCCTTATGGATCCCAAGAGGCAATTAGACAAATGGAACGAGCAAAAAAAAAGAGCTGAACTTTTTGAATGCTGCTCTAACTACAGTAGGGGGATAAGGGGGCTCTGAATTCGGAATCAAGTGAATAGGCGCCTAATTGAGATGCGGGGGGAAAAGGGGGACTTTCCGGCTCTTTTTGGAGCTCCATGTGAGCTGAGATTCAAGGCTCACTGAGCTCATGTGAGAATTGAGCATTTGGTCAGGCTTCAGGGCTCAGGCTTTAGGGCTCAAGCTTCAGGGCTCAGGCTTCTGGGCTCAGGCTTCAGGGCTCAGGCTTCTGGGCTCAGGCTCAGGCCCTCGAGCCTCATACCCACCCTCTCTATTTATAAATCTCTCCAATTTCATAAACAAAACCCTTTCTGACTGATAGGCATTATCTAAACAAATTCCCTTCTCGATTCTGACTCCACTTTTTGTAGCCGAGGGGATTGGAGATTGACGCAAGCCATCTTGCAGCTGTCTCTATTTGATTTGATTCCTTCTCGAAGTTTTTTCCTTCCCCTATTTATGATATTTTTGAGTTTTAGCTCTTTGGGAATCTACACTTCGTAAATCTACCCCAACCTTTCCTGAATCTACCCCAACCTTTCCTGAATCTACCCCAACCTTTCGTAAATCTACCCCAACCTTCCGTAAATCTACACTAGCTCCCCGTAAATCCACTCCTCCTAAACTTTAGCCATCAGTTCATTTGACCCTTTTCTACCTTCTAGTATTTCTCCCTTTCCTCATATTCCCTAAATGTTGTCACTTTTGAAACCTGACCTACTCTCCATCACCTGTCCTTTCCAGCTTTTCCTTCAAATCATTTGGCCTCAATAAAGTGCGAAAAATGTCTCGATACTGGCGACGAATCAGTAAACCAGGTGCTTAGGGCAAAAACCAAAAAGATCTAATCGTGTTTGATAAGAAGAGGGATATCACACTGATAGCGTATCACTGATAAGTGTCTAATTTCAGAAGTGCCGACGTCGGTTCCGGAGATCAAAGTCAGCGTGCCGCAGAGCACTTCAACGTTATCGATAAGCAGTGAGTTTCAGTTTTCTTGATCAAGCTTCCAAATTTTCCAAAAAGCTCCAAGATTTCCCGAAAAACCTGCGCTTCTCAACCTTTTCCTCGTGAGCCCAGGCCCGCCGTCTAACATATCATTAGGGGCGTCGTCAAGTTTTCGAGGCGAAGAGGAGACGAGCCATTCTTATGTATACATCTATATCTCGATCTCCGTCTCTCTTTCTCTATTCCTCGCCAACTTTTTCGTTTTCCAAAAGCAGTATGTGCCGCTCAGCTCATTAGCCGCCTTCTCGATTCTCCATGTCTTCTGGAGCATCAGAAGAAGAAGAAGACGTGAAGGAGAAGGCTTCTTTTCTTTTTCTGGCGCCACCACTTTTTGTGTCCACTTGAAAAACGCGAAAAAGTTGACAGGAGCCGTCAGAATGACAGGCAAAACGAGGCGCATCAGAAGATTGTCAGAATATTTTGAGGCGGGAAGTTCTGGAACTTTTGGGAAAGGGCTCCCGTATATCCACCCCAACCTTTCGTAAATCTACCCCAACCTTTCGTAAATCTACCCCAACCTTTCGTAAATCTACCCCAACCTTTCGTAAATCCACCCCAACCTTTCGTAAATCTACCCCAACCTTTCGTAAATCTACCCCAACCTTCCGTAAATCGACCCCAACCTTCCGTAAATCGACCCCAACCTTTCGTAAATCCACCCCAACCTTTCCTGAATCTACCGCAACCTTTCGTAAATCGACCCCAACCTTCCGTAAATCGACCCCAACCTTTCGTAAATCTACCCCAACCTTTTGTAAATCTACCCCAACCTTTCGTAAATCCACACCAACCTTCCGTAAATCGACCCCAACCTTTCGTAAATCCACCCCAACCTTTCCTGAATCTACCGCAACCTTTCGTAAATCGACCCCAACCTTTCGTAAATCGACCCCAACCTTCCGTAAATCGACCCCAACCTTTCGTAAATCTACCCCAACCTTTTGTAAATCAACCCCAACCTTTCGTAAATCGACCCCAACCTTTCGTAAATCTACCCCAACCTTTCGTAAATCAACCCCAACCTTTCGTAAATCTACCCCAACCTTTCGTAAATCCACACCAACCTCTAATCTTCCATTTTTCCAGAAATGAACGGCTCCTATCGGGCTCGGGTGCTGAGCCGAAACGGGTGCTCACCTCCTTGGATGGATAGGAACTTTGAAGTGAACTCGACGCGAAGCTCACCTTGCACATCGCCGGCTGTGGCGTCCACGTGAGTTTTCATCAGTTTATCAGGGGATTAGCTCAGGTCAAATGGAAGATGTTCTAAGGGGATTAAGGAGGTGATAAGCGTGTCATTGATAAGAAAAAAAGATAAGAAGCGAGATCTCACATTTCCTATCCCTCCTCTTTAAAAACCGCTAGCTTCTACCTGAAAACATAACGCAACTGCGCTCCATTGAGAATTGCAAAGTTCAGTGGAGCGCACTTTCCTCATTAGCCACAAACAGGTTCTATGGATAAGTTCAGTAGAGCGCACTTGCTTCCCTTATCACTTATCAGCCCTTATCAAAGTTCATATAAACATCAAAGCGATCAGAATCTCACGCCTTCCCACCTGACTCATTCTCTGTCCTTTCCCAGGATTCTGATGACATTTCCAGTAGTTCCTGGGAAAATCAGAGTGTGCCTTATCAGTCTTAACACCCACAACTTCAAAACTCTTTCAGGAACCTCCAAATCCCTTTGAGACCTTTACCAACTGTGTTTTCATGCCAGACATTTTGTTATTCCCCCCTCTTGTTTCCCCTGCCCTATCCCATTTGACCATTCATGAATATGCATTGTGAGGTTTCTGCGCCAAGCCCTCCTTAATGGGTTTTTTGCTTCATGATTCGTTTCTTTTCTCTTTTCTTCAACGTACCAAAAGCTTCTCTCAGATTAAGATTACTGGGGGGAGGGGAGAAGAGGGGCGGATAAGCTTTCTCTAGGTGTCGAGCCAATATCATATTTCGGGAAGGGAGCTCAGATTCTTTTTCCCTTCGTTTTTCAGTTTGAACGTCAAGTTGAGCGACTTGGAAATTGACACAAGAACCCGTAAATCCACACTAGTCACCTGGCGGGTCTCGCCACGAAAACAATTTTTAGCTGGAATATGGCTTCTGAACAAGTTTTTGACACTTTTCATGATTGAACGGGTAAAGTTAAGTGAATTCCATCACTTCTCATCAATTTCCAGCAGTTCTCACCGATTTTCAGTGAAAAATCACGTATTTTTGGGCTTTTAGCGCTGTTTTTCAAAAAATCATTGATTTTTCTTGAACAATCGGTGGAAACTGCTGATGAGAAAGGATGGAAATCATGTACTTTCACCGGTTTTTATCAGAAAAAGTGAAAAAACTTTATAAACAAGCTGAATTTCAGTCAGAAACCATTTTCGTGGCGAGACCCACCAAGTGATTACCCGCGGGACGGCAATAAGAGAAGCTCCGTAAATCCACACTAAAAGCCCGTAAATCTATACTAGCTCCCAGTAAATCTACCCAAACCTTTCGTAAAACGACCCCAACCTTTTGTAAATCTACCCCAACCTTTCGTGAATCTACCCCAACCTTTCGTAAAACGACCCCAACCTTTTGTAAATCGACCCCAACCTTTTGTAAATCGACCCCAACCTTTTGTAAATCTACTCCAACCTTTCGGAAGTCAACCCCAACTCTGCCTAAATCTACCCCAACCTTTCGTAAATCCACCCCAACCTTTCGTAAATCTACCCCAACCTTTCGTAAATCTACCCCAACCTTTCGTAAATCTACACCCCAAATCCCGAAGATCTCGCTCCACCCCTCCAAATGCTCCAACCAAATAACACTAAATTTTTCATACATTTTTGAGTTCCCCATTTTCTAGGCTGTTTTCCAGCCCCTTTTCGCACATTTCTCGATTATCGCCTCAAAAACATTGTCGTAAAGTTGTCGGAGGAATCTGGAGAATTTCGAGTTTGTCAACGCTTAATGAGATGTTTTATGGGATGATTTAATGGATTAATGGATAGAAAGATAGAAGATTAGACGTGAAGTGAAGCTGGGATTAACCTGAAAGTTCACTGATAAGCTGATAAGCCCTTTATCACTCTTTTGGTCTAGCTAAACTTTGAAAAAATGTTCAAAACATGTTTTGTCTCCGCCTCCTCTATTTTATCGGCCCCCGTGATGATGATCCATCAAAAAACTCACGTACACTTTCACGTGATATGCCTAGGAGGTTATCACTGATATCAGGTTATCAGTGATAACACACCAAAGCTTCAACATATTGAATATCGCCCATGCACTCTTACACTCCCTGAACACCTGTTCCCTCTCTTGAGCTCGCGGAGCATCGAATTTCATAATTAATCCTCACGGAGCCCAACTGATCGGAGCTCAGAGCTCTTTTCTCTTTCTCTTTTCTCCTACCTATTGAGCTCAACTCGAGCAGTACTAATCTGTTACTTATGAGCTTTTCCTCTCATTTGTCTTCGTTTTCTTGGCTCTGACTAACGGAAAAACTCTGTTGAATTCTTCAGATGATGCTTCATGTGTCCAATTCGTTGCCAATGTGAGTTTGAAGCCGGAAACATGTTCAAAACATGTTTTGTTTGAATAGAAATAAAATTGGAACATGTTTCAGAACATGTTTGGTTTTAAAACATGTTTCTGGGCTTGAAACATGTTTTTCCTCTTGAAAACTTGTGTCAGACCTGATTTTTGTCTAGAACATGCTGCGAAACATGTTTTTCCAGGTCGAAACATGTTTCTGGACTCAAAAGATGTTTTTTCGGTTTTGAAACATGTTTCAGAACAAATTTACAGCTCTGAAAACATGTTTCAGTACAAATGTTTGGGTGGGAGATGTTGCAAAACATGTTTTTGTGACCTGAAACATGTTTCTCCAGGTCAAAACATGTTTTCGGACTTGAAACATGTTTTATCGGTTCTGAAACATTTTCCAGAACAAATTTTTGAGTGGAACATGTTTTTTTGACCTGAAACATGTTTTTTCAGTGTTAGGACATGGTTTGCTACGTGGAAACATGTTTCAGAGCCAATTTCTGTACTTGAAACATGTTTCATCCGCTTTAAAACATGTTTTTCTACGTGGAAACATGTTTCCGGATTCAAAACAAGTTCTATCGGTTTTGAAACATGTTTCAAAACAAATTTTCAAAAGTAACATGTTTCAAACCATAATTTATCGACCTGAGACATGTTTCTCCAGGTCGAAACATGTTTTTCCACTTGGAAACTTGTTTCTATCCTAATTTCTGAGTGGAACATGTTGCGAAACATGTTTCTCCTTTCTGAAACATGTTTTGCTCACCAAACTTGCCAAAAAAGTTCGCACAACTCCCAAAATACATTACCCCAAGAACGGCCAATGTTCCCGATGCCAAAACATGTTACGAACATATTCAGTGACGTAGAATGACAAAGTTTGAAAAACCTTTGCCAGAACCCGAACCAAAAACCAAAAAAGACCGAGAAAATGGGATGGGAAAGATTAGTTAGAAGAAGGAATAGGAATAGAACATGAAACCTAATTAAAGAAATGAACAAATCCCCCCATCACCCCACACCTCACCCCTTCTCACTCATTACTATACATCATGCTCTGTTTCTGCAGTTCCGACAGCTGCGAGCTTCTCGGCGAAGATCCCCGATCGGCGGCTTCAATGAGGAACTCCATGTTCCTGTTCAACGTCGACGGCAACCATGAGGTCATTGACGAGGTAAGGCACCCAATTACCTGAAGGATGGAAATCTGATCTGCTGTGCAAATATAGCATTTTGTTTCAAATCCATCTAATTTCCTTTTCATTTTCCTTTTTCCTTTTCCAGATGGAGGATATTGACGAGCGATCTGTGATGCACTATGAGCTGGGATTCTATGATAAGTCCGATGAGGGATGCATTCGTGGAACGTTGACGTTTGCGCTTAGATATGATTTTATTCATAGGTGAGTCGAGGGAATTGGTTTTATAGCAGAAAATGTGATCTAGAACATCTTTTCTAGGTCAAAAACCGCTTTTGAAACATGTTCTGGAACATTTTTTGGTGAGAAACATGTTTTGCAGTAGGAAAACATGTTTCAAGCCTTGAAACTGTTTTGGAACATGTTTCAGGCCTCAAACTTGCTCTGAAACATGTTTCGAAACATTTTGACACGTATAGCATGTTTTAGGCCAAGCTAGGCCAGGCCAAACTTGAAACATGCTTCAAGATCAGGCTTCTGGCTTGAGGCAAAGGCTCACAGGCCGTAATAGGCCTTAGTTGAGGCCTGAACCAAGTTTCAAGCTTCTAGGCTCGAGCTATAGCCCATAGTTTCAAGGTCAGGCTTAAGCCCACAGCTCTAAACTTTCAGAGCTCTTAGTAGGCCTGAACCAAGTTTCAAGCTTCTGGGCCCAAAGTCATGCTTTAGCCCAGAGTTCCAAGCTTTCAGGCCAGGCTTCTAGGCCTAGTCCAAGAGTCAGGCTTTCAGACCCTGAGCCTTCCAGCTCTAGACACCATTTCATTCCCAAGCTTCACCTCTTCCAGGGTCCTAATGCTTCACGTCATCCGTGCCAACAATCTTCCTGTGGAAGACAAGGGGACCACTGTGGACCCCTACGTGAAAATGTACCTCTTACCCGAGAGACGTGGTCATTGCAAGACGAGAATCTGCAAAAAGAGCAATGATCCAGAGTTCAACGAGATGTTCTCTTTCGATGTTTCGTTCAACAATCTGGCCAATCGGATGTTACAGGTGAGTTGAAAATTGGAAGCGCGCTCTACCGAACCCTTTAAAGTTCACCGTCTACGACTTTGACCGGTTCACCCGACACGGCCTGATCGGCAACATCATCATGCGAGACCTCTTCGAGAAATCCGATCTCTACACCTGGACCGAGTACACAATGCATATAGTGGCGAGCCAGAATAAGAACGACTACGGTGACCTACTTCTGTTCCTGACCTACTCTCATCAAGAGGAGAAGCTTTCTATCAATGTGTCAAAGGCGTATAACTTGAGACCTATGGATATCACTGGAGCTTCTGGTAAGGGGAACCGCGACGCGACCGCAACGCATGAGATTTGCAGATCCATATGTAAAGATCGAGCAAACATTCAATGGGAAGCGGTTCAAATCGAAGAAGTCAAGTACAAAACGAGCGAATTTGAATCCGGTTTTCCATGAAACGCTGGTTTTTGACATTCCAGCTCATCAGATCGCTGAGACTAATATTCTGATCCAGGTTATGGATTGGGATAGGTAAGGATCAATTCAGAATCCTCTCTTCTGAAAATAGAACTTCAGAATAGGAAAAGATGACCTTCTCGGTTGCTGTATTCTCGGAAAAGACAGCCCGACAGCTGACGGGCGGACCCAATGGGAGAACTGCTTGAATGCGACCCCGGAAGAGGGGCAGCAGGTAGGCCTTATCAGCTTATCAGTCTTCTTTTATCAGCAAAGGTTCCAGAAGAACAAACCAGTTGGCCAGTGGCACAGCCTTCTCTCCGAGGTCCCGGAAGCCTATAAGAACATGCCAAAGGCGAAGAAGTGATAAGAAGTGATAAGAATTGATAAGAATTGATAAAACCCCCCTGTATGTACCACGTCCCTCTGTGATCCGAAACCGGTTCGTCACACCCCTCTAGATCCTGGTTAGTTTTTATGTGTTTTCCCAACTTCACATTGATAAGAGCTGATAAGCGTCTTATCACTTTGGCCTGATATCTCAATGACTCCATTTTCCATGATGATGATATTCTTGCACAGATCTACACAGCTTTGTATGTATTTATGAAAAATGAATAAATGGTTATGATAAGGGAAGGTGATAAGAATTTTTAGAAGTCAATGAGTTGAATGTCGTCTGGTGGAGGTGTTGGATGGGATTCAGGTTCAGAAGGGGATTCTGGAGCCAAGGATTCTGGAGCCAAGGATTCTGGAGCCAAGGATTCTGGAGCCACGGATTCTGGAGCCAAGGGTTCTGGAGCCATGGGTTCTGGAGCCACGGGTTCTGGAGCCCGGGATTCTGGAGCCAAAGATTCTGGAGCCACGGGTTCTGGAGCCAACCAAGCCAAGGTTGGTTCTGGAGCTGGAAGTGGTTGAACGGCTTCTGAAACTTCTGATTCTGAATCTTCATCTTCTGATTCCACGTCTTCTTCAAAGTTTGGATTCAGATTCCCAGAATCTGCCACGTCTTCTTCTTCTTCAGAATCTCCAGAATCCTCCACAACCACTTCTGGCTTCACATCTTCTGATTCCACGTGTCTCGGCTTCAGGGTCACCAGCTCAATGTCTCCAGATTCACAAATTGGAAAATGGGCTTCTTCCTCAAAGTTTGGATTGATCATCTGAACATCTGCCACGTCTTCAAGGACTTCTGAAGCTTCCAACGATCCAGAAGATTCAGAATCCCTCACAATAACGTCTTCCAACTCAATCGCCACTTCATCATTCTGCCGACGATATTTGATGACTGGATTGAATGGATTTTGTCTGAAAATCACTTGAAGCTCATAGGATTTCCAAGTGCCTTACCTTGAAACCCGCAATTCCAGATTCTGATAACCAAATCCGGCTATCAGTGCTATCAGTATTGTGAAATATATAAAGCTGGCAATGACTTTAGACAACGTTTTGATGGTTCTGTCGATTTTAGAGACATGGATATTAAAGTCCAGTATTGATTTTTGATTGTGAGATGTTAGTGATATGGCCAGTTTTTCAATGATAGCTTGGGAAGACATACTGAACATATCCTCGTCATAGCTATCCATTTTCTTGGAGAATATCACGACCTGAAAGAGCTACAGTAACCCAAAGAAACCTTATCACCTACCTCATACTTGGAGTTCAACTCATCCATTGTCTTCCTCTCCGCTGTTACCATAACCTTCGAAAACACTTTCATATGCTCCAAAGTGTGCTTAATCTTAACCTTTGCCAACTCGAAATCCATTTCCCAAGCGATCAACTCGATTTTGGCTCCGCAAACTGGACAGCAGTGGCCGAAAGGGATGAAGGAGGAGATGCAGGGGAGATCTTCGGGAGCGGTGCATTGGACGTATTGGCAGATGGTGGAGAGGGTCTAGAATAGGGTGGTAAGGTGATAAGGGGGGATAAGGAAGTATTCAGGAACTAGGGCTCAGGAGGGGGGGCACGGCTCAGGCTTCAGGGCTGAAGCTTCAGGGCTCAGGCTTCAGGGCTCAGACTTCAGAGTTCAGGTTTCCAGGCTTCCAGCCCCCCCCCCCTACACCGTAGCTTCTCCTCTAACTCTTCCCCCTTCCCGATCACACTAGACTCTTTATTTTCTTTGATCTCATCTCAATCTCTACGTGTCGATCCGACCCCAAACACTCTTAAATACATCAAAATTTGAACCGATTCGCCTTGCTTTTTTTCGTCGAGTTCAATCTCAAGTGGCGAAAGGAAAACGAAACGGCGAAGCGATGGATAAACAGTGTGTCTTGTATCTCTGTTCTTCAAGAGCCTCATGTGTCGTATCAGTGTCCGCTGACAGAGAGTTCAAAGAATAGACAGCTTTCAAGCTGACTGTAAGTAGATCAAAAGCTTACTGTAACTAGGTCAAGAGATTACTGTAAGTAGGTCAAAAGCTTACTGTAAGTAGGTCAAGCTAACTGTAAGTAGGTCAAGCTTACTGTAAGTAGGTCAAAGCTTATTGTAACTATGTCAAGCTTACTGTAAGTAGATCAAAGCTTACTGTAACTAGGTCAAGACTACTGTAAGTAGGTCAAGATTACTCTAAGTAGGTCAAGCTTCATGTAAGTAGGTCAAGCTTACTGTAAGTAGGTCAAGCTTATTGTAACTAGGTCAAGCTTACTGTAAGTAGGTCAAAGCTTACTGCAACTAGGTCAAGATTTCTGTAAGTAGGTCAAGCTTACTGTGAGCTCTGATGCTCTAGATTTTGGTTTCTAGGCTCTCTAGTCCCTCGACCACCCGAGAAGCTTTCAAGGACCTATTCATCGAAGTTCAAAGAATTCCCATAAGTAGGTCATACTACATATTCTCAATAGAGCGCACTTACCTCATTCTTTGAATTCCCATTAACTCGTCCCTCCCTGACACTCCGAACCTGTCGATTCTTTACTTTGATCATATCATTCGCCACCATCCTCTGCACACCTCCCTGATCGCTCTCCACTGCCCATGGCCTCGGAATGATCAGTTGAAACTGTCCCTCCATGGTTCTCATCAAAACGTTAAAGTCTTCGGTGGTCATTCTCTGAAATTGGCAGAGTTGTTCGGAAGTCTCGAGACCTCATAAGCAAACATCTAAAGTGTTTGGGAACATACTCGAAAGTTTCGACCCCATTCCCATTGAGCATTTCAACAATCTTGTCAACCTCTCTCTTATCAACACAACTATTTTGAGAAATGGTTTAGGGTTTTCCGACTTTTTCTGATCTCTGCCTGTCCGTTTTTTGTTGGGAGGGGAGTCCTTGAAAGTTGCGGTGAAGCGGGTGTTTCGCTTTGTGTTCACTTAGAGAGCTGTCTTGGAGCTCTAGAGAATCTTAGGCTCCTGGTGTCCCTGAATCAGTGGAGCCCAGAAACCTAGGATTCCAGGGTTCTCATCTGAATCCTGAATCCCAGACTCTCATCTGAATCCTGAATCCCAGATTCTCATCTGAATCCTGAACCCCAGATTCTCATCTGAATCCTGAATCCCAGATTCTCATCTGAATCCTGAATCCTGAATCAGAGACTCATCTGAATCCCAGAATCCCAGATTCTCATCTGAATCCTCACACTATCACCTTATCAGCCCTGGCGCCTTTCACAAAACATATTCTCCTCGGCCGGGAATTGAACCCGGGTCTCGCATGTGACAGACGCGGATACTCACCGGAGTGCAATCACAAGAGCGCGGGCGGCCACTCATCTGTGATACCATCTGTCCAGAATCCAGTCCCACTGAATCCCGGGACCTTCCTAGAGAACCCTCAAGTTCTAAATCTGTCCCCCAAGTACCCCTTCCCTTCCCAAATTGAAAACTTTGACCCAGACACTCTTATCCACTCTATCCTCCCAAGGGAATTCCAAATTTGCTCCCAAAAAATCTCTTTTCAAGTGCACCCAATGCAACAAAGACCAAGAAAACAAATTGACTACCGGCTCTTGATCTTTGTCTCATCCCCTATAACTTTTGACCTTTCCCTTCCTCCTCGGACCCCCTAGATGTCCTGAGCCTAATTGTTCATCTCATCCCTTCCCTTGCCACAATTGAATGATCATCCAGCATCGTGTTCTCTCCCGTTTTCCATCCACATGACCCTTTTGCAAAACCAAAGAAAATGTAATTATTGGAGGAAGGCTGCTTCTAGTTCAACGAGGTCAGGACCACGTGGGCCTTTATTTATTTGTTTCCAAGCCAAACAATTTCTATTTTCAACCAGGTCACAAGCTTCTGGGCCCTTATCACCTTATCACTTATCAGTACCATAAGCCCTTTCCCACCCCCGCTGTGCACTTCCAGGACATCATACAAATAGAATAGAGTTAGAGAAGCGACGCATAGAAAACGACTGAATAATTGAGGGATACAATTGCCGGGGCCGGACAATATTGAGTTACTAATTGGCGCAAGTATATATGTCTTCTGCATTGCACAAGTAGAAGAAGATGGAAAAGAAGAAGAAGACGTTGTGACATTTGATACTTTTAGGACGACGACGCAAACCGGGGCGAGAGAAACTTTTGGCGCCTTTCCTAGTTTTTTATGGCGGGAATTGGCGGGGGAAGTGATAGCGTCAAAGATCAGGCCGAAATAGGCCTAGAAAGCCTGAAAGTGGGCCTGGCCTCAAGGTCTATTAGGCCCGGAAGTTAGGCTCACCAAAATCTTCATGGCTTCCAGGCCTAGGTGAAAAGTTTCGGCTCAAGCAAAGCTTAGGCTTCAGGCTTGATCTAGGCCTGATTAAGGCCTGCTCTAGGCCTGCTCTAGGCCTGCTTTAAGCCTGAAATAACCCTGCTCTAGGCCCATCCAATCCAATCAAGCTCGACCTAACTTCAAGCTCCCTCAGCCTGAAAGTTTGGCTCACCCTCAACTCTACATACCCAAGCCCAGGTTAGACTCAAGCCCAATCTAGTCTTCAGGCTTTCAGGCCTTCAAACTCAAATTTAGGCCTGGCCCAGTTCTTCAGGCCCAGGCTTAAGCCCGGAGCCAATCCTCTAGTCTAACTACAGGCCGATCTAGCTTATGATCAAGCTCAATTCCCAGCCTAGCATCAAGCTCCTCTTGGCCCAATAGCTAGGCCTACTCTATCTGGGTTTCAGGCTTGATCTAGGCCTAACTTTGACCCAATTTCAAGCCCAAGCCTGAATCAAGCCTAGGCCCAAGCTCAGGCCCAAACTCGGCCCAATCCCTCCCTCCCCCCCCCCCCCCCC